>CM021100.1:104814136-105116276 GCA_007115665.2 Sequoiadendron giganteum | reverse complement strand
GAGAGTGAGAGAGAAAGAGACAATGGGAGAGAAAGAGAGAGTGAGGGATAAAGGGAGAGGGAAAGAGGAAGAGTGAGAGAGAAAGAGAGAGTGGGAAAGAGAGAGGGAGAGAGAGGGAGGGAGGGGGGAGGGGGAGGGCTAGAAATAGATAGTGGGAGAGAAAGAGGGAGAGGGAGGGAGAGGGAGGGAGAGGGAGAGAGGAAGAGCGGGAGAGAAAGAGAGAGTAGGAGAGAAAGAGGGAGAGAGAGGGAGGGAGAGGCAAGGAGGGAGAGGGAGAGTGGAGAGAAAGAGAGAGGGAGAGAAAGAGAGGAGAGGAGAGAGGATGGAGGATGAAGGGACGAGTACTTGGGGTGAGGAGGGAGAGGGGAGACGGTTAGAAAGAGATAGTGCAAAAGAGAGATCCTGAGAAAGAAGAGAGAGGAGGAGGAGGAGGAGAGTGAGGAGAGAGGAGAGATAAGACTGGGAGACACATGTGGAGAGCTTACATAGGACAGATATATGAGTGAGATGAAAGACACAGAGCTTGTAAAGTGACACTTAAACACAGACAGGACATATGCATATGCATACATATTTTACATGCATGTATTTTTTTATTTATGATGATGATGCATATGATGCAGGACATGGACATAATATGACATACATATATGTGTATATATGAGAGCAGAGCAGATGTATATATATATATGCAGATGGGTCAGAGCACATACCCATATAATTTTAAAGACAGACAGGAGTGACATGAGGTGGATATGTATTGCCATGCATGCATATGCATATGATGAAGAAAGAGGAGAGAGGGAGGGAAGGTGGGAGAGTGAGGGAGAGAGGGAGAGGGAGAGAGGAAGAGTGGGAGAGAAAGAGAGAGTGGGAGAGAAAGAGGGAGAGGGAGAGTGGGAGAGAAAGAGAGAGAGAGGGAGGGAGGGAGGGAGCGAGAGGGAGAGAGGGAGAGAGTGGGAGAGTGGGAGGGAGATAGAGTGGGAGAGAAAGAGGGAGAGATGGAGGGAGAGGGAGTGGGAGAGATGGAGATAGAGAGGGAGGGAGAGAGGGGGAGAGTGGGAGAAAGAGAGAGTGGGAGAGAGTGGGATAGAGTGGGAGAGTGGGAGAAGGGGAGAGTGGGAGAAAGAGATAATGGGAGAGATGGAGATATAGAGGGAGGGAGAGATGGACTAAGAGAGAGATAGAGGGTAGAGGGTTAACCTCAACCCTTGAACCCTTAAACCCTAAACTCTAAAACCCTCTACCCTCTACCCTCTACCCTCTACCCTCTACCCTCAACCCAATACTCTCTACCCTAAACCCGAATCCCTCAACCCCTATACCCTCTTAATCCCTCAACCCTCAACCTTCAACTTTTAAACCCTAATCTATCAACCCCTATACCCTCTACTCTATAACCTCTTAATCCCTCAACCCTAAACCCTAAACCCTTAAACCCTAACCCGTAAACCCTCTACCCTCTACCCTCTATTGTCAATCCTCTACCCTCTACCCTCAACCCTAATCCCCCAATCCTTAAACCCATTTAGTAAACTCTCTACCCTAATCCCTCAACCCTCTTGACCCTTAATCCCTCAACCCTCAACCTTCAACCTTTAAACCCTAATCCTGTAACCCCTATACCCTCTTAATTCCTCAACCCTCAACCCTTATCCCTCAACCCTCAACCCTTCAACCCCAATCCCTCAACCCCTATACCCTCTTAATCTCTCAACCCCTATACCCTCTTAATCCCTCAACCCTCAACCCTCAACCCTTAAACCCTAATCTCTCAACCCCTATACCCTCTACTCTATAACCTCTTAATCCCTCAACCCTAAACCCTAAACCCTTAAACCCTAACCTGTGAACCCTTTACCCTCTACCCTCAATCCTAATCCCCCAAACCTTAAACCCACTTAGTAAACACTCTACCCTAATCCCTCAACACTCTTGACCCTTAATCCCTCAACCCTCAACCTTCAACCTTTAAACCCTAATCTCGCAACCCCTCTACCCTCTTAATTCCTCAACCCTCAACCCTTATCCCTCAACCCTCAACCCTTAAACCCTAATCCCTCAACCCCTATACCTTCTTAATCCCTCAACCCTCAATCCTCAACCCTTAAACCCTAATCTCTCAATCCCTATACCCTCTACTCTATAACCTCTTAATCCCTCAACCCAAAACCCTAAACCCTAACCCATAAACCCTCTACCCTCTACCACCAATCCTCTACCCTCTACCCTCTACCCTCAACCCTACTCCCCCAACCCTTAAACCCACTTAGTAAACCATATACCCTAATCCTCAACCCTCTTGACCCTTAATCCCTCAACCCTCAACCTTCAACCTTTAAACCCTAATCCCGCAACCCCTATACCCTCTTAATTCCTCAACCCTCAACCCTTATCCCTTAACCCTCAACCTTTCAACCCTAATACCTCAACCCCTATACCCTCTTAATCCCTCAACCCTCAACCCTCAACCCTTAAATGCTAACCTCTCAACCCCTATACCCTCTACTCTATAACCTCTTAATCCCTCAACCCTAAACCTTAAACCCTTAAACCCTAACCCATAAACCCTCTACCCTCTACCATCAATCCTCTACTCTCTACCCTCAACCCTAATCCCCCAACTCTTAAACCCACTTAGTAAACTCTCTAACCTAATCCCTCAACCCTCTTGACCCTTAATCCCTCAACCCTCAAACTTCAACCTTTAAAACCTAATCCCTCAACCCCTATACCATCTTAATTCCTCAACCCTCAACCCTTATCCCTCGACCCTCAACCCTTTAACCCTAATCCCTCAACCCCTATACCCTCTTAATCCCTCAACCCTCAACCCTCAACCCTTAAACCATAATCCCTCAACCCCTATACCATCTACTCTATAACCTCTTAATCCCTCAACCCTAAACACTAAACCCTTAAACGCTAACCCGTAAACCCTCTACCCTCTATTGTCAATCCTCTAACCTCTACTCTCAACCCTAATCCCTAAACCCTCAACCCTTAATCTCTCAACCGTTAAATCCAAGAAAAATCTCTACCCTAATCCCTAAACCCTCAACCCTTAATCTCTCAACCCTTATAACCTGTACCCTATATATTGGACCCTCAACCCTAATCCCTCGACCCTATACCCTATACCCTCAACCCTCAACCCTCAACCTTAAACACTCAATATTCAACCCTCAACCCTTAAACCCTCTACACTCTACCCTTTACATTAAACCCTCAACCCTCAATTCTCAACCCTCAACCCTTAATCTCTCAACCCTCAATCCTTAAACCCTAAACCCTCTACCCCTATACCCTCTACCCCTTACATTGGACCCTGAACCTAATCCTTCAACCATATACCCTCAAACCTATACCCTAAACCCTCTACCCTCAACCAAGTAAACCCTTCAACCCTAAACCCTTCAACCTTCTACCCTATACCCTCTACCAAATACCCTCTACCATCGACCCTATTCCCTCAACCCTCAAACCTTAAACCCTAATACCCTAGAAATCATCAACCCTATAGGTCCTCAACCCTATGCCCTCAACCCCTATCACTTTCTCTCTATCTATACTTATCACCTCTCCCTCCCTCCCTCCCTCCTAACCTCTCTAATTGTCTCTATCTACCATCTCCATCTTTCTATGTACCTCTCGTTCAATCAATCCCTACCACCCTCTCTCACTCCCTCCATCCATATCTCTTTATGTCCCTCCCACTCTATCCCACTCCCTCTCTCTCCCTCTATCTCATGTATCTCCCTCCTACCCCCCTTCTCTCTTAGGTCTCTCCCTCTAGAAACCTACCTAAGTAACTCTCTCTGTCTCTCCCCTCTCTATCTATCCCTTCCACCCTACCTATATAATTCCCTCTCAATACACCCCCCTCTTTATCTACCTCTATCAGGTCACTCCCTTCCACACCCTCTCCCTCTCTTAGGTCTCTCACTCTCACTCCCTCTCTCTCCCACTCCCTCTCTCTCTCAGACTCCCTCTCTTTCACACTCGCTCTCACTACCTATCTCTCAAGTCTCTCCCTCTCACCCCCCTCACACTCTCAAGTCTCTCCCTTTGGCACCCTACCTACATAACTCTCTTTTTCTCTCCTCTCTCTCCCCTCCTCTCTCTCTGTCTCTCTCAATTCTCTCTCCCACCCCCCTCTCTCTCCCTCCCTCTATCCCTCCCACCCTACCTAACTAATTCCCTCTCACTCCAACCCCTTCTCTCCCACTCCCTCTTTCTTAAACTCTCACTTCCACCCCCTCTCCATCTCTCCAAACTATCTCTCTCTCTAAATTTTCCCTCCCTTTAAATACATACATACATGTGTAGATACAATCTTGCATACATGTACATACAAACATACAAATATATCAGCATACATTCAATATATTGGCATTTAACATAAAGGAGGACATAACGCAAGCGTGTTATAATGCGCTCGTGTTATGTCTTAGTTGACATGTTTCCCATAGAAGCAAAAACAATGTCAAAACTGAAATATAATGTGAGCGTGTTATAGCATGCTCGCGTTATATCTTGCTTTGGGAATTCCCGAGCCTTAGGCTTGGTATTTGCCTTGGATTACCAACCCGAAGGCTTGGAAGGAATTCCCAACGACCAGAGACGTGTTTTTAAAAAATCTACCATATTTCACATAATCGAGTTCGTGCTCACCGTCAAGATTGCACATGGTTCAATATCAAAAAAATCGAACACATGGGTAATGTTGGGTTCTCTCTTAGCCATCCAACGATGTAATTTTTTTCACTTTTTGAAAATGTTAAGCCTTTCATCCATAATTTATTTTATTTGTATGTCTTTTCTTTGCCAAAAGGCAGTGTTTGGTATTTTTTCGTTATAAATTAACCATTCATCGAATTTTCAAATAAATTACATTTTTTGTAAACTAGACTCCATTCTACAAATTTAAAAAAATAAATAAAAAATTGTAGGGGTAGCACGGCCAAAATTCTATTTTTCAGGAAATTTCCACTTCAAAAATTAGTAAAAAATCAAATATTCATTAAAAAATTATCAGAAAAATCATGCATCAACTACATACTATTAGCTAACTTCTGACCATTGTGATTTTAAAAATACTAAAAAAATTTCACCGTGTGAGGGTCATACAAGAGTTGGTTTTTTTTTTGGACAAAAACAACACCAATTTGTGTATGTCCCTCTTTTGAACCCCTTAATATCAACCATTTTAAAAATAAATTAGTAGTTTAGAAAGTAGACTCAGAGCACTTCAATCCTTGTTTTTGTTCCATCACAAAATTTTGATTGTAACTATCCTCAATTTCACGTCCAAGGTTAGTATTTCCTGATTTCTGAAAAAAGTTGTCCACTTAAGTCCCCTTTTTGGGAACCATCTTTGTGCACTTACCTGGTGGTGCATTCTTTCTTGGATTTAGATTGGTGGCATGGTTGAGTAGGAAGCAAGATTCAATCTTTTTTTCTATTACTTGAGTATATTGTTGTTGCATCTTGTTGTACAGATATTTTATGGATGAAACAAATATTAAAGGATATCACAATGTTGTATGATGATCCTATTTCTATCTTCTGTGATAATACAAGTTCAATTAACATTTCAAAGAATCTAATAGTGCACTCGAGAATGAAACATATATCTATCGGGTATCATTTCTTGAGAGAGAAGGTCATGGAGAATGAAGTCAAGCTTGAGTAGGTTTCGACAAAGGATCAGATTGTAGATATATTTGCAAAGGCTCTTCCTAAAGATACTTTTGAGTATCTCTAGGATAAGCTAGGGGTTATTTCCCCTCCTTTTATAGACTAATATGAATTTGGAAATGCATCAATATCGTGGATTCATGGTTCTATCTTTTTGGACTGATGTTTTTAGTGGCTATCTCTCAGGGGGAGAAATCAATTTTAAGTGTTGTCATTATGAGTATTCAGTTTTCATGTCAAAGTAATTTTCAATGAACATATCTTTTTCCTTTGTCATTTATGTCAAAGGGGGAGAGAGAGCATGTTAAAGAGAGAGAGAGATCATGTGAAAAGGAAAGAAAGCTAATAAGAGAAAGAAGGTAATGAGGAAGATGATCTTCTAAGCGGGAGAAGCAAAAGGAAAAATCTTGAGAAATATTTTCAAACTGGTGGTGTCTATAATGGTTTTTCACATCATTTTTTGCCATCAATGACAAAAGGGGAGATTTTTGCAACAATGGAAAGAGGAATGAAAGTGTTGTATTTGATGTCAACTAGTCAACTAGTTATCTACTAGTTTCTCTTGATTGTATATGTTGAGGATATAGAGAAAATTGTATTGAAAGAAGATTACAGGTATTGAGTTGTTGAGGCTATTGGTCTAGTACTTGTGAACTATGTTTTTATGTGCTTTGGATGAGGTTAGGGAGAATTGTTCCTAGTAAAAATTTCTCTTTGATGAAGTCTTATGGCTTGTGTTTCTAGCGTTGTGTTGCCCCAGCTCCATTGAAGTTGGTTTCGACATTTGGAACTATCGAGTTTAATTGATCTATGTGTTTTACATTGGTTTGGTCGACCATCTGTCAAGCACTATCTTCAAAGTTGATGAAGCATGTTGGATCTATTATAGGTCTTGGTGAAGTGTGTGTTTGGGTCGCCCTCATTCTAATTCCACCCTAGGATGTTTGGTGCTGACCTAATTTGAATTTGAAGTTGGATGGCCGAATTTGTATCTTTTCAAGGTTGGAGATGGTATAAATACAAAATATGCTAGCAATGAAAATTTTACATAATAAAATAAGGAAGGTAAGTGAAAGAGCATATGCCAATTTGATTCTATTCTAAAAGTGTGTGAATTATTTATGTGGTTGATCAGTGTGAAGCTTAAAGATGAGTTTTTGGATGCAATGAGCAGAAGATAAACTCTATCATTCATACATGTTGATCAGTGATTGCGGTGGAATCTTTGTTGCATTGGGATTGTTGTCTCTCTATAACAAGTCTTCTTTTTATTCTTTGTATCTTTGTGGAAGTGATCCCTTTGAATTGTAGCATTATGGATAGTGATTCCAAATAGTGAGTCCTTATTTCAGGGAGTGAGCCTTATCTTAGGTAGTGAGCCTCATTTTAGGTAGTGAGCCTTTTTGTAATCAGTTTTGATATTCTCTATAGTGTGAGTTAATCCTCATCATGGTTTTTCCCTCATTGGGTTTTCTGTGTAAATTTGGTGTTATTGTGTTTGTGCATTAGCATTTGATTGTTAATCACTTAATCAGTTTATGTGTTAGTTTTAGTAATTGAATTTAAGGTTATAATCTGTGAAAACTTATTCACCCCCCCTCTTAGTTGTCATATCCAACAACTAGGCATGGTAACTATTGGTTAATAGATTTGTCACTTGATTTTATACTCTTTGTCCACACTAATAGACAAATGAACCAATAGTTGAGTCACTTGCAATGATATTTGCAAGTGCTCTTTGTTTATTTTACAAGGTGCAGCTACCTTCAAAAGGTGTACAAGGAATGAAAACAGGGTATGCTTTTCACCAGAAAATAGAAAATGCAAACTAACATCTACCCATAACCATGAAATAGATGTGAAGAATTTAACTTAAAATGAAATGGATGCAAACAAATGACTCAAAATCTATTTATCCCACACCCACGAATGATATTCAAGAAAAGAATGAGCAACCAATTCTTCACAATAGCTGAATTAAATTGAGTTCAAAGACTCAAAAATAAACATCCACACAGTTTGCAATAATAGAAAATACATTGGAAAGTAACCACAAAGACTCAAAGTTCATTTGTAATTTAAAGAATAACATTAACAAATTCATAGATCAGAAATATCTTCTTTATTTCTCAAAGGCAAAAATGTGAGTTCACAGACTCAACACACTTGTACAATAAAATTGTGCATAAAAGAAAACTAGATGCTCTCTCAGGAATCTTTAGTGCTTGGCAAACAACTTTAGGAGATATTTTAGCTACGACAGTCTCATCCACGGCCTTGATTTCTTGGGTCCCTAGAATATACCTTCTTGCACATGCACCTACTAGGTCTACACTCAACATGGCTTCTGGAAAACCTCCAACATGAGCTAATCTTCTTTCTAACAATTTTGCATCAACAACAAAAATTTTGTCTTTCCAAATGCGCCCAGAATTCCTTCAGCTTAAAGGATCCCAGCTCCGTGTACCTTATGTCGAGCCACCGATTTCAAATTTTAGACTACATGAGCTCATCGTGCATGAAGAAGCACTCGTCTTCTTGGAGAAGTAATTGCAGATAGTGGGTACAACTAAAGACTCAACCAACTAAGTCTCTAGCACCTTAAGCCATGTAAAATGACAAGATGGGAATTTGGTGTTGTATTAATATGACACTTTATTTTATCCTTGGTAAAATAAAACCTACTTGATTTGTGTGCTTTATAAAAATCCTTGATAATGCATCTCTAGGTTGTATTGTATGCCTCATTAAATGCATAGGTGGTACCTCGAAACACGTGGGAAGAACAACACATCGCCTTGTTGCGGAAATCTAAACCTTTATAACCCAAAGTTGGGAGTTACAAAGTTGTGAAAACCTCTGACTCTCTAACTACACTATAGACTAACACACTTGACACTACAAAAGGAGAAACAAGTCGGGCCATCGGGAGGTTAGGAAAAATACGAACCTGACGACAAGGTTTAAAAGCACCAAGCGATAATGACTTAGGTTTCAAAACTTAAAAATCATGCAATAAGAGGTTAGAAACTTAAAGGACCACATGACAAAGGCTAAAATGAAGGAAAAGACTTTAGACTTGGGTGGAAATTAGGAAATTAAAGACTAAGGAAAAATAAAATGAAGATACGGGTATGTGCAGGATCATGATGGGCCAAAAAGTGGCTATATGATGGGTATGTGGATCACAACCTTTTTTTTTACCCAAAATTGATGAAACGAAAAGGGTTTTTAAAAAATATTCTCATCTCTCCACCAATATAAATTATTCTTTACTTTAAATTTAATAAATTATTATTATTCATTTTCTATTGAATTACGACTAAAGTCCTGATTTTTAGGCTGATTGAAAAACATCTATAGCTTTCAAACGATATCATATTTTTTGAATCCAAAACATGTGTCACATTCTATGCTTCACACACTATAAGATTAAAAAATAAAAAATTGAATTTCATGAATTTTTGACCAAGTTAAGGTGGTCAGACATATGAGTCTTTATATGTATTAAAATTTGTCATAAAAAGTATATTATTAATTATTTACTAGGAAAAAAATTACAAAAAAATATGCATCACATCGGGACATGAGTCCGCTACTTATATCTAAAATATTATAAAAATATATTATCATTTTAATGTGGTTAGGGTGGTCAGACAGACACCTACTTCTTATTTTTTCCCTGAAATTTAAGTACTACTGTATTGAAATTTCAAATTTTCACCAAATAGATTTTTCTTTTTTAAATAAACCTAGTAATTTAGAAACTACATTCAATTTTCTACAAATTCTATTCACACATATTTTTGAAATAATATAGATAACTTATTCAAAATTTAATGTCAAGTTGCCTAACTTTGATTTTTCTGAATTCTTTGCCACTTAAGGGCCTGTTTTTTCCATGATGATCTTGCACATACCCATACATGAAACATACTATAACCATGGGTAACATTGGCTCCGAATGGGGACTAGGACTGACAGGATGCGGAGAATCCTGAAACATGACATAAAGGGGTGCTGCCACAATAGTGGTTTACGATTTCTGAGAGATTCTGATTTTTGTTGAAATCACATATTTTTAGAAAATATAATGATTTAAGCCTTAAAACGTTGCATTTTAAGGATTCCAATTGAAGAAGGTTTGATCAAACCACCTTAGATCAAACCCCCCTGGATAGAACCTTGCTAGCTTTAAACCATACCTATAAATGAGTCTCCTTTACACCTATCAAAATGATGATAAAAAATCACTTTTGATTTACCTTTTGGGGGATCAAATGAATTCATTTAAAATTTATTTTAAATGATTATGGTAGTCCTTGGAACGAGCTATCCAATGAATATAATTTTAATATGTTTTGGTTTTATTATGTATTTGTTTTTTAGTTTAATTGAACATAGGTTTTTCATCCTCTATTCTGCACATGTGGAAAAATAGCAGATTATCAAAAAAAAAATTGAAAATATGAGTGGACCAAATATTGAAGTCCTTGATCAAATATAAATAAATAAATTGAATTTCGATATATACAAAAAAGTTACACATTATATGGTCACGCTATGTCTGAATTGTAATTGGTTTAACTTTGAAACTTGATTAAAGAAAAAATATTCAATAAAAAACTATCTAACCAAGTGCAATTACTAGATACTAGAGTTACAAATCTAAATTTGAAAGAATTAGAATTTTATCCTTCATGGAAAAAAAATTATGCGTTATACGGTGTGCATCACTTTTTTTAAATGTTGTTTTATGAAAAAAATATGTTTTCATGGGAGATGGAAAAAGAAGTGCAATCTAATTCCAAAAATTTTGTAAAAAATATTTTTAGAATCTATAGACAAAATGTGACGAGACTCTAGTTTGCATCATCTTCAAATTCCTCACGGTTTAGCCGCTATAGGTGCCTGAATGTGAAGATTTAGTTAAAAATAATAATTTTAGTGTCCAGTTTGGCCAAAAATTGTAAACCACTATTGTGGGATCACCCAAAGCCTTATTCATTGGGAAACAAAGATAAAAACTAGACAAGTGAAAAACCAAACAAACAAACAAGAAACTATATACAAGGACGAACCCAACATGACAACTATTCAAGAAGTTTCAAATCTTTCCCATTGTAGGCAAGGGGTAGAACAGTACCATCAGGATAAGCCAAGTGGAAAGCATGATCACTAACAAGCTACTTGATCAGAAAAGGCCTCCTCCAAATAGAATCAAGTTTTTTATGTGCTCCTTTTGCCTCTCTTCTCCTATCCCAGAGAAGAATTGAATCACTAATTGTAAAGTCTCATTCTCTAGCCCTTTTATCAAAAACCCTTGTCACCATATGTTGATGTTTGGTAATCTTATCCACCACAATTTCCCTTTCTTCTTCCAGCTTATTCAAATACATAATCCGCTTCTCCAAAGCAGTCTGAAATTTCCCATCTTCTATAGCCTTCTTTAAATTGAATGTTGAAATCTCCAATGGTGTAGGCAAAGTACTATCAATGCCATATACTAATTGAAAATGGGACATTCTAATAGCTCTTTTATAGGTAACCCTATCAGCCCATAGAGAATCATATAACTTTTTATGCCACCCCCTTTGATTTTCACCAACCAGCTTCTTGATAATGGTGATTATATTCTTATTGATTGACTCGGCTTCCCCATTTCCTTGTGGATAATAATCAGATAAATGAGCAAGACTAATACCATAATCATAGCAGGAAAGGGTAATTTCAATAGAGTAAAAAGAGCTAGCGTTATCGGTGACCATTTTCTTGGGCACTCCAAATCTTACCAAGATATTATCCTTCAAAAAATTACATACGACTTCAGTGGTGGTGTGCTTCACTAGAATAGCTTCCACCTAGCTGGTGAAATAGTTTGTAGCAATCAATATGTGTGTATGTCCCGCACTGGAACTCAAATTAATTGGCCCAATGAAGTCCAAACCCCATTGCTGAAAGGGCTCATCAATTACCACAAATTTCAAGGGTAAAGCAACAAGTTGTGGTCTTCTAGTGAATTTTAAACACTTTTCACATTTCGACACCCATTCATAAGCATCTTTAAACATACCTAGCCAATAGAATCTATGACGTAATATTTTGAAAGTTGTCACTGAAGAAAAAAAATTCCCACCACAAGCCTCACCATGAAAGGCTCCCAATAGCTTCTTATGTTGCTCTTTGTCAACACACCTTAAGAAGGTCCCATCCACACCTTTTTTATACAAATTCCCTTCCCAAAGAACATACCTTTTTCTTTAAGCTTTAAGTTAATCTTTTCCCTTGATAACAAATGTGACGGGGAATCACCATAGGTTAGGAAATAAGAGACATTAGAAAACCAATCATCAGTTGTGCTTGTGAATAGTACTAATGGTAAATCTTCTTCTTCAACAAGTTTACTCTCAGCAATCATTTTAGCTAAACCCTTTCCCCTAGCTAGGTTAGTGTGTTTAATATCCATATCATATTCTTGAATCTGGGCTATCCAAGATCCTCTTTTATTACATCCAATATCTTGCTGAGTAAGAATACTTTTCACAATAGTTTCAGGAAAAAAACACTGGTATGAGAATGATGAATATAGAACCTAAAATTCTTGAGGGCCTTCACAATAGTGTGTGCATTCTTTTCAAGCAGTGAATATTTGAGTTCATACTTCTTTAGAAGAGTGCTCATAAAGGAGATAGGGGCTTCGATACCTTTCCCATTGTTTTGTAGTAAGATGGTTGACAAGGTGTGCTCAGAGGTGTAACTATATATAATGTTCAATCTTTAGTAAAATCAAGGTGAACGAATGGGAGCATTTGTGGGGGGAATACATCTACCCTCGAATTTAATTTGCTAGGAAAGTTAGATAAGAGGATTATATTTGAGCTACTAATGAATCTATGATGCAAGATGCAGTTCCTAACATTGTTGTTTTTTAGATAACTATAGTGAGGGATTCATTCTCCCTGGCAAATCCATACATGAGTATCCTTTTATAAACTTAATTTTTGAAGTACTTTAGCTTGCATATGCACGTAGAGTCATATGGGTGCGAAAGTGGGGGATAAATGTAGTGTAGAAAAGTGCATACCTTTGTATTTTCACACTTAATTTGGACCTATTTTAGCACTCCTTGCATTAAATTTCCTTTAGGTCACTTATTATGGGCCCCTAAGACCCCTTTTTATGCATCCCGAAGCATATTTTATTCGTAAACCTAACCAAAGTCAAAAAATAATCGCTAATCTTGGTAACCCACCTTTTAAAATGGAAACTTAAAGCTTGTGGGACCAAGGCACCCTTGGTGGTTTCTTAGTCCCACCTAGTGGGACCAAGACACCACCTAGGGCATCTTAGTTTGAAGGACTTTATATTAAGGAATTAAGAGCAAGAAATGAAAATCCTTGATTCAAATTAATATTGTGTCAGCCTTTGGAATCTAATAACCGGGTTATTAGATAGGAATGCCTATAAAAGTGAGTTTCACGCCCCATTTTCACCTAAGCAAGTAAGTTGAAGCCAAGTTGAAGAAATTTTTGAAGGAGGGTTTCAAGAAGCAAGGAATTGAAGTCTTGGAGTAGCCTTCTATTCTATTTTTTCCAGTTTTTAAGTCCATTTTCAAGTCAAGATTTGGCATTTCCAAAGATTAATGATAGATGCCTATGAATAATCATGAGAGATTCTAGGTTGGAGATGCAACAAGCCATTCTTCCAAGCCTAAGGACTTGTTTCTTGATTGATTCCATCTTCCATTTTTGTTTTATTTTCTTCCTAAGGAAGGTATATTTCATGTTTATGGCTTATTAGGGTGACTAGAGATCTCCTTTGTAGGTAATTTTCATTTGCATATTAGGAATTCTATTCTAACACACTTGAATAGGGTTTCTCCATGTTCTAGCTTGGATAATCTTAGACACACTTAAGATTAGTGCATACACATTTCCATTTTTAGATCTATGCTTTTTCATCAAGGTTTAATTAGCAAACAAGGGGTTTGAGCAAGGCAAACCCCCATAAACAATCAATCAAATTTCCTTTATTTTGCAAGTTATTTTATAGGTTCAGATCTAGATATTTAGTGAAGAAGGAAGTGAAAACCCTAGATCTCAAGATCACATTCAAAAATTATATAAATTCAAAATGGGAATAAGTCACAACCTAGGGCATCTTAGTCCTCCTCAATTCATTTTTCAAAAATTCTTTTAGATCTAGTTTTGACATTCAAAGAGTTTGCATTTTCCTCGAAAAGTAGCAATGAGACTAAGACAATAGTAAGGGATTCTTAGTCCTCCATAAAAATTTTTGACAACTTCATTGCAATTCTGAAATCCTTATTACATTTCTAAAACTTCCAGGTACACATACCCTAACTTGTTGTTGCATAATTTTATTGTTTGCATCTTTCATTTAGCTTGCATTATTAGGTTTTGTGAGTTGAATCTCAAGTTGTCTTTTCCAAGATTTTACTTGGTGGTTAACCCCTCAAAGCTTAAAAGAACCCTTCCTGGGCCTTCCCTATTGAGATTTGACTCACCTTTCAGGTTGATAGTCAATCAAATTTGGGATGCTAGGACCATATCGAATGAACTAAGGAAGATATTTCAACACACACACCTATTTTATTTTCAGTTCATTTTGGTGAACCCGACTTCTTTGAGCATTCATTTTCTAATTTGGATTCCATTAAAGTCCTAGATCTGGGTTGCATTCATTCTTGCATTTCATCTTGCATTAGTGAAATTGCATCTAGGGTTTCTCATACTTAGTGAAATCGTATTTAGGGTTTCTCATATTTGCATTAGTGAAAGTGCATATAGGTTGAATTTTTACTTTCTTGCATTATCTTATCTCATTGAAAAACTAAAAAGTGCATTGTTAATCATCCTAATTGCATTTAGAAAAAAAATTATTGCATTCAAAATTGAAAAAATTGCATTCAACTTTGCATACAATTACTTGTCATTGGTTACTTTTCCTTGCATTTCATTTGCATAGTTTTTTGTTTCCAAACATCAGGTCCCTAGGTAGGCAACTTGGGAACACTGCTTACAACTTAGACTTTTTCTTTTTTAAAAAAAACCTTTATTGAGACTAAAACACCCTTACTAGCATCTTAGTCCCTCTCAAGGTTTTTGTTCCAAAATCCTCTCTGAGTTGAGTTCTATCTGTTCTAGCTTTTGGAACCTCCAAATTCCATCTGGAGAACCAAGATGACCTTCCTTGCATCTTAGTCCCTATGGAGTTTGAGGTTATAGTTTTCAGGGTTAAACAGTGATTTTTTGTGCTTCTATTTGTTGTAGTTAGTTTGTTGTTTCAATTTTCCAATTTATTGTTTCATGCATTTTCATAGTTCATGTTTACAATTTCTTGATAAAGATAGATTATTGCACTTTTATTTTATTAAACATAGATTAGAAAACCAAAAACACTAAATCTTAGCAAGCATAAGTTCATGGTTATTTTAAAGAATATCAAAACCCTTTGTCCAAGTAAGCGTAACCCTCAAGCCTTTTAGTAGTGATGAATTTGATATGTTAAATGAATCCCTTGAGGTTGAATTAAATTTGCTTCTCTTTGTTTAGTTTTTCTTGAACAAGCCTTAGTGGATGAACCTTGCAAGATGAAGTCCAATTTTTCAAATCATTATGGTAACACCTATAAATTAGAAAATTTTAACAAAATATATATTGAGCCTACCTTAGTCAATCCCCTTGTGGATTATTCCAACAAAATTTCACATAGTAAATATAAATAATGATATATGCAAACCTGGAATATGGAAATAAATGGTTACAATAAAAAACAATGGTAGAAAAAGGAAAAACCATAGGATGAAATGGCTATCACTTAATGATATACATACTAGATAGGAGATGGAAAGAGAATATCAAATAAACATGAAGAAGTATTTGAAGTAAATAAAGTGACAAAAGGGGATGGTTGAAAGAGGGCATGTAGAATTGGGAAAGAAATTGAGGGTCCAATTTTTTTGAAAAAAAGATAAAAATGGCTACTCAAAATTGAGGGGAAAGAAGAATATGGAAAGGCCACAAGAGTAGGTGTGACTAAAAATAAAGAAAGGTCCAAGAAAAAGATAAAGAGCTCCAATAGAATAACCATTAATTAATCTTATAAATGAAAACTCACAAGAGGATAGTTGTACAATGAAAGAAGTGTTTCAAAGCATAAGCACTTGTTGAAAGATGTATTACAAAAATTGGGAAATTAATTGAATGAGGAATATATTTATAGGCACTTGTATGAATATAAAAAAAATGAATGCAAGAATTAAGACATTTGGATCATTATTGAATTGCACCTAAATTTTTGTGGTGAATTTCATGAAAGCTAATATCACTAGTTAAATGTTGTAAGAATAATAGGGTTGTCCTCTAGGGGGCATGACTTGCTTTAATAGTATGAAGCCCAAATTTTTAGGATGGGTAATAGAAACTAAGATAAGGTAGTGAGAGGTGGTCTCATGTAAATTACGAGGGAAAAATAGTGAAAGGAAGGGTTTAAATCACATGAGAGGAGGAAAATAAATAAATGTTAGATGGAAAAGATAATCATCACATTAATATGTCTATGCAAGGTTATGAATACATGTAAGGGGGGAACATAAAATAGACAAAGGCTAAATAAATATATATAAGACTAGCTAATGCATAAACAAGGGCTAAAAGGTAAGCTAAAATACATACAAAAGAGATCACCTAAGATAAGTTTAAAACATAACAAATAGAAGTTGTAGCCTAATATGGCATCTATGTTATTATAGTTATCCCTTTTTTGCTAGTCATTTTGATTTGGATAAATTCCAAAATATTTCAATTTCCACACTAGTGGTGTATTTAAAAGAATTATTTGGTTTATTATTATTAGAAATGTCTACATATAAGATATTCACATGAGAGAATCATAGAGCATTTAAATTTCATTATCAAACAACATCAGTGTTGTAAGCATGCATATTGCAGCTTACATATTATCATTTATCTTGATTCATTATGGTGAAAGACCTCGTAAGGGTTTGACTAGAGGAGAACCAATTGATGCCTAGTAGTTTCTCAAATGGTATTTCTAGACACCACCCACTTAATACAAATGTATAGTGAGTTAAGGCACATTTGCTACATTCACTCATTTTCTTCAAGTGCAAATATAGGTTTAGGTCCAATTTTACAAGCATGGATCTAAATCTAAGTGAAATACAACTCACTTTCAAATTTTAAGGCATTTTCTCCAAACAAGGCCATATTTTTCAACACAAATCAACAAATCAATTCCTAACATCTTCAATAAAATATTCTTCTACCAAAAATTCAACTAAATATCATATTTAATTAATTATTTTTTTAAAATTCAATTATACATTTATTATTACAATCTCAATTCTCATTCCTACTTTTATTATTCATTTTTTGTTAAATTTCTTATATCAAACCCATAGAATCATTTTTGCTATCAAGTACAAGAACACAAAATTTAAGTTATACCCTCTTCATCAAAAGTCAAGAATAGGAAAGTATTCACTGAACCAAAATTACCATGGACATGATCACTGACCCATCTCTTATATTTTTTGGGACCTTACATAATCCTTAATGAACTCATTAATAACCATTCAAATTCACCGAATTAAATACCTTTAATATTTTATTATTATTTAATTTATCATTGTGAAAAACTTTTAATTTCACTACAAGAGCGCGTCTATTTTTGATATAGTAAGTTTGAATGGCAATAAATAGAGCAACACAGTAGACGGCATGGAATCTCTCGTCTTTATCGAAATTTTGAATCAATAACTATCCATATTCTCACCGTCCATGACTCCCCCATTAACATCACCGTTAAAGATTCAATCTAAAACTCATTTCTTATCCATATTTCAATGATATCCTCAAGATTTTACTGGTTCCCAAGTGGTATTGAAGCAAGGAGGATAAGGAGTAAATTTGGTTTGTGCCCAGCAGTAAACAGGGTGGTGCCATCTGTTGTCTTTTGAGAAGCATTTGAGTATATGTTGACACAGTCTAAAACTAAAGCCGTCTTACGATGTTCTGACTCATCTCTTTTATCTTGTACACATCTCAATTATATTATATATCAAGTAGCATGTCTATAAAGATGTTTTATTGTTCCTTTAAACAGTGAAGAAGACAGAAGCATAAGGCTTAACAAGTTTTGTACTTTTCAGGGATTGTTAGATGCTTCAACAGGGTTTGCATGAGATCTAGAGGCGTAGAAAGTGAGCTTTAGCTTCGGTAGAATCTATCTCTGTCTCTCCTAACTTGTTAACACCGAAAATATCTGCAGTGATTTCGGTGTTTTCAATGTATAAATAGATATATTAATTCCCACAGGAACATAGAAATCGAGAAAGTAAAGATAAGAACTCAGCTCTTTCTAAAATATTGTTAATATACTTTATTCCGTTGTCCAATCTTAAACAAGGCTAATTACAAAGAAATAAACATCAAAGAGCATAATTACTATTCTCCGCATTCAAATGCAATCTCTTGCCTATTCTGCTGAAAGCAACAAGCGTGGTAATCTACAAGCAAAAACCAAACTGCAGAAGATATCTTTCAACATAGAGTAAAGGAGTTCAAGAAACAGAATTATTATTATTATTTTTTTAACGAAGTGTGAGTTCATAAAAAAATGAAAAGTTTCTTAAATCACTGCCCATAATTTGAAAATCATAAATGTTTCTCTTGATACTTAAATTAACTATCTAATCTACCAGCTATTTTTCCTTCTGATAAATGTGATTAATTTTAACATTTATAGTCTCTTATGTTTAGCCGTTGGATCTTGCAAAGTCATAATAACCGATTTAGAAACCCTTTCAATGATGTTATTTTGAGGGTTAGTCAACAATTCCATTTTCATATCAAGGATCAAGCCTTCCATTTGTGTATTGAAATAAAAATATCGAGTTCTCAAACTAACAATTTTATCTGAATGATTTTTAATAACAGCATGTTTATTGGATTGTTTTCAAAGCTACACCCAAATTAATTTTTATCCAATCTTTAAAGTGACCAATCCACTTTGCATTTTCACATTTTTACTTAATTTTTTGCTTTTGCGAGATCAAAATCTATAATATATCAAGCAATTTTTATCTATCCTTTAGCTGACAAAAACCACTTTGCATTTTCCCTTTTTTTCCCCTTTCCTTTTTTTTTGATTTGTCTCAATTAAAACTCAACATGTTAAGAAATTTATTAAGAATGGAAGGTTCAAGCGAACTATAATTTCTATTTTCTTCTTTTTGAACTTATGTGTATACAAAAACAATATAACTATTTATATGATCTTAAACCTTATATTTTCTAAGAATTTAACACCCTATTATTCCTTTCAAGTCATATTTCCCAAGCAATAAGACTAGGAGACATCTCTCAAAGATATCATAGAATATTTAGATGAGTAGGATACTTCAAAGATTTCATTGGTTTTGTTAATGACTCAAAGAACCCATCTAGCATTGAAAAAATAATAAAATTATTTAAGATTTTAATAGAAAAAACACATAAGAATAAAAGATGGTTGTAGACAAAGTGTGGATGTCCTTGGACTAATGGAATCATTTTTTGAAGTTGGTCCCCAAGTCAAATCCTATAATGATAGGATAGCCATAGAAAAATATTAGCATTTGTAAATCCTTTAGCTTTCTAAATTTTACTCTAAGGGAACTCGGAAATTTACATAGATTTATCAAAAATAACTTTAATATAGTGATGTAAGAGCATTTGATCCATAGGAAATCTTACATCAACTAAAAATATTTATTTTCAATTTAGTTTCTTTTTGTTTCTAGTAATGTTAATTTTGATTAGTTGCTCAAGAGAATTTTTTAAAATATTTTCAATAATCTCATGATATCACCTTGTTGAAGAGACAAATGGGTACTTGCATTTCGAATTCAGTGAAGTTTGTTAGATCCACATGATAACTAAGAGGGGTGGGGGTGAATCAAGTGTACATTAAAAACATTTAATCCATCATCAATACTCAAACACTTGTTAGCCTTTAAACCCTTATCATGCATTAGCAGAATGTAAACATATGAAACAATAGTGCAAATACATCCAAATGCATAAGAACATTAGATTTATGTGGATATCCCAAAGAAAGAAAAAATACAGTGACGATTAACTCACATATATATGAATACCAACATCGAATAGAATTAGGCTCACTGCCTAGAAAAAGAAGAAAGTCTCACTATCAGGTGGCTCACTACCATGAAAAAAGAAGAATAGAAAAAATAGTTAGAAAGAGATTCATTATCTCAAGGCAACAAGAAAAATCCACCACTACAACTTTTCACCATCCACAACCTTCGATTCACTTCCCCTAGTAACTTTAAGTGCACTGAACATGTTGACACATTTTTTTCACTGCATCTGGAGTCATAGGCATTAAGCTCGCATTCAGATCACAACACTTAATCAATTTCACATCTTTCATACACCTTCTACAAATCCACACCTATCTCTAAAAATTAAACTTGCTTTTATACCATCCAGGTGATCCCACAATAGTGGCTTACAATTTTTGGCCAAACTGGACATTGAAATTATTATTTTTAACTAAATCTTCACATTCGTGCACCTATAGCAGCTAAACTATGAGGAATCTGAAAATGATCCAAACTAGAGTCTCATCACATTTTGTCTGTAGATTCTAAAAATATTTTTTTCAAAATTTTTGGAATCAGATTGCACTTCTTTTTCCATCTCCCACGAAAACTGGTTTTTTCATAAAACAACAGTTTTTAAAATTGACGCACACTATATAATGCATAACTTTTTTCCATGAAAGATAAAATTATAATTCTTTCAAATTTAGATTTTTAACTCCAATATCTAGTGCTTCCACTTGGTTAGATAGTTTTTATTAAATATTTTTTCTTTAATCAAGTTTTGAAGTCAAACTAATTACAATTCATACATAGCATGACCGTATAACGCGTAACATTTTTTGTATATATCGAAATTCAATTTGTTTTTATTGTTGGATCAAGGACTTCAATATCTGACGCACTCATATTTTTCAAAAAAAAAATTGATAATCTTCAATTTTTCCACGTGCAGAATAAAGACCTTCATTTTCGATGAAAAACCTATGTTTAATAAAACTAAAAAAAATACATAATAAAACCAAAACATATTAAAATTATATTCGTTGGATAGCTTGTTCTAAAGAATACCTGATTCCAGTTGGGTTTGTGAATATTCCTCCATTTTCATCCTCAACTCGAGCTTCAAAGTGCCAAAATTTAGGTTTTTTTGTGTCTTAGGGAGGGATGAGGAATAAGGGGGGTTCGTACAAACCCCTAGGGGTTCGAGGGAACCACCCTTCCATAAGGGATTTTGTTGGGTTTTTGGGTGGGAAAGAATTAAAAGGGTTCACTCAAACCCTGGTTCGAACGAACCCCTTATGGGTTCGCTCGAACCAATAGGTTCGTACAAACCCCTAAAATCAAGTTTTTGCCATGTATTCATTTTTTGTGTGTTTTCCTTCCTCACTTGAATTGTAAACTACTATTGTGGCTTCACCCCATCCATGACCTAAAAATATTTATTAGGTTGGCCTTAATAAAACATATGTACCTCAAATGTGCAACATTGAAAAAGGTCAACACCAAACACTTCAGTAGTAAAAGGAGGTAAAAGCATACCACACCCAAGACTAACTAGACCCAAATATGCATCACCATGCTATTCTTGAACACATCCACAATCCATGAGGTGTACCTCTGCAAATAGCACTAGCACACTAGGTTAGCTAAACCTAAACTAACACTACAAGTGACCACATACATACTTCTCTAGGTCCCCTGAACCACATAGCAACACTCCACAACATCAACACAAACCTCAAAATATTTCAGCATCATTAGAATATTTTGCAACACTGTCACAACAACCTAAAACAAAGATTAATTTCATTATATGCAACCAGACACATTATCACAAACATGTGCAACTCACTAACGAACCTTGTGAGACACCTCTACACCTAGAACTTCAAGGGAAAGTAGATACAAATAATATAAGTAGGTTCCCAGATCTGTAAGCCAAGAAACTTCAAAGTGGAGCAATCTCATTTCTCCTAAACAACCTTCTTCATAGGCAGACACACTATCAAACACATCTTCCACTACCACATGATCCAAAACCTAAAACTCTAGATATAACATCTCTAAACACCTTTGATCATTGTATCCAAACAACATAGGCATATCTTCAACCATGAAGAAATGCAAAGCACAAAAATAAACATACCTCTGTCACACTACACACTCTTTTATTCAAGTTTTCTCAAAAGAACTTGGAAACCAAGTGAACTTACTACATCAATAATATCAAAACTTTATTATGACACCTTCTCATCATGACTACAACCATAAACAATCTCCACACTAAGGTTGGCATCAATGTGACATCAAACCACAAAATATCCAAACTTAGCACCAGTATTGGTCACAACGCTAATAACAGTACCACCAACAACTCCAATACTAGCAATCTTCAACAATATTTGAACTATTAACATCAAATAAAACACCAGCAACATACATGCAACAATCTCTCCCTTTTTCATTGATGGAAACACTAGCTTTGAAAACCATCGACACAAAAGCAACCCAACATTAAGTATCACTCCCCTTTACTGGGGTACACTTAACTAGATATCCATGTACCTCTATTCTTCAGACACCACACTCTCTACAATCTCTCCCCCTATCTGAGGATTTCTTCAACCCTTACTCTCCCCATTTGACATCCATTCTTGAGTTTTTCAGACTTCACTCTCTCCCTCTTTGACATCAATGGAAAAGGGAAAGACTTGCATGGAATTTTTCATTTCTTCTCTCCCCTTTTGAATTTTGCATACATCACCTTGACACCACTTGCACAATTCTCTTTAGGTAGTTGACACTATCAAGAAACTTTCTCTCACTCTCTCTACTACACTTCTCCATACAAGTCTCACTACTTCACATTCTTTACTGCTCTTATTTTTTAGTTCTCTCCCTCTTAGGGGCACAAAATATGTTCCACCTGACTATACCAACCAACAAAACTACTACCTACTCCCCTAAAGAGGTAGTTTCCAGCATCAATCCAAGATTGAGAATGTATCTTTAAATGCTTCTCAAACATATACATACACTTATTGATATAATTTAAAGGAGGGGAAATAACCCCTAACTTCTATCGGAGATACTCTAAAGTATCTTTTGAAAGAGTTTTTATAAAATATCCGCAACTTGATCTTTTGTACGCACATACTCTAGCTTCACCTCATTATCTACAACCTTCTCTCTAAGAAACCGATACTAGATAGAGATATGTTTTACTCTTGAATGCATTATCGGGTTCTTTGAGATATTGATAGCGCTTGTATTATCACATAAGATATAAATAGGTTCAAAATATGATACTATGTTATCCTTCTATGTTTGCTTCATCAACAACACTTGTGTATAGCATGATTTTGTTGCAATGTACTATGCATCTATAGTGCATAATGATACTAAATCCTACTTTTTACTCAATCATGAAACCAATTTAATTCTAAGAAATAAAGCACCACCGATTGTACTTATTTTTTCATTTGTACAACCAACCCAATTTGCATTTATATATGCACTCAAGGAGAAATCAGTATCCCTAAGATACCACAAACCAAAATCTAGAGTGCCCTTCAAGTGTCTAAATATCCTCTTTACTATTGCAATGTGATTCTTTGGGATTTTCTTGAAATCTTGCAATAGGACAAACTGAATGCAATATATCTGGTCTAGTAGCAGTTAGATATAGCAGTCCTCCAATCATTGATCTATACTTTCTTTGATCAACCTCAAGAAATTCATCATTCTTGCTCAATTTATAACCAGTAACTATAGGAGAACATGCCAATTTAGAATCCTCCATCCCAAACTTCTTGAACATTTCTATAACATATTTTAACTATGAAATGAAAATACCTTTCTTTGATTGATTGATTTATAACCCAAGGAATAAATTCATCTCCCCACACATTGACATCTCAAACTCTTTTTGCATCTCCCCTGAAAATCTTTTGCACATACCTTCATTTCCTCCAAAGATAATGTCATCAATATAAACTACCACAATCATGATTTGTTCTCCTTCAACCTTGAAATAAAGATTGTTATTTGTAGTACCTTTCCTGAATCCTTGTTGTAACAAGTACTTATCCAATCTTGCATACCCATCTCTAGGAGCTTTGTTGACTCCATGTAATGGCTTCTTCAATCTACATACCATATTAGCATCATTTGATAACTAAAATCCTTCTAGAACTTGCCATTCAAAAATGTAGACTTTACATGCATCTGATATACTTTGAAATTTTTGTGTGTTTCAAAACAAAAAACCATTCTAATGGCTTCCATCCTTTCCATCAGAGGAAAATCCTCTTCAAAATCTATTCAAGGTTCTACTTTTGAGTAGCTCTTACACACAAATCTAGCCTTATTTCTAACAACTTTTCCATCCTCATTCAACTTATTCCTAAAATCCCACTTAGTTCCTATCACATTCTTATTTGCAAGTCTTGGGACCAATTCACAAGTCTAATTCTTCTCATTTTGTTCCAACTCTTCTTTCATAGCCTTGATCCAATTCTCATGTTTACATGCCTCAATTATTGTTTTAGGTTATAACTCTAAAAGTAAATAAAAGTTTACTTGTTCCTCTATCATAGCAGTTTTTCTTCTTGTCAATAAACCTTTGCTTTTATCTTCACAAAGATTCGATCTTCAAAATGATTCATTTTTACATACTTAGGAGTCTTAGGGATCCTTTTTGGAGTTTCTTCCTCTTTAACTATCATCTCTTTTTCCTTCTCTTCATCTTTTTCTTCTTCACTACAATGGGATTCGTTAGATTCATATCCTTCTATTAGTAATGAACTATGTAGTGGCTCTTCATCTACCTTAACACTTGTTGAATATGACAAATAAGAAGGGGGCTGAATCAATTGTCATTGAATTAAATCTTTAAGTCAATTATCAAAACTAATCCTTAACTTTCTACTTAAATGATTAAACATTAAGTGCACTTGTGCAGAAACTGAAAACCATCACAAAAACATAACAACAGTAGATTTACGTGGAAAACAAAATGAGGGAAAAACCATGGTGAGGATTAACTCGCACTATAGATAATATCAAAACCGATTACAAGAGGCTCACTGCTTGAGAAACAAGGCTCACTACAAAAACAAGGACTCATTGTCTAGAACGAGACTCATTGTCCAACAGAGATAACAACCAGGAGGGCTCACTTCCACAAAGATACAAAGAAGATAAAAGAGATATGTTATAGAGAGACGAAAATATCAATGCAATAGAGAAATCCACCGCAACCACTCGTAGACATGCATGAATGATAGAGTACACCTTCTACTCACTACATCCAAAAATTTAGCATTTAGGCTTAGCACTGATCTACCACAATCACATCACACACACTCACTGAATAGCATCAATCTCACATCTATGTGCTCTTTTTCTTTTCACTTATCTTTCTTCTTCACTCTTCTATGTGTCTTTATTCACCACTAACTCATCCTATATTTATACCATCTTTAACTTTGAAAAATATCCAAACTCAGCCATCCAACATTAAATTAAAATTAGGTTAGTGCCAAAACATCCTAGGGTGGAATTAGAATGAGAGGGACCAAAAAAAATGCTTCATGAGGACCTAAATAGATCCAATATGCTTCATTAACTCTGAAGATAGTGTTTAACACAAGGTCAACCAAACTAGTGTGGAACACATAGAACAATTAAGCACGAACCTTCCAGATACCAAGATTAGCTTTATCATGATCATAGAATCACAACTCTCAAACCACAAGTCATAAGACTTTAACAAGGAGAAATTTAGACCAACAACATTTCTCCCAGACCTCAACCAGAACCTTAGAGAACCAAAATTCACAACTAGTGAACATAACTCGCACTAAACAATAAAAAAACAACCAAAAATATGGATATAGCAACTTCCAACAATCAAGATCAACATATCTAAACCACACAAACATATGGGCAATACCCGAAGCAAAACTTGAAGCAACCACTGAATACTTGCAATCTTCCTTCAATACAATTTTCTCAATATCCTTGACATGTACAATTAACAACAACCAATTGATAACCAATTGACTAGTTTAAATCAATGAAAACACCTTCATTCCATCCCTTCTTGCAACAACACTAGCACTCTCAACAATTTTCTTTAGTATTCTATTGTAGCATCAGTAGGCCTTACTTCTCATAGAGTATCCAAGGAAGATTACTTCATCAGATCTTGCATCAAACTTTCCTAGGTTTTATTCATCTCTTTTGATATAAAATTTTCTTCCAAAAACTCTATAATATTTCACAGTAGGAGGTTTACCATACCATAATTCATCCTCGGGAGTCTTTCAAATATTTACTCTTTCTTGGCCTTTGTTAAGAATGTAGACTATAGTATGAATTGATTCTCTCTAATAGATATCGAGTAGATTTTCTTCTTTCATCATTGTCTTAGCTACTTCTTGAACTATTATATTCTTTCTCTCGACAAATCCATTCTGTTGAGGAGTCCTAGGGGATGACATATATCTGTTTATTCCATGATCCTCACAAAATCTATTAAACTCATTGGAGGTGAATTGACCACCTTTGACAAATCTCAAAAACTTGATTTTCACATCCATTTCATTCTCAATCATAGATTTAAATGCTTTAAAATTATCTAGAGCTTCTAATTTTTCTTTGAGAAATGCCACCCAAGTCATTCTAGAGTATTCATAAATCAATAACATGAAATAACTTTCACCTTGAGAGATTCTTATTCTGGTAGGTCCACATAGGTCTATATGGACCAACTCTAAAGGACATGCAGTAGAATATTCTTTATTCTTGAACCTCTTCTTTGTTTTCTTTTCAAACTAACATTCCTTGCATATTTGCATTGATAGGCTTTGTAATCTTTGGCATATATCTCATGAAATTAGTATAACTGATCTTCACAAGGCTATCAAAATTGATGTGACCCATTCTTCTATGCCATAACCAAATTACATTGATTTGAGACATAAAGAATTCAACACCACCACCTTTGAGCTGATAAACATTGCCTTTTATTCTTGTTCCAACAATAACCAAAGTACCAGAGCTCCCTTTTTTGATTTCATAACCATCATCCTGAAACACAAGATTATATCCTTTGCTACACATTTTTCCTACACTTAGAAGATTATGTCAAAGACCCTTGGCACAAAGAACATCATCTATTTTATGCTTGCCATAAAAACCAATTGAACATTTTCCACAAATCTTAATAGATGTATAATTTCATCACCAGACTTAACAAGACTACCATCACACCTCTAAGGTTTAACAAACTTACTCGTATCACCTGCCATATGATTTGAGAATCCACTATCAATAATTCAATAATTCCTCTCCTCTCTTGCAACATGAAAAGCAATCACCATAGTCCCTTCAACATTGTGACCTATTTCTAGAGCACTTTCCTTCATACATCTTTCAGAAACAGTAGAATTAGTTCCAACATTTAAAGCCATGAACAAGCATTCATCACAATTTTCATCACGATAGTTAGATTCTTCATCATTAGATACACCATTGTATTTTTCCACATAATAACTCTTCTTAACAAATTTACAGGTTTATGATCCTTAGGTTTGTAATTTTCAACTTTGATTGGACATTTAGAAGAATAATGATCTATCTTTCTACAATTGAAATATTTCAAGGGTAACTTACCTTTGTATTTTTCAATGTCCTTACAAAATTTGCTTCCACCTCATCAAGATCATCTTGATCTGAATCATAAACTTTCTCTACCTTGCAAACTTTAAAAGCATTTTTTTCTTTGTAGCATCTTAACCAAAATCTCTCAATTCATAAGAAATTAAAGCACCAAACATTTGATCTCTAGAACAATTATCCAAATTTTGAGCTTCCTCAATAAAAGAAACTTTAGAACTATAAGCTTTAGGAAGAGTTCTTAATACCTTTTTTACCACTTCACTCTATTCCAGCTTACCACCAAGATCAATGATGGTATTGAAAACTTCATCTACTTTGAGCATGTAGGTTGTAATATATTCATCTTCAGACATCCTTAGAGTTTCAAATTTGGCTTTGTAGTTCTACATCTTTGCTTTCTTGACTTTATCATCTCCATAAATACTTTCCAAATTTGTCCAAACATCTTTAGTAGATTTCAGACTTATCATCTTCCCAAGCTCAAAATCGAAGAGGCCACTTATAATAGAATTCCTTGCTTTGTCATTTATCTCATAATCCTTGATTTCATTATCATTTACTGGACTAGAAATAGGCATCGTATATTATTTTTCAACTGACAGCCAAACTTCAAATCCAAGGGAGACTAGAAAGGACTATATATTGGATTTCCAGTAAGTATAATTCATTCCATCAAACATAGGAGCTTTGACACCCTTCTTGTGCGTCATCTAAATCTACCTCAAGTAGCTAAGCTTTTTTCCAAGGAACCACAACTCTAATAAAAACTGTTAGATACATAGAACAACTCAGAAGGGGGTGAATCAATTGTACATTAAAAATATTTATGGACATCAAAATCTGCAAATGGTTAGAATGATTCTAACATCCTCATAAAATAATACAACATTCTTCAAAATAAATGAAAAAACTAATCCAAGCATGCAAAGAAGACATGAAGTATATCTAATTTATGGTGGATTGGTGCTATCCTTTGTGTAGAAGGCAACCCTTTCCCAATCCTTGATAAGCCAAATGAGATGATAGACAATGAGATGCTAAGTGAACTCAAGTTGCCTATAATGATAGTGCTCAAATTGTAGATGATAAATGAGAGAAAATGCATTGAACTTATAGGAGAAGTTGAGAGAGGAGAGGCCAAGATTGAGCAATGTGGGATTAAAACCAAAAAATAAGAGAGAGCCACTTGTCACAATGGGATTGGCCCATTCTTGTGCAAGTTTTGGCTAATGTGCCCATTTCAAATTTGAAAATGGCAATAAATGAATATGGTTGAGGGTTTTTGGGGGGAATTGTGTTTGGCCAAAAAAGTCAAACAAGAGAGTTAATGAGGGCATATTCCTTGGGAATATGCCCTTGTGAGGGAAATAGATGTTTTAATAAATCAATTTAAATGATTTATTGTGCAAGTGGATGAATCTAGAGGATTCAGTTAATTAGGATTAAACTAATCAGGATTTGATTAATCTAACAGGAGTTTAGGTGATATGCCATTTGATTTGAAGTTTTGTATTTGTTTTAAATCAAATGAGATGAAAATGCATATGAGTGATTTAATTAGATATATGTGATTTAATTAAATCAGGAACTATAGGAGATAATTAAATAATTTGATTTATTTAATTAAAGAGATAAGCTTAGTGAATTAATTGAATTGGTTTATTTAATTAATAGATGAAATAACGCTAAATGAAGTATGATTAGATGCATACGTATATTTTGCATGTCTACAATATTTAATCCATCATCAACATTCAAAACCTTGTTAACTAGCCTATAAACCCTTATCATGCATTAGTAGAATGTAAATGTATTAAACAATAGTGCAAACACATCCAAACACATAAGAAAACCATATTTACAAGGGAAAATGAAGAAGGAAAAACCCATAGTAAGGATTAAAGCACCTATATATGAATACCAACATTGAATACAATGAGGCTCACTATCAAGGGCTCACTACCCAAAAAAAGAAGAAAGGCTCATTGTCGGGTGACTCACTACCAAGAAGAAAGAATAAAAGAAATTATTACAAAGATATTTTCTATCTCAAGGCAACATGAGAAATCCACCACTACAACTTTACACCATCCACAACCTTTGGCTCACTACCTCTAGTAACTTCAAGCACACTAAAAATGTAGACACCTTCTACTCACTACATTTGGAGTCACATGCCTTAATCTCACACTTAGATTGCCACACTTAACCAAATTCACATCTTTCACACATCTTCTAGAGATCCACACTCATCTCCAGCAATTACACTTGCTTTTATACCATCCACAACCTAAACAATATTAATTAGGTCAACCTTAATAAAATGTATGCACCTCAAATATGCAACACTGAAATAGGTTGGCACGAAACACTTCCATACTCAAAGGAAGTGAAGGAAGACCACCTCTAGGGTTAATTAGTACCCAATATACATCACCACACTACTCAAAACATCCACAATCCATGAGGTACCTTCACAAATAGCGCTAACATGCCAAGTTGGCCAAACCTAAACTAACACCACAAGAAACCACATACATACTTCTCCAGGTCATATGGACCACATAGCAACACTCCACAACATCCACACAACACCTCAAAATATTCCAACATGATTAGAATATTCTACAACACTACCACAACCAACTTGAAACAAATATTACTTTCATTCTATGCAACCAAACACATTATCATAGACATGAAACTCCCTAACCAACCTTGTGGAACACCTCTGCACCTGAAACCTCAAGAGAAATTAGATATAGACAGTATAAGCATGTTCCCAGATCTGCAAGCCAAGAAAATTCAACATGGAGAAAGATGGAGCAATCTCATTTCTCCTAGACAACCTTCTTCACAGGAACACACACTGTCAAACACATCTTCCACTACCGCACAATCGAGAACCTAAAACTCTGGATATAATACCTCTAAACACCTTTGATCAAATGTTATATCCAAACCGCTATAATACACTACTATTTATAGAACACTATAAAATATAATTTAACAAATAAATTAATAATATATATTAAATATGTAATTTCTAAATAATGATACCTCTCATGACATCTAATATATAGAATTTCATAATACAATCTTATACCATAATCTTGTTAATTTTCTATAAAATATCTTAAATGAAAATTGCATACATAAATTTTCTTAAGTTATAACTTATCTTGAATCATTTTAATTTTCATAAAATGGGTTCCAAATTATAACATCTTACATCAACGTTCTTATTTCATGTACACTTTACACTTTTTATATTGCACCTCCTTTTACACATTATTTACATGACTGCATAGAGCTTGTTTTAACATCAAGATATTTACCGCATGCCTATTTTAATCATATTGTTGCTTATTCTCACATTGGGGGAAGTTTGAGGGCATTCCTTTGTTTTTGTTCCCCACTACATGATAACATCATTTAACATACATTACTACCAACATATCGCAAAATGTGGCCTTTGCACCTTTTCATCACTCTTCAAATTAATTTCATAATGATATCTTATGCTTAATTTGAGGGACCATATTATAGCTATTTAAGTTTTCAGTTTATATAGTTTCATACTTGTACACATCGTGGGGGAAAATTGGTCACATATCATCATTTCTTTATAAATCATGATCCCATTCTTCTATTTACATTGTCTTGTATTTGCATCTGTTATTTATGGGTGTCAATTTGGTCACATAATTGTGATTATCTCATGTATTTCAAATTTTATATGGTTTCATTGGGATCAATTCAATTCTAAAATCATTTTTTACATGATTTTATGGAGATTAATATCATTAGTTCATTTTGATTTTTTTTACAAGTTTTCATGCTCATTCAAATTTTTGGAGTCAACTCAATCATAACTTCATAATTAATGTGTGCATCATTGTAATGTACATCATGACTCTATTCACACAAGATCTTCGGATACTATTTACTAAAGTTCATTTACACTAATAGATTGTTATACTAATGAATATATTGAATATATACTTTTATTAACATTTACATTGTATTTCCAAGTAAAAATATTTTTTTGTGTGCATTATGTATGATGTGTCTCTATAGATAAATAAAGAAATTGAAAGGCATCATTCTTACACCATACCATGGATCTAATAGTTATTTCATATTACTACATATGTCATGTATGATTCGTGTAGTTTAATTAAAAAAACTAAAGTTGCGACAAAATTCAAGGTACAAAAGTGCATATCTTGCACTCTTACACATTGATTTCAAGTCACTTTGTATAAATGTTGTAAATAAACAATTATAAAAAATAATTCAACATATTTGGTTTAGTAACTAGTTCTTATCCCAATTTACATCACCTAATCAACACTTGATTTTCCTTTTCCTAAACTTTGTCCAAAGTTCCATCCCTCAAATTTTAATTTTAATTTTCCTCCTTAATGTGACCCTTTTTCTCAATCTTCTTTGTACTCTATTGGCTCTCACTCTAATTATCTTGAGTTATGTGACCAAACAAATATTAATAAAAGTATCTCATTGTTAAAATCATAGATAAACATTATGAAAAATTTATCAAATACTAGCATCAAATAAACACTACATGAAAATATTAACATCATATCATCCATCTTATACATTGACATAAAAACTTGATTTGAATGTTATACCTATATCGATCTCAACTTTTTTATAAATTTAATTTTGATTGTTATTTACTCCTTTTTCATTAATTTTCTTAATTAATCATAACATTATTTAGCTTGAACAAACATTCTAATTTATCAATAGATTAAAAGTTGATCTAGAATAATAAGTCAACTCGGTAAATTTTACCTTGAATTAGGATAAAAATAACCTTAGGAATCTGCTGCTCATAACTGGCTGATGATATCACTATTGGTAGCCGCCTGTCTTGTAGAGTTGGGGATATGGATACAATAGTAACTGACAGCAGAACTAGACAAAATCAGCTGTGCAACGAAATTAACCATTTATTCACCCATTTTTCTCTAAAACCGCCACATGGCAAACAATCACCTGGATTTCATCTTTTGGAACATTCCGGCTTCACATCCTGTCCATTCCTTCACTATCAGTTTCATGGCCTCTCAGGCAACCATCGATCCACTAACACCAAATATGAAGAAAATTAAAAAATGGATCATTATATATAGCCTATTACAAATGTATGTTCGCTAAAGCAAAGCATATTTTTCTCTAGTCTACTCCGAGAAGAGCTAAATCTTATTTCTGGTAGGGCGACATGGCTGCACTTGAACTCTAAGGCTTGACTACCTCAAGATTTTTTTACATGTGAGTCTATCAAATCTTATAGCTAGTTGAGACCAAACTGACTTTTCCTGCTATTACATGTAATTTTTCTGCTTTTCTATAAATTGTTAATCCCTGAGTCAGTTGAGGTTTCTTGCACATAGCTACATATTTCGTTGAAGGACCAAAAAAATTCCTTGTGGGAGAGCTCCTAGCAACATTCTTTAGGAAAGAACAACTCCTTACCTATGTCCAAAGTCTTGTTTCATGACAAGTTATAATAGTGTTTGAATCCTTAGAGTGACCAGACCAGATCTTTTAGAGAAAAGAGAGACTACAAAAATTCTTGGTAGTGTTTTGAACAATGGCTAAGGAAAGCTCTGTTGAATCAAAGAAAAGGTCCCCCAAACGTGGGAATAATTCAATTGCCAACAATTCCATTGACAACACTATCAACAGTGACATTGTTTCAGCCGAGGTGGACCCTGGATTTTGGGGCAAAAGATTGGGAAGAAACAGAAAAAGATTTGTAGGAGTCCGACAGAGGCCATCAGGGCGATGGGTTGCAGAGATAAAAGACACCATACAAAAAATCAGGCTGTGGCTGGGCACCTTCGACACGGCAGAGGATGCGGCCCGGGCCTACGATGAGGCCGCCTGCCTTCTGAGAGGCACCAATACACGCACTAATTTTTGGCCCTCTCCTTCCCCTCACGCCCATGGGACCTCCGCCTTGCCATCCAGGACAGCCCGTCGCCTCCTGCTCAGGCTCAAGGATGCCAATTCCAGAAACAACAGTGTTCCTATCACTCCTAACCAGATTTCTTCAGATGCAAGTAATGTTTGTAGTGAGTTTGTGCAGTCAAATGTGAAGGTTGAAGCTGAATGCATCAGCTCCGATGAGGAAGATGCACAAGGAACCACCCAGCTGCTCAGCTCACAGTCAGATATGCTCAGTTATGATGAAGATAAAGGCAACCCAGCCCACAACCTTACTACCCATGAGCTTGAAATCAATGGTGAGGTTTTACATCCAGTTTCAGTCACCATACCCACTGGTGCAAATGATGGGGTTACAGAAATGGTCCAGCAAAACCAGACTTCAGCTGGAGAGGAATGTTTTAATGAAGGTAGCATGGGTTTTACCGCCATGCTTATGGAGGCAGCTCACAGTTCTTCCTGCATGGATAGCTGTTTTCCTGGTGGTGGAAGCATTACATCTGTTGAAGGTAAAACTGTGAAGAGCTTTACGAATGGTTCGAATTTAGTGGACTGTGATGAATTAGCAAGTGGGTACTCTCCCTTTACCATTGCTGCAGAAATTGCAGACCCGGCCCATATCAACGTGGCCGACATTTTAAGGGAAGAAGATTCATTTGAGTTTGTAGGATCCTTGCCGGCTATGGTTGGAGAACATAGTTCCTCCTCTCTGGTAAGGGAGGCCATGAAGAGAAGGATGTATGAAAGAAAGATCTCTGCTTCTCTGTATGCCATGAATGGGATCTCTGACTACTTTCAATATGCCAGTGAGTTTGCAGCGTCCCCAAATCTAGAGGGGACTTTTAGATATAGAGGTGCTGATGAGATTTATGGGAGGTCATCTGAGATGGTGAGACCTCAACAAATTGAATCGTCATCCTCTCATTATTCTGGTAATGATTCAGCAGAAGGAGAAGACAGTTTGGAGATGCTGTGGAATTCATGGGGCCTGGCTCCCATTTGAATTGTCAGCTGACAATTTCTTTTAAAACTGATAATCAAATAGATGATTAGAATGTATAGAGACATATTATTAGGAAAAATAGATCAAGGATCAAACTGTGTTAGCTCAAGCAAAGCACAAGTAACTGACCATTGAGCTTGTACTGGGAGAGGTAAAACTCAAAATCTAAGAAATAGAATGAGACTCTCTACCATGGCCAGGGCTTCGTTACCCTTATTTTCAGTGACATGTTTAATTGAACTCTTAACTTTGAAGAACCATTTTTTCCCCTAAGAAAATCTAAAGTTAAATCAGTTTATTGTATGTAAATTTTATTATATTAAATATTTTTATTATAGAATTGGTAATTTTTCCATTTATTCTTTCAGTTTTTATACAATACTTTTAATCAATATAATTATTTAAATTCTAACAGCAAAACGGTAAGTTCACTTTTGTAACAAATTGAAGATACATAAAATGCTCAAAAATTGTAGGCTCGGATATTTTAAATAATTTACTGTGTGAAAATCAACTAGAAAGCAACATTTTATAAAGAAAAAATGTCTATTTGCATCTTATCAGTCAGTTTCTGATTGGGATTCGATACGGTTAGAAAATGCAAGGAGCCGAAAAATTCAACAAAATAACCAATTCCACACCGGCTCACAAACGGGTGTTTTCAATTCTGGTACTCAAAACAATTTAGTTGACTAAGAGGAAGATCTTTATAAGGAGGATTTTTCACATTATAATTCAATAAACAATACTTGTATAGTTATCTATACAAATTAAATATAATCAGTATTCAATTTTTATATTTTTTTTATATTTATAGAATTTGAATAAATTAAATGTAATATTTTTAATTCGTATTTTGATGGTGAATAATATTGTTACAAATGTTTTGAGTTAATTTATTAATATATGAAAAGGGTAAGGTTTTTATTAGATGAATGTCTCATAATTTATAAAATGATTGTGCTTTGTTCTAGTTAAGATCTACACTTGTATAGTTGATTTGTCATGTGTAATTAAGCTTAGGTGTATGGAATTGGATTTGTAGGAACTATGTAATATATTCACCTCAATTCATGATACATGTTTCTAAAGTAGGGTTGTGTCTACAAACACCATTCAATAACTTGCTAAGTGAATTTCATTCACTTAGCAAAGCTCCTAGGTGGATCAATTCAATAACTTTGGAATAATGAATAAATACCATTGGAAAGCATGTAGTATGCCTAGGATAACGGTGTAAGTGGGATGCTCTACAATTCTTCTATAATGCTCTTCTAATTATTTTAAGGTGATCTTTGCATAATTTCAAAATAAATGATGAATTCCCTTAAATACAACATAGAACACAAAGCTAAATGAACAATGGCCAAGTCATCTTACAACAACCAAGGAAAAGGTTGGCAAGGTTTAAATCTTAATTTTAGAATCTAAATTTGCTAATATTATATGAAAGTCTACATAAATGATGTAGGTTAATTCTGCACCCATAGAAATAATATAGGGTGCAAAATGGGAGATCTAGGGATCGAGGCTAGTTTTTAGGGATGAGTCTTGATGAGGACATGATATGATAATATAATGAGCTAAATTCCATTTAAGGATATGCCACTTTTACTTTTTATACTATAGAAAAGACACTCTAATTGAAGTGGGTCTAAATGATCTAAAATTCTCTCAAACAAGACAGCTCTAACGGATTCTAGAGTGTTGCCTCTAGAAAAACACCTCTCATTTGAAATTTTTAGTGTGTTGTTTTAACATTCACTTAAACATACGTGATTTAATTTTTTTGAAAAATATAACTTGAACATATAAAACATGTAATGGTACAAGGGAAAATAAGACACTGGCGAAAGATAGAAGGTGAAAGATATATTGCTTAAAAATAATTATGCAATCTAGTTGCTTAAGGGTCCTATCTTAACCTACTTGGAGTTTAGTCTATATATAAACCAATAGTTAAGTGTGGTGATTCAATACAAAGCCTCCAAGAATGTCAACATTTTTAAAAGAATATAAAACTTGACATTTATAAACACACAAAAATACTAACAAAATTCCCTTTATCTTCAAGTGACCCAACCATATTAAAATCAATAGAAATTAGGATATTTCAAAAAAAAATGAATCCACCCGTCTCCATAAAATATTTCTTTCTAAGCTATAGTAAAGTGCATAAATATTCTTAATGCTAAGAAATCAACAAGTAATATAAAGTGTAATCCCAATGTCACAATTGTTAAGTTGTTCATTCAATGAAATAACAATAGAAAATTAATATAGGGAAATCAAAACGCACATGCCACCATGACTTTCCCTAAAAATGGTGCAAAATTTCATAGCATAAGGTCATAAATTTCACATATATGTATGGAGTAAAAGCTCATCAAATTCATATGTTATGAGAAAATAACATTAAATGGATGAAGATTATTCTATGTAGACCAAGCAAAAAAGTTACAAGAAACATTCTTTAAGTCTATCCCAAGTGATAATTTTCATATGGATGGATCCTCCATGAAGATCTCTATGTATCCTCATCCATGAAATCAAAAACTTATTACTCAAAATCATACGCTAGTTTGACATCATATGGTCATCCTTGTGACATAAAGTAATGTTCCCCCCTTACCCTTCCCTAAGTGAAGCATCTTCACTAAGTGATAGTCTACCAAAACTTTTGAAACACATTGATAACATGTGATAGAGGCCCCAATAAATAGATGTTCTCATTGAGATGAAAGAAAATTGAATATTTTGGATAGGAACTAGTTCATCAATTAGAGGAATTATGTCATTTTTTCATATATTTCTCATTTTCATCCACACTGATTCAACTCATTAATCTTAATAGTTATACAAGGATTCTTCCCTCCCAAAATATTAGACATCTCTTCAAAAAGTAAAATATGGGGGAAGAGTGTGGTAGTAGAAAAGAGAAAAGGAAGGTCATGTATGAATAAAATTCATAAACAAAACCAAAGGATGACAATAAAGTGTGTACACTCCATGGAAGTTGTGAAAAAGAAGAAAGAGAGGGCATGTGTGGAAGGTCACAAGCTAGCCATGAAATAACATATAAGCTAGCAAGAAAGTGTTGAAAATTTTTCAAGATGTGTGTAGATAGGTAAACCCAAAATAAAGGATTACAATTTTTTGCATGAAGAAAAAATAGAAATGCCCATCAAAAAATTTAAAATGGCTTACCCGTTTTAATGAAGAGGGTTCGAATGAACAACCCCCCTTCTAATGAACCCCCACTTGCACCATATAGGGGGATTCATTCTAACCCCCCTTTCTTCACCTTCCCCTCCACCATATCAAAATTTATGCATTTTTTTAACTATCAAAGCTCGGGAAGGAGGTGCAAATGGATTCAAATTGATAAACCAAGTTGGAGGACTGTACTGATCGAAACGTACTTTCCAACAACTATAAATTTTATTTATATCTTTTATTTTTTTTATTTTTTTTAGTTTTTAGTTTTATTGAACATGGGTTTTTCACCGAATATTGAGTTTGATTTAAAATCCTTGTGGAAAAATAGTAAATTTGAGAAAAATATGAAAAATATATACATAGTATGTATTGATGTCCTCGTTCCAACAAAAAAAGAAAAATTGAATGTCAATACATACCAAAAATGTTATGGGAGCCAAAGTGCACCTATGTCTAAATTGTAATTGGTTTGACTTCAAAACTTAATTAAAAGAAAAATATTCAACAAAACATTATAAAATAAAATGAAAGCACTCGATACTAGTGTTACCAACCTGAATTCAAAAGAATCAAAATTATATCCTCTGTATAAAAAAAATTATGTGAGCCAAAGTACACACCACTTTTTAAAAATGTTGCTTATTATTAAAAACTAGTTATTAAAGGAGACACAAAAAAAATTACAATTTAATTTAATTTAATTTAAATTTTTTTTAAAACATTTAATATCTATAGACAAAATCTCACAAATCTTTAGTTTACATCATTTTCCTAATAGTTTACCTACTATAGGTGTCAGAAAGTGAAGTGTTTTCTAAAAATATTGATTTCAATGTCAAGTTTGGCCAAAAAGTGTAAGCCATTATTGTGGGATGACCTAGATGTGGATGAACAAAGCAATGCTTGGAGGCTTTGAGAGCCTAGTTCTAGCATGAAAAATTCAATTTATGCGACAACATATTTTGGTTTGAAAAATAGCATGGAACAAAGGCTTAAAGATACTCATATAGAGGAGAACATGCACTTGCAACCACTCACAAACGATCCTCCATAATGAAGAGGTTCTTACACCAAAGTTGGCTACTTGTAGCCACACTACTTGTAGTAAAGGGAGGGTGATAATTTTCTCACTTGAAACCACAAGGAACTATGATAGAGGAAGGGGCAACTCATACCAATGAAAGGTTTTCCCATGGAGCATTGGGTACTTGTAGCAACACAGAGGTATTCAAGGTTTGAGAGTAAAAAAAGGATGATGTTGTGAGAGACAAGGGTATCACAAGAGGAGCAATAGTGTTGTAGGCCATAACACTAACAAGATGGTTAGTAGAGTAGTGGTGAATTATATAATAGTTAGTAGTAAATTAGAGAGGTCGAAAAATAAAAGGAAGCTATAAAGGAGAAAAGGTTGTAGTAAAGTCTATTTATTGTTGATAGGGACAAAGTCTATGAATGTTGTCAAGGTGAATGTGTTGTATGTGAGGCCAAAGACAAAGTGATAGAAGGAAATTGCATGGATTGAGAAGAGTGAGTGAGTAAAGATAGCGATGAGAGAGAAATTGAGAGAATAAGGGATATTCAAATCCCTATTTTTTTTGTAACCAAAAAAGAGCACATGTAAATGCGTTTAAATGTAATTTTAGTTTATGTAATAGAACCTATGTCATTTTATTTGTTATTCAAATGTATCATGGGTTTAATGTGTTTATGTGCATGAGATCCTAATCCATGAGCATAATTAGTTGTAGGTGAATCCTTAGGGATTAGGCTTAGAGTCATTGTAGGTTGTCTTACAATAGGAAACCCTTGCTTCCATGTTGCTACACACATTTGTTTGTGTCTAATTAAGAAATTTATGTTAACTTGTCTAGATTGACCAATCATTTATTAAAACCACCATCTAGAACTATATCATTATATAACTAATAATATGAAATACTTTATTAGTAATATAAAATAAGTGTGAAAAGAAAAAGTGCACAATCTACTCAAAAGTATTTGAAATAAACACTTAATACTATAACCAAATAATATAAATCAAGGGAAGAGCTTTCAATACACCGACTATTCATATAAAGACTTCGTATTTTTTTAAACTAACTCCAATATATATTTTATTACTAATATAAACGATCGTTATAAAGAAGGTGTCGAAGGAAACACTTCTATGTATTAATACTATTACGCAGTTTATGTGATGAGCTGGGTCACCACATATAAGGTCAATGAATTGCCCACTACTTAGCGACTGTTTTCGATAGAGCCAATTAAAGCATATAAGAAATAATGGCACCCAGATCCTGCTACACAAACCAACCAAACAGAGGACATACAATCTTTATACCCAACAGAAGTGACTTAGCCTAACTCTAAAATGCCATTAACGTCACCATTACAGATAGCATGTCATCACTCTAGCAATACCGCCACACTTGTTACCAATGATTCCTTTCAGACCATCACCAAGTGGAATCGAGGTGTTGAATAGAAGAATCAAACTCACATTTATGACAGTCAATAAGATTAAACGATCCAAACAAATTTCTGTTTGGTGCTCAGAATTAGAATACCAGCTAAGTGCTGCCATATGTTGCCTTTTAACAAGCAATTACGTATATGCTGACAAACATGCAAAGAATACCGCTGCTTCGGTGGGTACTGATTACAAATTCAACTCTTTTTAGATGAATATATCATTGATGTTTCTACAATTATATTATATATGAAGCACCATGTTTTTGAAGTTGTTTGTTTTATGTTCATCCATAGAAGTAGACAGAAGCATAAGTTTGGACAACTTTGTATTTTGCTCTGATTTTTAATGCAGAGCAAGATCTGAGCTGACTTTTCATAACAGACTAGGGGTGGAAAGTGACCCTTAAGGCTTTAATTGGTTCGATAAATACTATGCATATTTTATTGTAAAACTCTACTGAATTATAGTTTTCCACTGACAAAATTTTGAAGGCTGTCACTTCAATCGCCCTGCAAATGCTAAAAACAATCTTTGCATGGCGAAATCAGCAACACTAAAAATAGACCATGACATCACGTCGACTAACTTCCTGGCTTAGAATGTGTGGCAGGCCAAGCAAGATGCAATTAGTCTACTTACAAAAGTATATTTGTTTATAAACTTCTTCTCGAAGTTTGAAAGCATAGAATATGTCATACCAAAGAAGAAATTGTCTGCATTTCGAGATGGAGAAACATATAACTTGTAAACGTACAAAGTAGAGACAACTAAGTACTTTCTTTTACATATTTATTAAGTATATTTCTTTCTAAAGAGAATGCGGAAGTACTAATAAATCTGGCATATTTTAGCTATTTGTAAGGCTTTTTATATTTAAGTTGAAAGTTGTAAAGGTAAAAATTGTATATTCATGTTTTTGGGTTTGGTTTAATTAGAGATTTATAATTATAGTTCACTTATGTGAGATATTTTTATCTGAATTTGGCTCATGACATGACTTATTTTGATTGTCTTTATCACTTATTCTAAAAAAAAATCGTTAGAGGAGAGGGGCCTATAGTGAAGCAGGGCCCAATAGTGAGGATAGAAGTAGTCTTCAGTGAGCCTCATAGTGGAGCACCTTAATATCCAATTGCAAAACACTTTTTATCCATAAAATACACAAGCTAACAAATCATGTGATGCCACATCAATGCACCAATAAAACATGACTTAGTGCACCACTATCAGTCTGACATTTTTTTTTGCCCTTTTTGAATACCTCAACAAAAAGCATGTTGATGTGGCATCATATTTGATGATGTGATCCTAAAACAAAATATTGAAGCATGTGAGTTGCCAAATAAGCTATTATGCAAAATTGGGAGTGATTTGAAATTTTCACATAGGATTTTGAGAAATGTGAAGTTGGGGTGCTCCATTATGGGCCCTCTTCCCTAATATGACAAAATTATTTATCTTTTTGAATCAGATTCCTAGATGTACACTTGACCTAGGTCACTTTTGTAATCTCATGTCTAAACCCTAACTTCTAAATTGTTGTCTCAAATGAATCACTTAATAAACTTATCTTATATCACTTTCATTAATAGAAACTTGAACAATTCTCATTGGAATCATTTTACTTCTATACCTTGAATTTTGTATTCCCTTCCTAATTCATCATTACAATTAAAATATTCTCTTTTTAACCATATATCCCAATTACCTTTTTCCAATTAAAATATATCTTTTTACCATATATCCTAATAACTTGTCTATATCACTTACATTAATAAAATATTAAACCTCTCTCATTTTCACTTTTACTTCTATATCCTGAATTTTGCATCTCCCCTCCTAGTACAACATTACTATTCAAATATTTTATTATTTTACCATATGTTAGAATTAGTTTTTTTTAAACTAAAGTATATTCTCTTTTTATCATGTATAATTTAAGTATCTTTTTTATTCTTTAAAATATCCTCTATTATTACTATATATCCTAATTATCTTCCTTTTTTTATGACATTTTTATAGCTTTATTTATTCATACTTCACTTCCACTATTATTGCACTCAATTCTAAATAAAAAAATCTTCAACAATTTTATTAGAGAATATAAAAAGAAAATATTTGTAGACTATAATAAATTTACATTGATTTCTACTGAAAAATATAATGAGAAAAAATCTAAAGGTAACTATTTGATGTAACAAAAATCATTCTTAACTTTCTATACATGTTTAAATTGATAAATAAATTAATACTTGTCCATAAGATAAAATACAAAGAACTAAAAACATAATTATTCACTTGCCAAATATCTATCCATCAAAATGAAAAAAATCTTAAGCATTATCAGCTTGTAGTCCTTCTAAAATAAATATCTATTAACTTCTACTAAAAAATATTTAAAAATGATAAAAGATTCTAAATATTACTTTTATCATTGTCAAATGAGATACTAAACTAATGTGTGAGATTCCCTTGATAGATTCATACAAAGAAATTGCATTCCTATTTTTTTATATCTTATCTTAAAAGATCTACATAATAGTTTAAATTTATCTTTTTGAATCAAATTTATATTTCCTCTATGACATACATACACCATCATTTCATCTCCTTAAAAATTAAAAAAAATTGAGATGAAATTCCTATATAAATAAGATAACCAGCTCCTTTTTGTGCCATCATGAATGTGAAATGTAATGGTATATTTAAATTTATTTTTTGTTACCTAACATAAAATCATTAGACCCAAATCCCAACCCCTTTTAATCTGTTACTCATAATACCCTTAAATATAAATATAAGTACCCTCTTTACCCCTAATACATAGTAATATATCTTTATATTTTTCATACAATATTAAATGTTTCATTATGAATTAACCTATTATCATATTTCCTATCTAGTGATACCCATTGGATTGTTCTAATCCAAGATGATTTAGTGCATGTGTGATTCAATTGTGATCTTGATTTTAGTATTTAAAGGCATTCATTTGAATCCATGCTACACTATTTAATATCATTTAAGAGTTATATAAGGACTTGTGATTGAGAACCTATGAGAGTTCTAGCAACAGTAATCTAATTTCATCATCCTAGATTTATTGCATGCTTTTTTTTATGTTTTCATGTAATTCACTAAGAATTTTAAAGTTAGTCCATTAAGAATTTGACTCAGATGAATTTTGAGCTTAAAATCAAATTTAATTTATTTAAACTAAACATTTAATATTTAGTAGTCTTGCTTATCAATCTTAGCTTAATATATCTAGGTTGATTATTTTATAAATGATTACTTTATTTAATCAACCTATATAATTTTAGGTAGATGTGTTTATTCCTCTACAAATTTAGTGAACTTGTCCACTCTTACATATCCTAAGGTTTTGGCCTTAGTGTTTTTCCTTCTTCTATTATGGTTTCTAGATCTAAGTTTTATTTTTTACACTACCTAATCTTAATAGGGTTCATAATCACTTTAATTTAATCTTTATAGATATACCTTTTTTTAGAGTTATATGACTCATTGCTTGATTTTTTTTCACGCATCCCTGATGTTATCTCTATAGTTTTATTTGTTGATTTAGTTTTATAGTGCTATATCTAGGTATCTAAGTTGGCTTGGGTGATATCTAAGGCTTGAGCAATGTATATTTAAGAGCTAGTGGCTAGTTTATTATAATCATATTATGATTTGTGTTCTTCTTGGAGACTTTGGAGGTTTTTCCTTCGAACTGACTTATTATTCTAAAGTATTACCAAGTTTTTGCAACATATTTTCTCTTTTCTACAATTTTCTTCATTACAATAAAACTCTTGCAAACAAATATACTTAAAATATAATAATTATATATGTTTTGTCCTCTTGTTATTTGGACTTGACCTTGCACAAACTTTGAGGGTGTGCCTTTTATAACCTGCCCATTTTTTTCCTTTTGAATATTGTATTTTCATCTTTTTAATATATGAAAAATAATAAAACAATTATTCATCAAAATAATATTATTAATTATTTTTTCATTTTAATTTATTGTTCGTATTTAAAAAACTATCACTAATATTATTTTTATTATTAAATAATACAATTAATATTAAACATATAAATAATTATCATATCTACATTAAAAAATATTAATTATATGATAATGACATAAAACTCTAAATACTATTATTATAAATATATGTATTAATCAACCAAAAATCATCACAAACCTTTAAAAATCCCCTTTCAAACTTCCATGCGTTAATCTTGTTCAGAATCGATGAATTTATATAAATAGTTTTTTTTTTATTACACAGTAAATAGATTTTTCTTTTGTCTTATCTACTTTGTTTTGTTTTCTAAAATGCGGATATCCCAAACTAAAAAGTGCATTTTTAAAAAATGCAGGAAATAAATATATATTAAAATGTCAAATTTGATTAAAAAAATAGCATCATCCTACGGTAGGGATTGAAGCACGTCATTTTCAAAGGCACGCTCAATAAGACGGAGTTCAGTTTTTTCATCTAGGTGTGTTGCACATTAATAACTCTTCTCCAATTCGCTAAGACCACACCAATAAAGGTCATTCATAATAAATATTTTTCAAATAAAAACAAAGTAATAATAAAAATAAAATAAAATTATTTTAAATTATATATATTTTAAGATATGTATATTAACAATAGTTAATTTATTATAATAAAAAATTAGTTTTATTTATTAAATATAATTTAGTTATTTTATTTTTATATGTTGAGAATTACAAAATTATATTCATATTTTAAGTTGTAATCATTTAAAATTTTCAAGATTTTAACTATAATAATTATTAAATTTATTAATTTGAATACTATCTTTATGTACAATAACAATCAAATATTATCTAATTACATTACTTATATATATGAATTAGATAGAATTATAAAAATTATATTATTATTATATATTTTAATTTAATATCTTAGATAATAAATAAGAGATTATAGTAAGCAATATAGTATTTAAATAGTACAATGATTTCTTAGGAGTTACATGTAATAAATATTAAAGAGATCTCATTTTTGTATTACTAGCATACATATATTAATTAATAATATATGTAAAAAACGTTGAAAATTATCATTATCGACGTGTCTCTTGAAGAAAAATGCTTACATCTTCATTAACATTATTAAATAAAGATTACATGTTATAAAATTATTAATTTTAAATTTTTTTATAATTAATATTTTTTCTTTACTTAACATTGTCCTTAAATTTGAAATATAATTTTAAAAAAAAATGTAATTAACTCTTTTTTTAGTTAACAATGTATTAAACCTCAAAAAAACAACTCTTAAATAATTAATTCTTAAGTAATTTAAATATATATATATATATATATATATATATATATATATATATATATATATATATATATATAATAATTTTAAATAATATTAATTCTAAAGAGAAATATTAAATGATTTCATTTTTTCTTTTCAAAATAAAGATAATTCTATAAAAAAATAATTCAATGTTAAAAACAATATTTATTTTGTTATAATTAATTATGTAATCAATTTTGAGGGAAATGACGTCCACATACCTTCATTTTCAGTGAAGCTTCAAATTTTTTACAGAATATTCTTTGTTGCTTTCACTGTCAGTATAATTAATATAAATATATTAAATACATCTATCTAAAAATATATATTTTAGTTTTTACATATAAATTAATTAAAAAATATTTACTTCGAAATTATTTTATTTATTTCAAACTTATTTTATAATTTATATTTTTTTAAATAAATATATTTTTTTTCTCAATATAAAGAAAAATACATCATTAATATTTTTAATTCTACAACTTAAATTTTTAAGCAATGATTCTTTAATATAAATAATATTTTAATATTTTTTAATTACTTATTTTATTTTCTCAAAAATTAAAATTAAATATTAAAAATTATATGATTAAAAATTACTAATTATAATATTTAAAAAACAATATAGATAATTATCTTGCTTGTTTATAAAAATAATTTATTGTATTGACATTAACTTTAACCAAACGGGTGTATTTTAGATTTATTTAACGTGCATTCTAATAGACTAACATCTTAATGAAATATGCATACTCCAACCTTTAGAAGTGAATGTTTAAACTCTTAAAATTTAACATCAATAAAATTAAAATACAATATTATAATTTCAAAAAGTTCCTTTTAGCTATTAAATGCAATACAGTTAAGTTAAGACATAAGTTTTAGCTTTGAGTGTGCAATTACGTCTCTAAATGTATTTTAATGGAGTTATTATATACACTATCAATCAATAATCTATTTAATAGGTGAATTATCAAGATGAAGAACTCAATGAAAAGGGAATATGAGGTTAATTAAATAAAGTAATTAAGTATAAATTAATCTATATTAATAAAGTGATTATACTATAAATATTAAAGAAAGAAATATTGTTTAGTCTCATAATTCAAGAGTGTGTCAATTGATGAAAATAATTTTAAAAATTTACAAATAAAATTTGGAATTCTCTTAAATAATTGTGTGTAAGTCTAAATTTGATAGTCATCCTTACATATCAAATAATTTTTTTGTGATGATTTTTTATTCAAACTTGTCTTTAAATATTAAGATACAATTTATTACAAACAAAATTATATAAAAACTAAATACACATATTAAAATAATTCTATAAAAAAATTGATGGTCTATCTAAAACCTCATCTTTGATTTCATACCATCTTCTTAAAACATAATTGATTATATTTTATAATAGAAAGAACTAAAGACAACCATACAACCATCAAATTTAGGTCATAGTCATGTGTATAGATCTGAGCTATAATGTTGTTCTATGAACTCTATGTTAGATTGACTTTGTTGTTGTATATCTAGTTTGCAACTATGAACTCACTCTATACATATGAATAAGACATTTGATTATATCTGGATTATGCTATGTCGATTCTCAAGAAATGGGCTATTATACAAAGATATTGCCTTTTAGACTCTTGAGGTTTTTCTATCAAATTGCAACATATAAAAATACCTTGATAGATAGTGTGCTTCAAAGATGCACACAAATTCTAGAATCATTATTAGGTGATCTATAGGTGATAGGATGAGTGTGATTAGATGTGCTAGATCCCTACATGATTTCAATGATTGAATGTGGATGGGAATATTACTCTTTTGATTCTTCATGTGCTAAGAGGTATCCTCTATGTGTTGAAATGAACAAAAACTGGTGTCTTTTGACATGTGGACATACCATTAAATTGCAAAGATTTGTGTATAATTAGCTATGAAGAAAAGTGTAAAACGAGGCTTATCAACTATTGTTTTTATTTCAATTGTGCATTGAGATGGATAAAGATTGTTATTGAAGGATAACCTCATAGTTTATAGACACAACCTTGGTCACATAGCCAGGTTGGCAAAGTGTTTGACAAGATTGGATTATGGATTGGGATAAGATTGATGATTAAAATAAGATAATAAGCTAATTAGATTGAAACTATAAACACAACATAGGAATACACAATGAATATAAGACTAGATGTAAAGAGGTTAAATATACAAAATCAATTAGACATTATAATGTGAATAAAAATATAATATTTTATTATTATATAAACATATAAAGACATCACCCCAAACCAAACACAAAACAAAATAAAAAAATACATTGTATTTTTCACCATGACACTAATGTTGAGAATTCTTAGGCAATAATCTAAGTACCGTGGACGAAAATAACTTCCTGACAAACGAATTTTAATTTTATTTTTAATTGAATAGCGTAGAATTACTTGGAATCCTTTTCCCTAATCTGATTTCTACTAAATAATAGATTAAAACTTTAGAGCTTAGGTTATTTCCATCTTAAAATAAAATAAAATAAGATGAAATCTCTCCGGCACCTACTTTCGCACCACTTGTTTAATATATCACCATTGTCAGCCGTCTCGTAGCATTGGTAATGTAGGTATGATTGCAACCTCTGTGGTGAAGCGACACCAGACTCAGACAAAGTCAGCTGAGAAACCAAAATAAGAATTTTTTCATCCCGTTTCTCTCCAACATCGCCACATGGCACGCATTTCTCTTGCATTTGGGCCTCACATTTCATGTCCTCGCATCATTCCCCTCAGATTTTTTTGTTATATTACTGTTCAATCATCATTCAAGTAAAATATGAAAAAGAAAAAGACAGAAACGATCATTATAAATACCTTATTCGAAGTGCACTTTGGAAGATCTAATGATCACTGAAACTCAAATTGGTAGAAGCATTTAGTTAGCCTATCACTACCGCCCCTTAGAAGATCAATTGAGATTTTTCTCTCTGTCTTTTCAATTTCCTGCCTCTTTCATTCTATCAAAGCTCTTCTTAGTTCTGTCTGAGATAGCTCATAGATAGTTGTGCATACCAGATCAAGACCCAATAAGTCAAAAACTGGATATTATAAACAATGGCTAAGGAAAGCCTTGTTAAATCCAAGAAAAGATCCCCCAAAGTTGTGAATAGTTCAATTGTGAATGCCATCAACAATAGTTGTCTAACATCAGACATGGATTCAACGGATGCGCACCCTGTTTTTTGCGGCACAAGCTCGGAAAGAAATAGAAGAAGATTTGTAGGAGTTCGACAGAGGCCATCAGGTCGATGGGTTGCAGAGATTAAAGATACCATTCAAAAAATCAGGCTGTGGCTGGGCACCTTCGATACGGCGGAGGATGCAGCTCGGGCTTACGATGAGGCCGCCTGCCTTCTCAGAGGCAGCAATACAAGAACTAATTTCTGGCCCTCTCCTTCACCTCAAGCCCATGGGACTTCTGCCTTGCCATCCAGGACGGCCCGTCGGCTTCTGCTCAGGCTCAAGGATGCAAATGCTAGAAAGAGTAATGCTGGTATGATTGTTAATGACAGCTCTTCAGAAGAAAATAGTCTTTGTACTAAGTTTATGCAATCAAGAATCAAGGCGGAAGCCCAATCGATCAATTCTGACGAAGAAATTACTTTAAAAGGATCAGAACAAGTCCTCAGCTCGCCTTCAGGTAAGTTAAATTACAGTATTGGTAAAGATGAGTTTTTGGGTACTAGTAATTCTATGGTGGAAATCCCGCTTCACAGTAATGGTGGTATTTCGGATCGAAGCCCAGAAAACATAGCTGCTGCTGTTTCAAATAAAGGTATACCGGAAATAGTCAAGCAAGATTGTAGTGAAGGTAGCTGTAGTTTTACTACCAGTTCTGTTTTTATGAATAGCTACTCGCCTACTGGTCGAGCTCTTTCATCTGCGGAGTCTGTATATGATGTCGATACAGATATGAATTGCTGTGTAAATGGTGTCCATAATTGTCTGGATTTAGTTGGAGCTGATGAATTAGCAAGTGGGTACTCTCCCTTCGCCGTTGCTGCAGGACTTGAGAATCCAACCTATAACAATATGCCCTACATTTTCATGGAGGGAGAATCATATGATTGTGTGGGAGAAGAGAATTCATCTCTGATGAGGGAGGCCGTTAAGAGAAATATGTATGAAAGAAAATTCTCTGCTTCGCTCTACGCCATGAATGGGATTTCTGACTACTTTCACTATACCAGAGACTTCGCTGCGTCGCCAAATTTAGTTGGGGCTTTTATGTCTGGAGGTAGTGATGAAATCTTTGAGAAGCCATCTGAGATGGTAAACCCTAATCCAAGTGAGTTATCATCCCCTTCTTCTTCTTCTTCTGATGAAGAAGATAGCCTGGAGATGCTGTGGAATTCATTGGAATTGGCTCCCATTTGTGCTGTCAATTGATTAGTAGATAATGGTTGTTCAGAGTGATCGAGTTTTAATTCACTTGTCAATAATTTAAATTTTAAAATGCTGATTCTGTATTGAATAGCTTTATGCACGGCACATGTTTTGACGTAATCCTTGACCTCCAAGTTTGTTTCGACTTGGTAGTGAGAAAAGCCAATTGTTATAAAATGAACTTTACTAAAAAGAAACTAGATATTCTACCCAATATTTGTAATTAAGGGCATGTAATAACTATTGTAAGTCTTATTCAAGGATTTTTTTCATGAAATAGTTTTAATAGTTGCGCGCCCTATTTAAAATTTTAGTTAGAATTAAATAGTTTTTTAAAAATTATTTATATAATTTTAGTTGAATTAAATAGTTTTTGTTAAAATTATTTTAAATATATAAATGTTTGTTTTAATATCTAAATTAGTTATAATTTTTATTTCATCTTTGAAATTCTCGTTGTAATTATTCTATGTTTTTAATAAAACATAAATTTTTATTTAATAGTTAAAAGTTTTTTATTTAAAATTTGAAATGTTTACATTCAAATAAAATTAGTTTAATGTTAGATTTTAATTACTTGAAAGTAATTATAATGTTGAACACTAAAAATATAGTGTTTTATCTACTTTAATTCAACATTTTATTAATATACAAAGCACTTACAAGTCAAAGTATAATTCAACTTTAGGTTAGATGTCTACCATAAAATAAATCACTTTTTTTTCATGCATGACAAATTTGAAAGCTTGTTTTGAAAAAGTGACAATTACTTAAATGTGCCTCTACGTTGACTTTTTGTTTTGGTTCATATTTTTTTAGAGTAGTTTGGTATATTCATTAACTAGTTGATGAGTGTCCTTCAAGTGATTTGTAGGCTTTTAAGAACCTTGTTTAGTATCTCGGAAATTCTCCTTTCTTAAATATTTTTCTATTGATGAATTTATCTAATTATAATTTATTGTCTTATGTTCTATATTAAAATTATAATATATTTTATTTTCACAATTAAATATTTAATTATCTAATATATTATATTATATTTAACTTTTATATATTTGAAATTTGATATATAATAAAAATAAATAAAAATATTAAATATTAATAATATATATTAATGACAGTGTAGAGACCGTTCTTGTCTAATTAATCCAGTCCCTTACCATCATATTTACTTTTTAACATTGTTAGTTGTTACCTACCTTAACCATATAAGCCCATAAGGGCGAGTTGGATTTCTACTTGAAATTTTCACCAACACTATCATGTGTTTAATGAAATGTTTTCCTTTAGGCATGGACTCCAACCTTAATCATGACTATTTGAACATTGGGCTCTTTCTTTCCCATGTCCTTTTGAGCGGGCATATTCTCAAATAATGTTTTATTGTTTTTTTGACCTACTTCAACATTTCCCTTAGGTGTCTTTTCCTTACTCCTTAGTCACCTATTTTTTGTTTACTGACTTGATAGGCATCTCTCCTAAATCAAAAGAGTTTACCCGTTATCTCAGCTTGGCCGAATAAACTCACTAGGATTCCCAAGAATCTATCTAATAATACATGGCATACACGAGGTCGCAAGATGATGTAGAACGTTTATTAATATATTATTTTTAACTATTAATATATATTTTTAATACTCTAATATGTTTTATATTAGAGAAATAATTAATTTAAAAATTATATATAATATATATTTATTTTCCAATGTTGATAAAGTAAAATAAAAACATTTAGTTGTTTTTTTTAATTGATAATATTTATTTGTTTTTATCTTATATATGTTTTTTATTTAATTATGTTGATTATATTTTTATACAATAAAATAGGTATAGTTCTTTTTTGGTATTTTATGGTTTTAAGTAGATGTATTTCATATATCTTTTATCTACATTATTAATAAATTTTTATTCTATTTCTTTGTTTTTTAAATTGAGGACAAGCACTTTTCATCAATAAAAAGTTCATCTCCAATATGAATAGTTAGTAATAAAAAATTTGTAGTTGTTTGAACCTTCGTAACAAGAATCATACAGACATTATTTAATCATCACACTATGTCATTATCAACATTTACTCTATTTCATTTGATAAATTAGTAATTTTATATTTTATTTAAGCACATAATTATATCAACACTATAAAATTTAGCATATTAAATTATTTCAATAATTTAATGTGTTATTTTATATTCTAAAATATACAACTTTTCCAATTACCAAATTTATTTTTCTTATAATTTGAATAAACTTAAATGAAAACAATACAAATTATTTATCATATATTTCAAGCTACGTTTTAAATATATTATGAATTTACTCATGACAACCTTAAATATTTTTCCTATATTTTTTACACCTCACTCTAGATTCTTTCAATTGGTTTTCCTCTTTCTACATAAAATACCATAATGATGATAAATATGGATAGATCTAAGCATGTGATAAAAAAAAATTATTTATTTGTTTAATTACACTAAATCTATTATAAAATATATATTTTTAAATTTAAGTTTATATGAAGAAGACAATGTCATAGGTAAATATAAAATAAAATAATAATTCATTTTTATTTCACTTATTTATGTTTATTATTAAATATTAATATTAGAATTATTATTTAATATTAATATTTTGACATGTAAATGATTGTCAAATTTAATTTAAAAAGTGAGAGTTACTTTTAACATGATCACTCTATTACAATTCATCCCTTGGAATGTCTATGTACATAACTCTTAATGTAGCATACTCATCTTTTGAAAAATCTACATAAAAGATATTGAGAGATATCATTTTCAATATGTTTATTTTTAATTGGATTTGTGATTTAAGTGAAACAAACACCTTGAAAATGATATTTCTTTGTATCTTTTATATATTTTTTTCTAAAGATACGTATGTTAATTTACATATATTGCATATATAATATATATGTATGTATATTTATGAGAGTATCTTCAAAATAATAATAAAATAATCTATACATGCATTACATAAATAATGTATATATAATATAAAAATTAAATAAATAGATAAGTCAATATAGATAATTGCTAACATTAAAAATAAATGTAATCACGTAATGAATATAATATATCATATTCATTATCTATTATTATTTTATATTCTATCTTCAATTGTAATATAATTTTTTTTATCTTAATTACAAATTTAATAATATAATTATTTTAACAATATTATCTACTGTTCTATCTATTAAAATATATTAAAATAATTTTCTAATTATATCATAAATAGAATTAAATCAAAATATAAATCAAAATAAATATTTGGTGATATCAAGATAAATTTGTAGTTATGTGATGACTATAACATATTATGATTAATATATATTATAGATTTATATTTTATCTTTCAATGTAGTAGAAAGATATTATCTTAACATGTTGATTTATCAACATACCCAATAATGCATTGAGAATTATGGAAGCAACAAGAAAACACAATTAGTAGAAAAAATTTAAAAATAAAAAATATGGGCTTGAGTCACTCCTCAAACTGATTGTATAGGGATGGTGTATCTAGAATATTTTAAAATATTATAGATAATAAAAATGGACATGATCCTTCCTAAAAGGTCAATAATAACTATTTTATGCTGATAAATATAATTTAGTAAACATGTAGTTAAGCCAATGTTTTAGTTTTTATATCTTCAAACAACATTAATTGGATTTAAAAAGGGAGTAGGGGTTTGTCAATATATGAGTATAAATCTAGCTAGACTATAAGTGTGGGAAATTTATATTTCCTCAAGTTTGTGACTTTTAATCTTTGTCAACTTATAATAAGAAGAATTAGAGAAACATAATTTTTGAATACCATCTTTTAGATGTATCAATTTTTAGTTTTTTTGGATCTAGTGGAACATGTAGCAAGAATAACATTAATTAGACATAGGGAACACATGGGTAAATCACACATAATAGGCATAGGTGCAAAGAAAACATGGATGAGAAAGGTATAAAATTAGATGAAACAAGAAAATTGATATTACAAAGATTTGGTTCCATGTTAAACAATGAAGGATGAATTGAGCCTATAAAAACTATACATAAGATGATCCAAATAATGTAGGCTCAATATAATACTAATATATATATATATATATTTTAATGGGACCCATTAATATATATCATATTGGCTACTAGATATGAGACAATGATAATTTAACGAAATCAAGAGTATAGAGGTTCTAAAAATTAAATTTGATAAAATTATAATTCTAGAGATGTAACTAACAACCCCAATGGTTTAAATGTCTAAATTGATCCTAATCAATTGGATTTTTTTGTATCATGATCCCTTGAGTCATGAACTGTCAAAATATTGTATTCCCTAATGTTAGTATCCAAGTAGAAAATAGTTCCAAACCAAAATATCTTAGCTAAAACCATGGCCCCATGCACCATATGACATCTTTCCATATTAAATATCACCTCCATAAAAACATAATTTACTTAACTCATGAAACAAGATTCTTTGTTAATTTCAAATATAAAAATCATTAGAGTGGGTCTTGTTTTTTTTATGTAGAAATGTGAGCCAAGTTTTTCCTCATTTGATGAAATTAACAAGAGATTTATCTCCCAAATACACACTACCACCAACAAAGCTCTAAAAAATTAAGAACTCTCATTTCAAAATTTTATTGTAAGAGGATCTTGATTCTATATTCCATATACCCTTATACGAATTAATGTCTAGAGCTATATGAAAAGTATCACCACCACCATCATTAGAGGTCATTACATTTGTATTAGCAACCAAATTCTTGGTTTCCTCCTCCTTATAAGCCTTTTAAAGTGCTCCATATTATCATTGTTCTTGCATCCCTCTTTAGATCTAGAAGTAAAATTAGATTCCTGATCTAATTGATCCCATAATAGTGTGTCCTACTTGTGGAATATCTTGATTTCTTTCTAAACTAAAATATTTAATAGAAAAACTAACAAATTTAATAGTCTAAAGGGGTTAGATCAAACCCTTAATAGAGTCTCTTCTACACTTATTAAAATGTTGAAAAAGAATGTCAATTTATCTTTTCAAAGATCAAATGAAATCATTTGGAAATGCCAATTTTAAAGTATGTAGTCCTTAGGATCAGTTTTCTAAAAATTAAAACATGTATTATGCTTTAATTAATATTTTATATATGTTATTTTGTAATGAATATAAGTCTATTATAAAAATTAATGACGTCTATTCAAAACACTAGAAAAAATAACAAACTTTGTTAGCAAAATCTTTGAAGTGCAATAAACTTCACATAGATTTTATTGTTTCAATGAATAAAGAAAAATAATAATTTTGATATATACGTTAAGAAAAATAATAATTTTGATATATATGTTAAGAAAAATGAATAATAGACTAATTTTGATATAAATGTAAAGAAAAATGAATCATAGAATAATATAGGTCTAAAATCTTCTTAAAAGTAATTCAAAATATATAAACTAGTTAATATAATATTCAAAAATATTTGTGCACATAATGATTTGATTTTAAAAACCATGAATGGATTTGAGATAATTGAACTACCATTCTTGGTTGTTGGGATGAGGCGCGGTAGGCGGTAGGGATAAAGTGAGCATTTGATAAAAATAAATACATGTTGTTGAGAGTCTCATAAGATTGACACTTAGCAAAGCAAGGATCATGCATGCATATCTATGTAAAAACATCTACTGCATTTCTCACACACATTGAAAATTGGAATTGGAATTGGAATACACAGATTTTCTAAATAACAGCCGAGGGAGGCGTTACTTTACATTAATTAAGCCCTCAAAGGAAAGTCAGGTTCCATGGATTCCACAGCATCTCTACGCCATCTGCTCCCTCTGCAGAATCAGAAGAATAGGGCGACGAACACGTTTCACTCTGTTCAGGAGTCTGATAAATCTGATCACCATTGCCAGCCTTGAAATCCTCATACAAGTTTAGTGCAGGCTCACTAGTATAACGAAAGTACTCAGAGATCCCATTCATTGCGTACAGAGAAGCCGAGATTTTCCTCTCATAAGTTCTCCTCCTCATCGCTTCTCGAAACATTGAAGAATTATATTCTCCCAAATCTACTACCGATCCGACATAATCATACGGTTGATCCTCCGTCAAAATGTTGTGTATGTCGCTCTTGCTCGGCTCTGCAATTTCTGCAGCAATTGCAAATGGGCAATACCCAGTTATTATTTCCTCGCTACCCATTAAATTCAATCCATTGATCATGTCCTTTTCGACTTCATTTAGGGTTTCTACAGATGTAAGGCCCTCTCCTGCAGGGGAGCAGATATCCATACAAACAGAACTTTCAGCTGTGTCCATCAACACATTAATATTACTCTCTTCTTGCAGCTCTTCACTGTAAGTCTGCCATTGTTCCAGCGAATTTTGAGGAACACTGATTGGGTCGGTGTCATAATTACCATCAACAAGCCCCTCACCCATGGAGGTACTTGGAGTAACCGGCAAGTTGGTCAGGCTGGAACCTATGAGATCACCATTGCTTTTAATGCAAGAGGGCTTCTCTGAAGGTAAGTCGAGTATTTGGGAACTCTTTACATAATCAGCCGGCACGTTGTCATCAGAGCTGAATGACTCGACTTCCACCTTAATTTTTGACTGTAGAAACTGATTGCGGAGACAATTGGGCTCCGAACGATCAGAATTAGAGAGCATATCAGGATTAGAATTAGAATCCATAATCCTGTTTCTGGCATTGGCATCCTTGAGCCTGAGGAGGAGCATCCTGGCAGTCCTGGAGGGCAAGGCGGAGATCCCATGAGTATGAGGGGAAGGAGAAGGCCAGAAATTGGTTCTGGTATTGTTTCCTCTCAGCATGCAGGCGGCCTCATCATAAGCCCGAGCTGCATCCTCGGCCGTGTCGAAGGTGCCGAGCCATAGCCTGATCTTTTGAATGGTGTCCTTAATTTCGGCCACCCATCGACCCGATGGCCTCTGTCGAATTCCCACAAATTTCTTTCTGTTTCTCCCCAATCTTCTGCCCAGAAACTCTGGGTCGGGTATGGATATATCTTCTGACATTTCCTTAGCCATTTAGTAATATTTGAATGAATCAGACTAGTCCCTAGTCCTACTAAGATTACAGGAATGAATTATAGTTCATAATAAAGCTTAGGGATTACAATTGGAGAGTACAGCTTATAGCAGGTGGAATGAATATTGTAGTCCCTACCAGTTTGAAAAGTTCAATAATCTTTATGAGGTTGAAGCACACTGAAATACTCTAACATTAACGTATTAGGCATCTGCACCAGTGGCAGCATTCAAGTTGGAATCTCAATAAGCCAATGAGAAAAGGTAAATGGAATCAGTCAGCCTCCTTGTAGGATCACCAATTGTCCAATAAAAAGATGACAGAGGCCTTCCTGGGGATATTATTAAAATCTAGAGGAAAGGGACGTTTGATTTCCTATTGCTTCAGCTATTACTGCTAACCTGAGGGTATGGAAGAGTTCGTTTGTGATATCATAAATTATAATCCCATTTTCATTTGGTTAAATTGAATTATGTGAGGACTTGAATTGGTGCGGCCGGAATCATATTCAAGAAGATACTGTAGGTGTTTGTGTGACACATGGCAGATTTTTTGCGGTTATTGCAGTTATAGAAAGATTAATTTGGTTGCTAAGTTGAATTTGTCTGGATTCTGCTGTAATCAAAGAAACGGATTATGCTTTAGTAACAAAAATGCGAACCATAACAATATCATCAATCAGAGGATATATAGTTCGGCTAAGAAGTTTTCATAAACTGATTTACATTTTATGTTTCTATTGTTATCGTTCTTTAATTCTTGGTCTTTCTATTTTTTAAAGGGATAATTATTGTAATTTTGTTATTTTAGTAGAGAAATTTTATAATGGTAAGAAATGTTGAAGTGATGATTTAAGATTGTGAATATATGTATATAGAGTAAATGTTTTTAATGAGATCTATGAACTATTGGTCATAGACAAAGGACCTCATTTCGAACATGAAGACTCAACAATAACACTTCAACAAGGGTTTCAATATTGATGAAAATAATCAAAAAATCACTTTTACTCATTGTCCTGGTATATTCACCACATATACATTTTTCAATATATAAGTGGCCAAGAGCACCCAAAAGAGAAAAAGTGCATAGATTTTGTTGAACACATAAAAAATGTATATGCAGTTAATATACCACAGAGATAAATTCAATGATAAATTGTTGGTGGTGAATTGTATTCGTAATGAATATGTCACGATGATAAATTGCTAGCAATGAATTGTTGGTATTGTTGGTGGTGAATTGTATAGACGATGAATATGCTGTGGTGATGAATTGCTAGTAATGAATCGTTGGTGTACCGATTGTTGGCAATGAATTTACCTAAACCCCATTACTTGCTATTTATTGATATTTAATAATAAACATAATATTAAATCAAAATAAGCAACACATAAAAATAAAGATATGCTCCACTTCAATATATGTAGATAAAAATTTGATAATACTTGTCTACAATTTTCTAAGGACTGTTACCTTTGCAATAGTGAAAATGGATAACATAGATATGTAAATACTATTTATTATTTAAATAGATAAATAAATGAATAAAATATGGAAAAGAAATAAAATTAATTATTTAAAAATTAGTCTATTATGTCATAGTTAAGATTTATTACCAAATAGTTTTTTGTTTTTAAATATTAGTAAATGTTAGAAAAATTAATTCCTTTTCAATTTCATCTTTCCAAAAAGTAAAATTGTAAGCTACATACAAAGGTAAATTACCAAAAATAAAGTTTATAATGTAGTTAGAATAAATTTATGTAGTAAATAAAATGATTTCATAGTAAACTAAAATAACTTTTAAGTAAATAAATAGTTTCAAAGATATTTTTTAAAATAGATGTATCTAAGATATCTATGTCAATATATTAGTCTTAGAACTTGGAAGAATATTTTAAGCTTCTTTTGAAACTACTATATTTGAGGTCCTTAGAAGATCCAAATTTCTTCTTCTCTTCAATCCTTAAGACATTGTATTTGATGAAAATGGAAGATGTAAATTGGGATTAAGTTTGGAGGAAGGAAAATTAGCTTCCTATGTTATGTGAGAGAGGCTAGAGTCTAGAGTATAGATATGACAATTTGAGATTACATTTTGTATAGAGGCATACAATATTCTACAAGTGATATAATGTCATAAAGGAAGGGTAATAAATATTCAATAAATGACCTAAAAAGGTGGACTAACAATCATTCCATCCTATGGAGAGAGTAGCTTATTTGAAATCACATATGGAATTTCATATAGGCAAAGATGAGAGGTAAAGGAAGGAAAAATCTATCTAAAAATAGAATAAAATCTCATAATCAAATAAATAAATAAATTACCAAAGAAAAAAAGCTATCCCTAACTTGAAACTTTGAAGATCATCTATGAAAAATAAAATAAATTTGAATGAATCACACATACATACACTTAAAATAGGGTTTACTTAACATGAATTCTTAGGTGACCTTAAGGTCTGATAAGTGGGTCATCCCACAATAATGGGTTACACCTTTTGGTCAAATTTGACATTGAAATCAACATTTTGAAAAAAAAACACACCTATAGTAGGTAAACTATTAGGAATTTGAAAATTATGTAAACTAGTGATTTGTGAGATTTTGTCTATAGATTTTAAATATATATTTTTTTTAAAAATTGAAATTAAATTATAATTTTTTTTGCATCTTCTTTGATAAATAGTTTTTAATAGTAAACAACATTTTTAAAAAGTGGTGTGTACTTTGGCTCGCATAACTTTTTTTCTAGAAATGATTAAATTTTGATTCTTTTGAATTTAGGTTGGAAATACTAGTATCTAGTGCTTTCATTTTGTTTCATAATGTTTTGTTCAATATTCTTCTTTTAATTAAGTTTTGAAGTCAAACCAATTACAATTTAGAGATAGGTGCACTTCGGTTCGTATAACTTTTTTGGTATGTATTGAAATTCAATTTTTATTTTTTTGTTGGAACAAGGACATCAATACCTAGTGCCTATATATTTTTCAATGTTTTTTTCTCAAATTTACTATTTTTCTACAATGATTTTCCACCGAACTTGATGTTTGATGAAAAACCTATGTTTAGTAAAATTAAAAAATAAAATAAAATATATTAAATTTATAGTTGTTGGAAAGCACGGTTTGATCACTACAATCTCCCACCCATCAATTAAAATCCATTTGCACCTCATTCATGGGCTTCAATAGTCAGAAAAATGCATAAATTTTGAAATGGTGGAGGGGGAGGTGAAAAAAGGGGGGTTCATTAGAACCCCCCCTTCTAATGAAGGGGGTTCATTAGAAGGGGGGTTCAAATGAATCCCCCTATATGGTGCAAGTGGGGTTTAATTATAAGGGGGTGGGGGTTAATTAGAAGAGGGGATTCATTTGCAGGGGGGTTCATTAGAAGGAGTAAACCATTTTAAAAAAATTGAATGGAATTTCTAAATTTTCTTCATGGAAAAAAATGTAACCCACTATTGTGGGTTTACCCAAGTTCTACTACCACTTGAAGTAGGTGACAATGGTTTTAGAAAGTGATAAGGATAAGTAGGCTAAGAGGGTGAAAAAAGGGTGAAGTAATCTTGAAGAAAGATACTAAGACACTAAAAGTAATTCCCATCAAGATAGACAAATTTATAAGGAGAAATGATAATATTACATGGGTTGTGAGCTAGATCACCATGAATCATCATTGGATGTGTATGTTGAACCATAATGCTTAATTTGTGAGGACCCCTCTTTTCACCCACCCAAGTTATATTTAAGGTGGGGTATAAGTGTATATTTTTGTTTTGTTCATTGGATGTTGAAACATTTTTTCTACATATTTAAATTGGATTTTCGAATTATAGTTAAAATTTATAATAATTGGTATATAGCTTATAGTTCCTAATGGCGACCCTTAAGTTTTTCTATACTTTTCTTAATTCTATAAAAAAATTAAATAAGGGATATAAATTTCAAAACACTAATGAGTGAATTATCCATGACATAAACAATATTATTTCCTCATCAATTTTAAAACTTTAGTATCCCTTTATTTTCATTAATTATTTCACTAATTATTATTTATTGCATAGAGGAATCCTATGTGTTAGTGGTTGACATGGGTTATGGGTGTGATTTTGTTTTGGAGGTGATAGTATGCTTGCAACCACTAGTGAAGGATTTAAAATAGTGTACAATGCACTTGTAGTATAGGAGGTGGAAACTTACATCTATAGGTTTGAGGACTCATGGAAAAGTGATTGTGAGTATTGAACCACTCACAACAATAGGGATTCATAATGAAGGAGAAGGTTACTAAAAAATATTGGGTATTTCTCATGTAGTGGTTGGGCACTTGCAACAAAAAGAAGGGACACTACCGGACTAAGAAAAACTATCAAAAAAAGGAGGTTATTGAGGTTTTAGGTTACTTTGACGGTAATATTTTATGTGAGTAGGATTCATGGGGAGTGGTGGTGTTAGAATTGCATAATAAGAAAAGAAACACCATGGAAGTGTTCATATGGTGAATTGGGAGGTTAAAAGATTGGAAGTGGAAGTCAATGATATACCAACGAGAATAAAATTTGTGATCAAAAAGTAGGAGGTCACATGAGGTAAGGAAGAAGAGTTAATGGTTTTAATTTCAAATGGGAATGATTTTCCAACTATAGTAGGGGTTTGTTGAGGTGAATTTATTTTTGGTTGCATTTATATATGGATAAATGTCCTAGGGATACTTATAGGTCATAAATTTATAAAATGGGGATAAGAAAGAGCCCAAGTAGCCATAAGAATGTGGTTGAGTAGAAAAATGTGAGGGAATAAGCGCCAAAATTATCTAAAATAATCCTTGATTATTAGTAAGGAAGATCAAAGGAAAAATTGAGTGGTCATGTTTGGGTGGAAAATGGTTGTTATAATGATTTGGAAACAAGAGAGAGGTTGTGACAACATGAAGGAGATAATTGAAGAAAATGATTTGATGATAATTTTTAACATAGATTTTGGTGGAAATAGATAGGACACATATGAGGAGGGAAAAAATTAATGTCTGAGTTGAGTGATACGTACTAAAGATTTCAAAAAGGCTTGAAGAGGGAACATTAATGACTTGAGGGATAGTATATAGGAGGAGCTAGGTGCTAATCTAAGTTGAATGAGACATTCAACAACTCTTGATGGTATAGATAAGATCTCATCGTGTATGTGAGAAAGGATTATACATCATCCAAGGGATATTTTATGCATTGATTATAGGTAGTGGATGATCAATTGCACGAAATATATGAGGGGATTTGGCTAGAAGGAAACTATGTCCAATATTAAAAGCATGATAGGAGATGATAATAGAGGAAAGCAGAGCTAAATGTCAAGGTAATCTGGATGGACTCCAAGGAAGGTAAGTAGATAAACATAAAGGTTCTAGAGAAGGGAAAACATTATTTTTTGGAGGCACAATTAGACTAGGCACAAAAATAGTTAGTGATATGGAAACAAAACATAGATAAACCATGAGGAGATGATGCATTGGTAGAAGAGGAGATGTAGTTTAGATAGACTATGAGAAGGTTGACTAGATAACTATGTAGAAATATAACACCCACGAGGGGCTAGGTTGAGTTGTCACTAGGAAATAGAGACTATGAGTAGATAAAAAGGGAAGAATTTGTACATGAGATCGATTGGTTGTAATTATTAAGAGTCAAGGGGATACATGTGGAAGATAGTAAAATTAGGATAATAGAAGATGCGTGAGATAGGGATAATGCATAGCTAATATAGAGGAGATAGACTGTAAGAGAGGCTATGTGTTAGTAGGGATATCAAGTAGGTGAAGAGATAAAGAGGAAGGTGAGAGTCCACTTAAGGAACCAAAAGTGAGTAGCAATTTCAAGAAGCTATATGTTGGTAGTGAGATCAAGTGGGTGAATGGAGAAATAGGAAGGTGGGAGTCCACTTAAAGAACCAAGAGTGTGTACATGTGCAAGAGAGAACAAGGGATACATAATTCCTTGTATGCAAGGAAGAGGAAAATGCATCATGAAATAAAAGGTATAGTTTTGTTTTACTATTCAAAAGGTGTCTTGGATGTTGGGTTTGGGTGCATGTAGGGGTGAGTTTAAATGTTGAGGGTGATTTTCTATTAGGGCTCCAAGGTGTAGTTGTTGTCAATGGGTAGTCATCCATAATGCTTAGGCTATCAATCACTACAAGTTGATCTACAACAAAGGGGTACCCTTTTTCTTTCATGTTGGGACATGTGGGTTCTTGGGAACCACAAGTAGGGTGGAGGCCATCACTTGACGCCAAGGCATCCTTGTCATGCTATGAGTACCATTAATTCATTTATTGACTTAGGTAAATCTAATCTAAGTTAAATTATACTTAATAGGATTACATTTATTTAATCAACTTAGATTTATATAAAAAGAGATTTTATTCCATTTGTAAAAGTTATTGATATAAATTACAAGATTTTAAATATAAACTTATTTCATTAATTTTTGAGGAGGAAAAATATGAAGGACTCTTTTTACTTATTACATCAAATTCTCATTAATCTATTATAATCTTACACATATGAATTTTTTTATATTAAAATTATGTATAAATTTTTATACATCGACATTCTAAATCACTCCATATGATTGAAAGATGAAAATAGAAAAGTAAATCATATAATATAATCTAAAACGTTAATAAAGAAATTCCTTTACAATTTTAATCTAAATAGTTTATTTTAATTTATTTTCGCAAACGCTACTTATTTTTGTCATGTTTCATTTCATTAATCTCACTTCGCTGCAGTAAGATTTGTAATTGTTTATTCAGTGCAATTAATATTAAATAAGAGCTGTCAAAGAGTTGAACTTACATCGAACACACCTGAAAGAATACAAAGAATGCAGACATCATGTTATTATTGAGTAGTAGGATATTTTGTTTTGGAAGCCACTAAAATAATTGGCAAAACGATGCATATGGTGAAAGAGGATACGTTGGCTGAGAAATTCTTATATTATTATAGACCATAGTTAGACCTGACGCATTAGCTACCTATATTTAGATCGGCCGATCCATCCAATAAATATTGATAGTGAGAGATGGTACAAACAATATCCTTGGCCTCATATGAAGAGCCATTTCACACCAGGCTCTCTATAAAAAACCAGTGAAAAATACAAAACTTGTGAAGCCCAACGCTCCGTGTTTTGTTCTAGTAGCAAACAATTGAAAAAAGCCGTTCTAACGAATTAACATTCGGCAAGTAACTGAGATGAATACACAGAAACAGTAAAATTTCTGTGGGCTCAATTAAGTCTTATGATTATGATGTTTTTTCATGCTTTCATTCCAGTTGGCAAAACTTACATATTCCCTCCCTCAAGACAGGATAACATACGTAACAAGTAGAGTAATCTCGTTTGCTGATCTGTATGATGACATGACAGTATACGTAAGAAGTAGTGTAATCTAGCTTTGGTGATGTGAACTATTTTATTGTTTCAAATGGTTTAATTGTTCAACCACAATTTTAGTTGTTATCTGCATTAAAAATAGTAAATTGTTGTTTTTAATCAGAATTTATATTTGTTTGATGAATGTGCAGTGTTGCAAATTGTCACTTTAAACAATTTTACATTATATGAGTATCTTATTTTGTTTACAATATTTATTACAAAAATAATTTATTCGTTTCGAAGGTCAAATTGATAAAATAGATTTAAATCTCTAACACACTGATAAATTTGGGTAAAATCATTCAATCAAGAGTGTAGAGCCCCTGACCTTAAACATGTCCTAATTCAAATTTAAATTTTGATTTAGATCTTTTGTGGTTTAAACAGATCCCAAGTCGACCTATATTCAAAAATATCAATCAGGATACATCTATAAACAAGTTTTTATTCTCATTTGAACATTAAAAAATGGAAAGAGAAGAGAAAAAAGAGAATTATGAGCAAGAAGTTATAATGATGCAATTAAGGCGAAGATGTATTGAGTTATCCTCTACAAGCTATCTCCAATAATACATTGTGTTTTGGGAACTAACTTTTTGCAGGTCTATCAAGCAATCAAGACATCCATTAATCAACAATTGTGGCAACTTATGATGTGACATTAATTCATTAAGGGTCTCATGTACCAAAGGTAATCTTATAAATTATCATTTATTATTTTAGTCAATTATTGTCCATTTGGCCTTTTCCCAACTTAGGGCATGCTCTCTTCATCATCATCACTTGCTATACGTAGAGGTGGAAACACCAAAATGAGGTTTGACTTAGGAAAGCCCCTATACAATACAACCTTTCTCTCTCTATTCATGTATGCATGATAGATTCTGAAGTTTTGTCAAGAGCTAGTTGCAGGAAACACAAAAAGACTATAACCTATCTTTCAAAGTTTTTAGATCCCAAAAAACTACTTTTCTAGACAAGGACTTGATACAATTTTTTTTATTGAAATTTAGGTCCAGTTTTCAATTACAAGTTCCTCTCTATATCCACTTTTCAGATCTACAATTGTTCTGCCAGTTTTTGTTTTCATTTGTGCAATAAATTACAATTTCAAATCTAGGGTTTATGTCAATTAGGCTTTTTAAAATATAGATCAAATTTATATTTTTTACAATTCAAAAGATGCAAAACCTAGGAGATTGGTTTTCATTGCATCAACAAACCAATCATCAACTCCAATGATGACGAGAAAAGGTAGCTAGGTTCCAATCTAAGCTGAATGAGCCATTTAACAACCCTTAATGGTATATATAATAACTTAGCATACACATGTGAGAAAGGATTATACATGATCCAAGGGATATTTTCATGCATTGATTATAGGTGTTGGATGATCAACTAAATGAAATATATGAGGGAATTTTGCTAGAAGGAAATTATTTCCAATATTAATAGCATGATAGGAGATGATAATGGAGGAAAGTAGAGATAAAATGTCTAGGTAATTTGGATGGAATTGAAGGAAGATAAGTAGATAGATATAAAGGTTCTAGAGAATGGAATGCATTATTTTTTGGAGGCACAATTAGACTAGGAACAACTTATTGATATGGAGACAAAGTATAGATAAACCACAAGGAGATGATGCATTGGTAGAAGAGGAGATGAAGTTTAGATAGACTATGAGAAGGTTGACTAGATAACTAGGTAGAAGTAAAACACCCATGATGGGCTAGGTTGAGTTGTCACTAGGAAATAGAGACTATGAGTAGATAAAAAAGGAAGAATTTGTACATGAGATCAATTGACTATAATAAATAGCAGTGAAGGGGATACATGTGGAAGAGAGAAAAATTGGGACAATAGAAGAGGCATGAGATAGTAAGAGGAATGAAGTTGAGGTGTTGGCCATGTGCAAGATAATGTATAGCTAATATAGAGGATATAGACTACAAGAGAGGCTATGTGTGGGTAGTGATATCAAGTAGGTGAAGAGATAAAGAGGAAGGTGAGAGTCCACTTAAGGAACCAGGAGTGAGTAGAAATTTTAGGAAGCTATGTATTGGTAGTGAGATCAAGTGGGTGAATAGACAAAGTCGAAGGTGAGAAACCACTTAAGGAACCAAGAGTGTGTACATGTGTGAGAGAGAACAAGGGATGCATAAGTCCTTGCATATAAGGAAGAGAAAAATATATCATGAAATAAAAGGTATTATTTTGTTTTACTATTCAAAAGGTGTCTTGGATGTTGGATTTGGGTGCATGTATGGGTGAGTCTTAATTGTTGAGGATGAGTTTCTATTAGGGCTCCAATGTGTAGTTCTTGTCACTGGGTAGTCATCCATAGTGCTTAAGCTATCAATCACTACAAGTTGATCTACAACATAGGGGTACCCTTTTTCTTTCATGTTGTGACATGTGGATTCTTGGACATGACAAGTATGGTGGAGGCCATCACCTAACATCAAGGCATCCTTGTCATCCTATGAGTACCATCAATTCATTTATTGATTTAGCTAAATTTAATCTAAGTTAAATTAAACTTAACAGGATCACATTTATTTAACGAACTTAACTTTATATAAAAATATTTTATATTCCGTCTATAAAAGTTGTTGATATAAATTACAAGATTCTAAATCTAAAATTATTTTTATAATTTTTGAGGAGGAAAAATATGAAGGGATCTCTACTTATTACATCAAGTTCCCATTAATCTATTATAATCTTACACATATGATTTTTAAATTTAAATTATGTAATAATTTTTATGCATCAATATTTTAGATCACACTATGTGATTCAAGGATAAAAAATAAAAATGAATCATATAATATAATCTAAAATGTTAAAATTGTAAGTAATTTATTTCCCCGAACACTACTTATTTTAGTCATGTTTCATTTCATTAATCTCAATTCACTATAGAGTTTGTAAGATTTGTTATTGTTTATTTAGTGCAATTAATACTAAATAAGAGTTTCCAAAGAGTTGAACTTATGTATCAAGCACCTGAAAGAATACAAAGAATGTAAACATCATGTTATTATTAGTTTTGCCCAAGGCAGAATGCTAATGCATCCATTGCATGCAATTTTTTTAATTGATAGTGATAGTCCAACCAATAAACATCTAGAATTGAAAACTTGACCAACAATTTTATATAATCTATTTTTAATTTATTTCTAAAATTGTTAAAATATCTTTTTTTTCTTTCTATTGATTCATGTTGTCAACAATCAGTGCAAAAATTAAGATTTTTATATTTTTTTCTAAATTATGTGCAATGCAATTCATTTAATTCATTGAATCAAATTTCAAACCTATTAATGACTTGAATAACATGGGCACTATTACATATATCATGATATAATTACATTGTTGACATAGAAGTAGTATTTTACATATTTTATTTAATAAGTGCTAAGATTTTCAAAACTTATTAAATAAATGTGAGTACACTCAATGCATATTTTATATTTGTTTACTAATGTGTATTAAATATCACAATAAAATTTATCTATCTATAATAAATATCAAAGTAAAATTTATCTATCTACAATTAATATTTCAATAAAATCTTCCCATTAAATATTAAGGTAGAGATTTTAAAAAAATATTACATGTTATTGTATAATTGAACATTTTTTATTTTATTTTTGCAATATTAATTAACTATAATAATGTTATACAACAACAAACAATCATATTACACCTCTATCTATTTTTATTAACTAAATGTTTAAAACAACCAAACATACCCATATGAATTTTTATTTTTTATTTTTGCAACATTAATCAACTATAATAATAACATTATACAACAACAAACAATCACATTACACCCCTAACTACTTCTATTAACTAAATGTTTAAAACAATCAAACACACCGCACAATGAACAAAATCTGAAGCAAATCCATCTCTTATTAAGTAGTAGGATACTTTGTTTTGGAAGCCACTAAAATAATTGATAAAACGATGCATATGGTGAATGAGCATATGTTGGCTATGAGAAATTCTTATATTATTATAGACCATAGTTAGACCCGACGCAGATCGGCCGATCCATCCAATAAATATTGATAGTGATAGATCATACGAACAATATCCTTGGCCTCATATGAACAACCATTTCACACCAGCCTCTCTATAAAAAGGCCAGTGAAAAATACAAAACTTGTGAAGCCCAATGCTCTGTGTCTTCTTCTAGTAGTGTAGTCTCTTTTGGTGATCTGTATAAAGACATGATAATATACGTAAGAAGTAGGGTAATCTAGATTTGTTGATGTGAATTATTTTATTGTTTCAAATGGTTGAATGTTCAACCACAAGTTTAGTTGCAGTTATCTCTGTTAAAAATAAAAAATGGTTGTCCTTCATCAGAATTTATATTTGTTTGATGAGTGTGTAGTGTCATAAGTTGTCACCTGACAATTTCATATTATATGGACATTCTATTTTTCTTATAATATTAGTTATAATAAAAATTTATTCATTTTATTATTAGATTGAGAAAATAAATTTAAATCCTTAACACCTTGAAAATTTTGAGAAAAAATCACCCACCCTTAACCTTAAGGGTGTCCTAATTCAAATTTGAATTTTGGTTTTGGTCTATTTATGGTTTAAACAGATTCCAAATAGACCTATAGTCAAAAATATCAATCAGGATACATATATAAACAAGCTTTTATTCTCATTTGAACATTAAAAAAGGAAAGAGAAGAGAAAGAAGAGAAGTATGAGCAAGAAGTTATAATGACACAATCATGGTGAAGATGAATTGATTTATCCTCTACAAGCTATCTACAACAATCTATTGTGTTTTGGGAACTAACCTTTTGTAGGTCTATCAAGCAATCAAGACATCTATTAATCAACCTTTATGGTAATTTATGATGTGATATTAATTCATCAAGGATCTCATATACCAAACGTAATCTTATTATTTACATTTATTATTTTAGTCAATTATTGTCCATTTTCCTTTGCCCAACTTAGGGCACACCTTTTTGATCTCATCATTTGCTATACAAAGAGGTGGAAACACCAAAAACGCGGTTTGACTCGGGAAAACCCCTTTACAACACAACCTTTCTCCCTCTTTTCATGTATGCCTGATAGATTTTGAAGTTTCATCAAGAGCAAGTCACAGGAAACACAAAGTAGACTACAACCTATCTTTTAGAGTTTTTAGATCCCAAAAAAACTACTTTTTTGAACAAGAACGGTACAAAATTTGTCCCTAAAATTTAGGTTCAATTTTCAATTACAAGTTCCTCTCTATATCCACTTTTCAGATCTACAATTGTTTTATCATTTTTTATTTTCATTTTTGCGATAAATTACATTTTCAAATCTAGGGTTTATGCCAATTAGGCTTGTCAAATATAGATCAAATTTATCTTCTTTACAATTGAAAAAGACGCAAACCCTAGGAGACTGATTTTCCATTGTAGCAGCAAGCAAATCATCAACCCTAATTGGTTTTGTGTCCAAATGTGGGGTTAAGTGAAGAGAGGTCAATCCTAAGTAGATCTAAGACCACTTTGACTACTTCATAGAATGATTTGATAATTAAGAAGAGTCCAATATCATTGTCAATTTTTAATTCATACAAGATAGAAATATAAACAAGAGATTTTGATTAGGAACCAACATTGTATATTCTATATTTTAGGAGTAGAATCAAAATTTAAATTTTTTAAAAAGTGTTTTTTGTTTTTCACATTACAATAGAATATAGGTAAGCTATCATGGTCTATTTTATATTTGCCTCCACTTTCTTTCTAATTATTGAATGATGATTTTGTAGTAGAAGAAACAATATTAAGGTGCCTAATTTTTAGGCATATTTGACTTGAAACGAAAGACATCTTAAGAAGTTTAGACAAATGGATTTGTTTTGGATTTTTCAGCCACAAAAATGAGAGAATCTCAAGGATAAATATTCATCTATTGCAAATCATCTATTATGTTAGTGAGAGGTTCACTTTCATTATGGGATCACCACATTGACATAAAAATCAAGGTATAATGGAATATGCATATTTCTGCAGATCAATCCTTTCAGAAAATATGAGATTAATGTATAGGAACAAAGATTTAATAATTGTAGGAATACTTCAAAGATGCACTATTCTCCAACTTGAAGGAAAATACTTATTTAGAGGTTCATTATAATGAACTTTTTTATAAGTTTTAGTCAGAAAAATGAAGAGAGGATGTCTGATAGACAAGTATATTTGTTTGTAATTAAAGATCACTTCTATTTTGACACCATCCCAATTGATATAAGAATCATAATATATTGAGATATATATCATACTACAAACTAAACTTTACAGCCAATGTGATTAATATATAATAATGATGATTTATAATCATGAAAAATTCCAAAACAAACAATTTTTAGAAAGACCACTATCCTTTGCCTCGTATGAAGGGCCACTTCATAGCAGGCTCTATTAAAAACTAGTCAAAATTACAAAACTTGTGAAGCCAAGCTCTCCTTGTCTTCTTCTAATAGCGAACAATTGTCAAAGAACAATTCTTACAAAACTTTAGGCAAGTTTCATTCCACTTGGCAACACTTACATATTCCCTCCCTCAAGACATGATAACGTACGTAACAACTAGAGTGATCTGTATGAAGACATTATAATGTAAGTAAGAAGTAGAGTAACCTAGCTCGATGATGTGTGTCTTATTTTATCGTTTCTTTTAAATATCGAATAGTTTAATGATTAAATGGTCAATGCTAATTTCTAATTTTATCTAAATAAAAGGGTAAATGGATGTTTTTTATTGATCAAAATTTACACCTGTTTGATGAATGGTTTGATTTTTAAGAATGCTCAATATCATTGTCAATTGTTAAAAATAGTTTCGATATCATTATCAATTTTTAATTCACATGGAAAAAAAATTAAGAAAGGCAGATTCAATGTTAGTTATCTGATCTTTTGTAAAGAGTAGATTTAAGATTTAAGCTTTAAACAAAGTGTTTGTTTTTCCACATTACAATGGATTGCTTTATCATAATGTTTTCTTTGTTTTCATTTGTGCTTTTTCTTTAATAGTTGAATAAGAATTTTGTGGTTATGAAACAATATCAAAGTGTCTAATTTTTAGTCATATTTGATTTGAGGAGAAAAACATCTTAATAAATTAGGACAAATGAATTTATTTTAAAAAATTTAACCAGAAAAAATAAGAGAGAAGATCAAACAAGCAAGAATGTTTATCTATAGTCAATCAACTATTATGTTAGTAGGTGGTTCACTTCCATTATGGAATCACCCCATTGTCATAAAGATCATCATATAATAGAGAATGAATGTTTTTGCAAACCAAACCTTTAAACAAATATGGGATTAATGTATAAGAATGAGGATTTACTAGTTGTAGAAACACTTCTTAGATACTCATGTATCCAACTTCAGAGGACAAACTATTTTAGAGGCTCATTAGAATGGATTTTTTCATTTTTTTAAAATCTAGAGAAGAACAGAGAGGATTCTTAACAAAAACATGTATTCATTCTTAATAAATCAATCATTATACTATTGGGAGTGACTATTCCATTGTGACATCACCCCAATTGGTATACGGATCATGGTATATTAAAGTATGTATATTGCCACAAACCAAGTTTTCTAACCAATGTAGTTAATTTATAATAATGATGATTTTATAGCCATAGAAATTTCAAAAATACACACTTATTAGGCATATCTAACTTGAGGGAAGATAATTTAGAATCTTGTAGAAATTATATTTAATTTAAATTTTTAGCCATAAAAGAGAACATGAGATATCATGTGATTAAATATATTCATTCATTACCAATCAACCATTATACAAGTATGCCAACCACTTCCATTGTGGTATCATCCTCTTTGACAAAAGGATCATGGTATATTCTAGTATATATGTTTCCATAGACTAAGGCTTCAAGCTAATATGTAATCAATTAAGAAAGAAAATTTCATAGTTGAAAAAATAATTCCGGGGCACAATGTTTTTAGAATATTTGACTGAGGGAAATTTTTTTTTTGCAAACTTCTAATATGATGAATCTTATTTCCAAAATTTCAACAAAGAAAGAGGATATGAGAGGCTAAGAAAGAAAGCATATTCATCCAAAACTTGTCAACCATTATGTTAGTAGGTGCACACTTCTATTATACGATCCACCTTATCAGCAAAAGGATCATGTCATATAATTAAATAATATGTTTCCATGGAGAAATATTTCCAATTAATGTTGGACTAATTATAAGATTGGATTTTGTATTTGTAGAAACAATTAAATGTGATGCACAATTTATAGGCATATTTGACCTATAGGGAAACACATTTTTAGAAGCCTATTGGAATATATATTTTCTTATATTTTTTAGCCATGAAGGATGACATGAGAGGCCAAGAAAGAATGTATATTTATTTGACACCAATAGACCATTATGTTAGTATCATCACCCCTATTGGAATATTGGTTATGGTATATTGAAGTATATGCTATCATGAATGAAACATTCCAATCAAGATGAGAATAATTAATAGAATGAATATTTTATAGTTATAGAAATAGTTCTATGATAGAGAAATATGTGACTGAAAAGACATTATTAGAGACATGGAAGAATAAAATATTCTATAGATTTTTAAAATATAAAAGAGGAGAGGGTAGACTAAGAAATAAATAATTTTCATCCACAACCAATTCACCATTATGTTAGTAGGAGGGGTATTTTTGTTGTAAACTCGCCCGATTTAGCATAAGGATCATGTTCTATTAAGGTATATACATTGTGATAGACCAAGCCTTCCAACCAATGTATGACTACTTTATAAGAATGAGGATTTTAAAGTTGTAGAAAGAATTTGAATATGCACAATTCTTAGGCATATTCAACCTTGAGGGGAAACATGTTTTTTTAACCAAGTGTATGAATGCTTTCTTTTATATTTTTTGAGCCATGGAAGAGGATAGGGGAGGCCAATAGATGAAACATAATCATCTACAATCAATCAACCATTATTTTTGTAGGAGGACCACTTCGATTGTTGCATCATCCTTATTGAACTAAGAATCATGGTATATTGGACCACATATGTTGTCATAGACTAACCCTTCTAACTAACATTGGATTAGTTTACAAGAATGAGGAATTTATAATGATAGAAAGAATTCTAAGATGTATAATTTTGAGGTATACCCATAAGTGAAAAGATAATTTTAGAATTTCATAAGAATAGATTTTATTTGGATTTTTTATGAAAAAAGAGAGGAGAGGTTGACCAAGTAATCATAGTGATCTCTAGCTAGTCAACCATTATTTTAGTACAACATAGACTTCCATTATAACATCATCCATATTGGCATAAGTATTATTGGTTTCATTTTGTGCTATAAGCTCCAACTAACCTAGAAGCAATCTAAATGAATAGCAACTTCTTATGCTCAATTTTTATAGGGGTTGGCCAATTGTAGCATCAAAAATTTTACTCCCTTTTAGGTGATAGTACAATTTCACGCTTAATTTGGACCTATTTTAGTGACCCAAGAGTTTAATTATGATTTTCATGGTTATTGTTTTTCATGTAATCAATATGGACATACAACTATAGATTGTAGGATTAGACCTTCTAGAAATCATAGACATAATTTTGGAAGCAAGAATCCTTTTGCTCCTTTAGTTGGTCTAAATGATGTTTTCTATACCTGTAACAATTATGGTCATATTGCCAAGTTTTGTAGAAGTGTGTTTACAAAGTCCCCTAGATAGGAGAAAAAAAAATCTCTCAAATTAAAAATAGATTAGCTCATGTTCATGCAATTCAAAGGAAAGAATTTTCACCCCATTCAGAGAAGAAAGAATCGTTACAAAGTTCTAAGGAAAAGCAAAAAACTCCAAAAAGACATTAGAGAGAAAAGAAGACTAAGATGAATAATGAAAATTCAATGATAGTTCAAATAGCTTTTCATGCCAAAGGACAAGGAAATATTTTGGTGATTGACAGTGGTTTCTCTAGTCATTTGACTAGAGATAAGAGAAAATTCACCATCTTGGAGAAATGGAATGGTGGCACAATTAAGTTTGGTGATAATACTACTGCTAAAATAACTAGAAAAGGTACACTACACATAGATGGTAAAACTAATGATCAAGATGTATTGTATGTAGAGGGATAAATTAAAACATAATTTTCTTAGTTTAGCCAGATGTGTGACAAAGGATATAATTTGGTATTTCATGCTAGTGGATGTGAGATATGGAAAGCTAGCTCTAGTAGACTTGTTGTTGAGGCAAGAAAAACAAGTAGTAACTTATACCATTTGAAAGACATGAAAAGTGGAAGATGTTTGTTAGACGAAAATGATGAAAGCTAGTTATGACATAAAAGGATGGGTCACATTACCTTTGACCATCTAGTGAAAGTCTATAAGAAGAATGTAGTTAGGCACATGCCTAGCATTGGAAAACCAAAAAGTATATTTTGTAAAGAATTCCTTGAAGGAAAGAAAACAAGGATCATATTTAAGAAAAAATAATATTCAACTTCAAAGGCCTAGAGTTGATACATATAGATTTGTGTGCACCAACAAGAACCAAAATCATTAATGGAGAAAGACCTATTACATGTTATTAATAGATGATTATTCAAGAATGACATTGGTGACTTTTCTTAAAGATAAATATCAAGCTTTAGAAAGATTCAAAAAATTTAGAACTATGGTTGAGAATGAGATTGGATCAAGGATTAAATGTTTAAGGTTTGATAGAGGTGGAGAATTCACTTCTGGTGATTTTGATAAATATTGTGAAAAAATGGAATTATAAGACATTTCTCTACAACTAGAACACCTCAACAAAATAGAGTTGTTGAGAGAAAGAATATAAATATTCAAGAAATGGCTTGAACAATGTTGAATGAAGCCAAATTACCTAATAGATACTGGAAGGATGCACTTCATACTATTGTTTACATTCATAATAGAGAACAATTAAGAGTAAATCATGATAAGACTCCATATGAATTATGGAAAGGTGGACATGCATCTGTGAAGTATTTTGGAATATTTGGAAGAAAATGTTTTACAACAAGGGATGAAAAAACTTTGAGTAAATTTGAGACAAGATACAAAGAAGGAATATTTTTGGGTTATTCAACTATAAGTAAAGCTTATAAATACTATAGTAAAATGTTATAAAAGATAGTTGAAAGTGTGAATGAAGATTACTATTAGTTGTTACACAAAAATGACATGTATTCAAAAGTTCATGTTTATGAAGAAAAAGAAGAGTCACAAGAGGAGAGTGATGTTGATGAAGAAGAGAAACAAAAATCTTCTCCAAAAGCTCCACCCAGGTATTTCAAAAGATATCATTACGAGGATCAAATTCTCAAAAACATAGCTAATGTGTCATGAAAAGAAGAAATCTTGCACAACAAGAATATGTAAATTATTCTTTACTATCTAAAATTGAACCAAAATATTATGAAGAAGCTAGTAAGGATGAAAGCTGGATTGAAGCCATGAAAGAAGAAATTAGTCAAATAGAGAAAAATCAGACTTGGGGACTTGTTCCTAGGTCTATTGATAAAAATGTTATAGGCTCAAAATGGGTGTTTAAAAATAAACTAGATGAAGACAAGTAGATAAATAGAAACAAAGCTAGATTAGTCTGCAAGAGCTATGCTCAAGTTGAGGGTATAGATTTTTATGAGACATTTGCACCTATTGCTAGACTTGAAGCCATTAGAATGTTCCAAGTGCACATTTAGTTTATAAAAACTTCAAAGTGTACTAGATGGATGTAAAATTTGCATTTCTTAATGGCTATCTAGATGAGGAATTTTCATATGGAGCAATTTGAAGGGTTTATTGTGGCTTAAAACAAAGACCATTTATATAGACTAAAAAAGGATCTGTATGGTTTAAAATAGGCCCCTAGAGCTTGGTATTCTAGGTTGTACAAATATCTCTAAAAACAAGGGTATAAGAAAGGTATCACTGACAGCGATTTATATTTCAAATGTGAAGGTGAACATATATTGGTTGTCATTATTTATGATGATGATATTATTTTTGGTAGTAACTGTGATAAGACGTGCAAAGTTTTTTTTACTACAATGTAGAAAGAGTTTGAGATGTCTATGTTAGGAGAATTAACATTTTTTCTTGGTTTACAATTCAATTAGTTAGATACATGGATTTTCATTTCTCAAAATAAGTATGTAAAGGAAATTTTGAAGAAATTCAAAATGAAATATTACAAGCTAGTTAGCATACCTATGGTCACTAGATGTAAGCTCAATAAAGATGATAATTAGTAGATGTTATATCTTACAACAACAAGGCTTGATATCACACAACTTGTTTGTATGGTTGCTAGATTTCAAGCTGCTCCTAAGGAGACACATGTCAAAGTTGTGAAGATTAGTTTTAGATACTTCAAAAGTACATTAGAATATGGTCTATGGTATCTTGTTGGTAGTGATTTCACTTTAACTACATATAGTGATGCAGAATGGGTTGGTCAAGTGTGGATGGAGGAAATAGCAGTAGTGGTAGTGCATTCTTTCTAGGAGATAGATTGGTAGCATGGTTAAGTAATAAAAAAAGTTAGTTTCTTTATCAAGAACTAAAGTTGAATATATTTTTGTGATATCTTAATGTACTCAAGTGTTGTAGATGAAAAAAAACTGCAAGATATTAAGGTGATTTTTGATGGGACGGTTAGTATTTTTTGTGATAATAATAGTGCAATAAATATCTCAAAGAATCCTATTATGCATTTTAGAACCAAGCACATATCTATTAAATATCTTTTTCTCAAGGAAAAAGTTGCTAGATAGGAAGTCAAATTAGAATATGTCACTACAAAAGATCAACTGGAAGACATTTTCACAAAATCCCTTCCAAAGGAGTCATTTGATAGCTCAAGGAAAAATTAGGAGTTTTTCCTTCTCTTATCTCTCCTTGAATATCAAATGAATTCATCTAGGGGGGCATAATAGAGTCATTCTTCATCCCTAGTTTATCCCTTTGTAATTGATGTCAAAGGGGGAGAGTATAGAAAATGGGAGAATAAGGAGAATGGTGAATTGCAATGATAATCTTATTTAGGGGGAGAATAAGAAAATTTGATATGCAAGGAGAATGTAATGATGTCAAAGGAGGATATTGAAATGTGTTTTCATATTCAGAGTTATTTATGTATTGCCATTTTTTTTAGGTGTTTCCATCAATGACAAAGTGGGAGATTGTTGGATTTGTTGTCATCGATGTCAAAAGATTCATACTTGATGATGTTAGATTGCTGGAATTATGGTCATTGATGTCAGTGGTCACTTGCATAGAGAAAGATTGTTTGTAGATGCTTAGTGTAGGTCTTGAAAAAGTTGCAAATGTTGTCAAAACGTTGCAAAAGTTGCATACATGTTGTATAGGCTTTCCTTAGATATCATTTTTCATTGGCATCAGACCTTGGAATTCGAGCTTCAAGCCTACCTTATACCACATGCTAGAAAAAAGGAAGGAGATTGATTGAAAGATAAAAGTCTAAAAGGTCACCCTTGTCAGGCATTAGAGGTTGAAGAGAAGACTTACGCCTTATCATAAAGATACGACAAGGAGAAAGAGGGAAGCTCGATACTCGATACTTGAAAGATAATGACTTAGTCAAATCTTTGGAAGGAAGCCATCAAAAATCGAGGGTCGGGGAGGAAGCTTAAGACTTACAAAGAGGAAGCAAAAGAATAGAAGTTAAAGGGTTTAAGGCCAATGGCCGAAACTCAAAATATGTTGAAGTATTCTTTGAACAAAGTGATGCTACTTGGCATCCACTTATTGGAGTGCAAATTTTCTTTGTATCACATTCTTCTTCACCGAGTGCAAGGTGAAAATGTGTGAAGGTCTTTTTATGGTTGAGTGATGGAAGTGTGGTATATTTTCATTGTTACATGTTGGTAAATGAATTAGCACTTGAAATGACACCTGACTTGCCCAATGGAAAGTGGAAATATCATACCAACAATTGGAGAGATTGCCTATGAAATGACAATCTTCCTCTGCATTTGAGAGGGGTAGCTCCCTCATATGATAGGGGTTTTTAGGATTTTTGTGTATTCTTAACTTGAAAGTACATAAAGGAGAAAATGGAGAAAACTAAGGACAACTAAACAATAAAGACCATATTGGTAGACATACGAATACCTGAACCACCAAAAACATGCACATAAGGAAAGAGGATTCCCCAAATAGGCTCTTGGGATTTTCACCTAGGAGCTCTTGGTTTGTGGAATGACTCTCTTTCTCACTAATGGTTTGGTGTTTTTGGGTGTTCATTCAAAGAGGGTTTGGGGGTTTTTGATGTGTGTGGAATGCTCTAAATGCTGAAAATGAATAAAAGAAACTAACTATGAATGTAAAACCTAAGAAATGCAATTATGCTGGAAAACACATTGTGATATGTAACTAACCTAAGAAACATGAACAAACTATTACAGAAATGGATAAGATTGAAGAGGTGTGCACCTAGACACTTGTAGAGGTAGGAAATGCTACTGAATTTGATGCAGACTCCGAAAGAGACACTTGTGCCAATCTGGGCGACCTAGTCCTTCTTATGGAAAATTCTAGAAAATTGCTCTAGAGTCTGTTTTGGCCAAAACGGTATCCAAATCCACCAAGATCCCTGAAAACAACTTCAATGGGACTAGGTTTCCCAAGGTGGCAACCTAGTCCTCTTATGAATTTCTGAAGATCAAAAGATGGAATCTGAAGCCCTTGGTCTGTGTTCTCTACTCCTCTAGGTGTCTGGTCCCGAAAGTGAAGATTTTGCTCTGTAGGTATATTTTTTTGGATGTTTTTCCCTAGTTGATAAGGAGATACCCTAACAAGTCTTCAATCCATCCTTGAATAATCTCCAAACCTGCAAAATACCTAAATCCGCAAATACACACAAAGAAGGAAAAAAAAATGTTGATTGTTAGAGTATAGGGGTTTGCCTTAGTCAAACCCCTTTTGAGTAATCAAACCAAGAAGATGAAATAAATTAATAAAATGAAGCATAAAACAATAGATTTTACCTTGCCATGATGTTTGATTTTGAGTTGCAACAATGGAGGATTCAACCCTTGAAGCTTCTTGAGAGAGATGTCTCGGTGACTTAGACTACTCAAACCCTAGCTTGCTTGAGAAGGAGTGAAGAGAGATGAAGAGTTGTGAACAATAAGTGTGTCTTATGAAAAATTAAGGCTTTTAGGCTTATTTATACAAGTTATACCCTAATTTTCTCAAAATAACACCATACAAGCTGACTTTAGGGTTTTAGAGACAAAAATCCCAAAAGAAATTAAGTTAAATTTGTTATTTAAGCCACATGGGACTAGGTCGCCCAAGGTGGCGACCTAGTCCACTTGAGGAATTTTGATTGCTTGTCGAGAATTAAAGTGTGATTAATAATGTTTGTCAGGATTGTCTCATGAAAACACACTAAGATAGGACTTGTATGCGTATTAAGGGGTCATTATAGCATAAGAAAATGGTTGATTAAGTGATGACAAGCCTAGGAAAACATGAAAATATTTTACAACACCTTACAACACTTTGGCACAAAGCTTGGAAAAGGGGTAAAAAAAGGCTGAAAAAGGTCCAAAATCCATATGCAAGGGTCCAAATGAGCGTAAAGTGTCAAAGGCTACACTTTTTGGCGACACAATACCAAATAGGACTTTATGACTGACAACCATTACAAGGGGGGTTTCACCATAATGTATATTTCAATATGCAATGATAGTGAAAGAGAGGTTATAAATCTTAACATACGAAAAGATGAGTAACTCCAACACATTCAAACTGAGATACCAAAGCTTGCTTGTGTTTCATTACATCAATTGCATAGATTAATGAGCATTTAAAGAGACAAAAAAATATCTCCACCAAGACATAAAGGGATTACCAGTTTGACATACAAAAAACCGGTAATTTAATAACTCAAATATAATAACTCAAATACATTCAAAACATATGAACCAAATGCATTCTTTATTATCTTTCTAAAATTATACAATTCCAAAAAACCTCTTAAGTACAAATTGTCAAGCCAAAAGTCACCAAAAAGTTCTCTCAAAATTTCTCAAGAGTTTCCCTTTTGTAAAAGTTCCCTTCACATTACAAATAGCCTCATATATAGGCTTCTCTTGGATAACTACCTCATAACCACCCAGCAACTATCTTTTTAAAATATAATGTTTTTAAAATAAATCACCTAAAAAAAGGTTTATCCCAAATAATCCTTCATAGATCCCAAATAATCTCTGAAGAAACCTTCAATTGAGAATTTGTAAGTGAAACTTGGAAAGTGATCTGAAAACTCTCGAACTCCAATGTGACCATCTATCAACAGAAAAGCTTCCAACTTCGAGGCTTATTGAATTCCCAACCAAACCATTATTTTTGGTGTACATGTTCACATTTCACACCTCCGAAATTTCCATCCCAACTGATGAAAGAAAATCATCAAACATCAACCTCCTTTGGGTAAACTCGACTTCCTTTTGATCCTTCGGGCAATGAATGCCAAAGCATCCATTTTCTTTGCAGAAGAGGAAATATCTGTTCCAGGACACCTATGAAATGGTGGAAGAGCTAATTCAACAATATGACCCCATTGTGGTCGGTATTCTGCATGATGATTTCCTTCTGTAAAATTCTGCAGATCCACAAAGACAAATTGCTCAGGCACAGAAAAACGAATTTGCATAATCTAACTTCTTCATTATCAACAATCAAATGTATAGATTTACAATAATAAATCCCACCGTAGGAGAAGAATCCAAGGAGGAAAAGCAGGGGAAAAGAGGAAACAACAGAGAGTTTCCATTAATTAGCTTATACTATTGAAGAGCAGTTGGAAGCAACATGCGTAACAGTGAGCAACCTGCAGTTGCATATTGGTTAACTGTGCTAACACCTTCGTGTGGTGCATTTCAGAATCAAAACATTTTGACGGATGATACGCCTTCAAAAATCATGGCCATTTGCAATTAAGAGAAAATTAGAATAATAGGGAAAAACTAACTATAAGCTCAATGGAAAAAAGAGCTGACAAACACTCCACAAAGTCATATATCCACCACCTTTAAATCTACTGCAAAGTGAATGCTTTCATGAAATTAAGTGGTGATAGCTAATTTTGATTTCCACAAGTCCCTCCCTTTCCTTGAAAACCCAATAATTTTCTTTACTCAGCCTCTGTCATTTGTGAATAAAAATGGAATGGATTGTGACTCCCGCTATCACTCCAATTTCTAATGTTTCCACTTTGAGCCTCTTGCTAATCTGTTCTGGATCTCATCCTGATTCAGATCTTTTGGAGCTCGATTGCTGGTTGCAACTAAGATGATTACCCTATCCAGTAGTCTACTTATAATTCCTGAAAGGGCTAGAGTTGTAAATACATTCACTGCCTGAATCTCATCAAAACAGAGGACAGATGCCCCCTTTCACATAACTGTCTTCTCTAATATTAAGAAGATTGTCGGTTGCAGTACAAAGAATGTTGTCCGGATGTGACTCTTATTCATACCTCTCCTGTAAATTTTATTTATATTTTTAACTTTGCCAAATCTTGTGCATATGAGCATGAACATAAAGCATTGCCGCATGGAAGTGCAACCTATATCGATGCCTTACAACTCCCTTGGTAGCATTATAAAACATGTCCATTAGCGTATCTTTCCACAACCAACATTTCCATATAAGTACAGTCCCTTAAAAACAACAAAATTCCTCATTCCTCTATGCTTTAATGGATGCTAATACGTTGTTTCAAAGCTCCCATTCTGGCGCAGACTGGGAAGATGCTGGCAAAGGTTGGAGATTTCAGCTTTACACCCGCAAGTTGCAATTGCTTAATAGCTTCTAAATCCTTTTCATCGAATCCATTGTATACATATCCTGCAATAATTGCGTTCCATGAGAAGACATTCCATCGAGGCATTTGGTCAAACACTTCACTTACCCTACTCTATACTCCACCGCGCCAAATGAGATCACATTTCTTTAGGCACTTTTGTTATACAGTTCACGGGCTCTGTCTCCGCTTTACATGCACGTCTGCCATGGCGTCTCGCACCTACAACATTAGACAAAATTCCTCCATCCTTCGTGCTTTGATGGATATCCATATGCTGTTCCAAAATGCTGATTATGGCGCAAGTCAGGGATGTTAGCAAGGGTTGTGAACTTCAGATTTACATCTTCCAATTGGATATGCTTGAAAGTTTCTAAAGCCTTTTCAACAAATCAATTTTGCGAATATCCTGCAATGCTGGCATTCCATGAGCCACATTTCTTTGAGGCATTTGGTCAAACAGATCACACGCGTTCTCTAAGCGCAGCCTGCAGCAACAACTTCAAAAACAAAATTCCTCTATATTTTATTCCTTTGATTGATGTCCACGCGCTATCCCATAGCTCTCATTTTGGAATAAGCGATGAAGATGCTGGAAAAGGTTGTTGAATTTGGATTTGCGCCTGCTAATTGCATTTGCTTTTAAGTTTTTAAAACTTTCAACAAATCCATTTTGTGTACATCTTGCAATGCTTCACCCTTTGCATACGCGTCTACTAAGGCAATTGCAATTACATCATCTGACAAAACCTCTACCCTTTACGCTTTGATGGATATCCGCCCGTTGATTTGAAGCTCCCATATTGTTGCGGCAGGGAAGAAACTAGCATAACCAATTTGATTTGAAATGTCAAGCACTTTTTTAAAATTAATCCATCTTGTACATATCCTGCAAGCGTAGCATGCTATACGCTGGCATCTCTTTGGAGGCACTTTGTCAAACAATTCCCATGCTTTCCCTGCGTTTCACCATTTGCAAGCACTTTTACCAGAGCATTTAATAAACCTGTCATCTTTTTGCTTCATAAGTGAACATCCCATCGAGGCATTCTTTCAACAGCTAGCGTGCTTTGTACATACTCCCAAGCTTTGTCTTTGTGTCCAAATTTTTGCATGCAGGTCTACAGTTCCATAGGTTTAATCGACTTCATAATATCCATATTAGCACTGCCAAATGCATTTTATTGAACTTCCAAAGCATTTTTAACAAACCCATTTCTGCACATATGCCTGGTCTTTTATTCCACAGTACAAATTCGTGCCTCTCTTTTCTCTGTGTGCATGCGAAATTCACGGTGGCTGGAAGAAGATACTTGTAGAGGTATTCGACATTACACCTGCAAACTGCATTTGTATGAAAGTTTCTTTAAACCTTTTTCACAAATCCATTTTGTGCATTACCTGAAATCTTTTGATTTCGTATTCTCTGAAAGGTAGTTAACCCCTGCTCTTCCTTGCTTTTTAAATGCTCAAAGGTTAGAAAATTTGAAAAATTGAGCAGGGTTCAAATTCACCCTAATTGGAGCAAATTTATTGAAAGTTGAGCAAAGGGGTTAGAATTTGCAAAAAAGTTGAGCAAAGGGGTTAGAATTTGCAAAAAAGTTGAGCAAAGGGGTTAGAATTTGCTCAAATGCAAGCAAATGGAGGTTCAAATTTATTCAGCTGTGAGCAAGAAGGTTAGAATTTGCAAAAAGTTGAGCAAAGGGGTTATAATTTGAAAAAAGTTGAGCAATGTGCTTAGGATTTGCTCAAATGCAAACAAATTAAGTTAGAATTTGGTGAAACGCGAGCAAATAAAGGTTAGAAAATGGGTAAAGTTGAGCAATGAGGTTACGATCTAGACAAAAGTAGCAATAAGCTTAAGCCCACTCAATATGCCTCGACATTTAAATGCCCAGAAAAACCTCACTTAGTAATTATATTAAATTTTACGTAAGTTCCAAAATAATTTATATATTATCCAACAAACCCCTTGATAACTTATCATCATTGCAACACTTCAACTTACGTAACCTTCAACTAATAAATCCTTTCACCCTAAAATTTTTCTTGGACCATAAAAAATATCATGAAAAGAAAAACCTAGAAAACTAACTTTGCTACGAGCAACCAAATCTTAAATTTTAACGATTTCTGACATTTGGTTGGAAAAATTGAAACATTAAATTTTCCCAATCCAAAATCTAGCTTGCCACAAAAACTGGCCACATTGCTCAAAATATTCTCAAAAACATTCCCTTAAACAGTTTTGCACAAAATTTCATGGTATTTAAAATTTAATTGTTTTTACAAATCTTGGTAAGTTGCATCATTGATCTTAAGGATTTTGACTCAAAAGTTTAAAATTTGTCAAGTTTAAAAATTGGGTTAACATTGTACTAAGGCGTTTGTGAATGGAGTGAAGACATGTGTCCAATGTAACATATGCAAGACAGATGGCACATTTCTGCTACTTTGTGGAAAGAATGGTGGGTCCCTATGTTAGTTATGTAGGAGCATGGAATGCCTACGTGTGTCAATTTTCTATTACAACACAAGATCTCTTCAAAGAAAAATTTCATTCTAGAGCACAAAGGTAAGAATGTGCTAAGCTTTGGTAAATTGCGATATGGCAACATGTGTCCTTGATGACCTCTACAAAGAAAAGGCTAGACAATGTGAGTTAAGATCAACAGTGCACATTAGAGAAGGTGATCAGATGGTTATCACTACATTGCATAAAGGAACTTGATCCTGTAATCATAAACAATGAAGATGTGTGATTATGACAAGTGTTCATTTAAGTTGATAGAAAAGACAACATCAATAGCCGATATTCAAAGTGGGGAAAAACTATTTCCAAGAGACAAAATTTGACGGGTAGTTTACAGAGATGAAGTCAATTTAAATGTATTTCCGAAAAAATCATTAAAGCAATAGTTTCAAGGGATTGTGAAGCAGTTAAAGGGTTTCTTGTAACTATAGAAAATAGTTACTGTCATGGTCAAAATGGCGGCATGAATGGTTGTTGAATATAGAACTTTGATAGTTCATGTGTATATTAGAGATATTAATATAGATTATTCAAATACACAAATGTTACTGAATTGAAGGTGTTTTAGGTTGGTGGTAGAGAAAATTGAGAAAGAAGAAAAGATATCATTAAGATTATTTTTGTAGTTTTTGAATTATGAATTGAGACAAGTGAAAAGCAGAGGAAGCGAATCCAAGTTATGAATTAAAAAGTGCATTCTCAAGTTGAAGAAGAGTTAGTATCAACATATATGAACTTGTAATGTTGTAGAGGTTGGTGTCTCAGAAAAATTGAGTTGGTTCTTAAAAAAAAATTATTGTTTATCAATGTACCTATAATTTGGTGCTTACAAAACATATGTAATATATTAATTGTGAGGTTAGATTTGAGTAGTAGACTCAAGCAACTTTTATCATTGTGGTTTTTCCCTTTTAGGGTTTTCCACATATATCTGGTGTCTTCTTATGTGTGTGATGTTTATGTGTGATCTTATTTCTTTTCCATTTTTTTAATTTGGTAAAAAATTGCATACATTGATTCACCCCTCTTCTTAGTGTATTGGTGTTCTTTTAACAACACTATGATTATAAAGACTTGGTAATGACATTGATTTTGATTGCAAGACACTGAGGATTGGATGTGATAGTCAGAGACATATTTGTTTGGAAAAAATCCTATGTATCATGCTCATAGTAAGAATGTTGATGTTTAGTATCACTTTTTGTAAGAAATGGTTGAGAATGGTAAGGTCTTGATTTATAAGCATGACAGTTTTGAGAATGTTGGATATTCTCTTATGAAGCCAGTGACAATGGATAAGTTCTCTTGGTGTAGGAAGGCCATGGGCCTTGAACATTGTACTTGATTTTTTTAGTTTTTTATCTATTGGATATAATTGTAATGTATAATTTCAAGTGGGATAATGTTAGGCTAGGTGACATTTACCTTGAGATCATAAGTCATTTTTATGTATCCATATTTCTTGAAAAGTGTCCTAGGGGACATGAGAGAAATGTATTTAATATTGACATATTATAATTATATTTTTGAGAGGAAATTTAATGTTGGTGGAAGTTACATGTCACTAGAGGACAAATTATCCCTCCTAGGAATCCATATTAGAAATGTGAAGATTCTTGAGTGGGGTGCCCAAGTTTGGAATGAAACATGTGTTTGTTGGTTCTTCATCTAGAAGCTGAATAGTCAACGGAGCATCTTGAATGCTAGAAGTTGAAGAGGCTATGGGTTAGGTGCCCATGTTTAAGCATTGTGCAAATTAATTATTTTTTATCATGAATCTTTGTTTTCCAAGGAAGTGGAATGGTTGTTTGCAATTGGTTTTGGCACCTCTTGTTTTGGTTTACCATTGTGGTTTTTCCTCCCACACGTTCTGTAAATTGGAGCCTTGAGATGGTATTGTCATCTTATGTTATTTTCAAGTGGATGAAAGCATCTAAGTTGTAGGAGATCAACAAGGAAGTTTATTGTGGTGTAACTCTCTTGTGATGATAAATAATATGCTTTCCAACTTTTCTCTTGTTGAGTTTTTCCAAAAAGTGTTTCTCCATGTAAATATACTGTCATATTTTTTTGCTAATTTTTCTATTATGGTGAATGTGCAATCACATATATAATTTTATTTGGTAATACATTTTTAACATTTTAATACTCATACATAAGTTAATATTGTAGCTTAGTTTCACCTTATTTTCAACACCAAGAAAACTCTCCTAAGTGGGATTGTAATTCCCTCCAAGAATTCCTATATGTTGTTATTATGATTCCTCCTCTCAAAAATGTTTTTATGATCATTCACTCCCCATTATTGATCTTAAGGAGGCTATTCATAGCATGGCTAATTATAAGACTTTTAGGTGTGATGTCTTCCCTTTTGAATTTTGCATGGACCTTTGGGATTGTGTGGGTGAGGACCTACATAAATTTTATCTAAAATCTTCCCATTCTAATTTCTTATGGGAATTCATTAATAAAGAAAACATCAAGTTACTACCTAATACTAGAGATTTGGAGTATATATACAATTAGAGGCCCATTAATTTTCTCAAAATATCATACAAAATCATTACAAAATATTTTTAATTAAAGATGCATCATCTCCTTATATAGATCAAGTGTGATGAAAGAAAACTAGTATCATAAAACTTAGATAATCCTACATAATATCATTACAATTTAGGAAAGTGTGGAATATATTCAATGATCTCAACAAAAGGCCCTATTCATGAAAATTAAATTTTCCAAGGCTTATGATTATATTGAATGGTATTTTATTCTAGCCATTCGTCAAGCTCTTATATTTAAGCCTCATTTCATCCAATCTATCAGCATTCTCTTTTCTAATTATTTGTTGCAAAGATGGTTGTCGTTGCACCAAAAGATCGACCTGTTAATGCCTGATACAACCACTAGATTTATACAAGATCCAAGATCCATAGGAAGTGGTTAAACCATGTCACAAAGCTTGAGAGCCACGCTGGCCCACATCGAGGAGACCAAGGGCGAAATCTTGCAACAATCCCCCCCTGCACAAGCGAGGGGTTCGAACCTATGAACCTCGCCTCTGATACCAATTTTTGAAAAGATGACTGTCGTTGCACCAAAAGATCGACCTGCTAATGCCCGATACAACCATTGGATTTATACAACATTCTTGATCCACAGGAGGTAGTTAAACCATGTCATGAAGCCCGAGCGTCGTGTTGGCCCACACTGAGGAGGCCAAGGGTGACACCTTGCAACATATTCCACCTACATAACCATCTATGGTTTCTAGTCTAATGCCTTTAGACTCTTTCATTCTATTTGCTAGGATTTTCCTTTGGCCCAAACTCTCTATGTTGTTATTGTTGAAGGATTTGGATATCTTGTAGCATACTCAATGTCTCAAGGGCCGATAAGAGGTATTTCATTGTTTGATTCATTAGCTTAGCTTCTTAATTTAAAATTTGTAGATGACTCATTCATCAATTTCATTGAAGAGGAGAAAAATATAAAATAATCACTCAAATTTTTAGATACTTTCTATCAATCCTTTGGCCAGAACATCCTATGACACAAGACTCGGTGTTAAATACAATCCTTTCTCCCTGTACCCTCTTGGCTAGAAATACTTGTGGTTGGAAGTTGATTGGTCATTGAGAATTTGTTATATTTTGAGGAATTATCTTTCCTTTCCATGTATCACTAATTTCCTTATAGAAATTTATTCTTTATAAAATTGAAAAAATATTTCATAAAACCCCTTTCTGTGGAAGGGAAATTTCAAGTCTACTCCAAGATTATTGTAGTGATGCATATTTATTATTTTTTATGTTGGGATACTTGTAAAGTAGATATTACATGAAGTTATAAAATATTATTCATAATTTTATTTGGTATTACTTAGAGAAACATAAGGGTTTCCATAAGGTCACCTAGGAATTTGTTTGTCTCCCTCATGAGTCTAGTGGGTTGGGGCTTTCCTCCATGCAATGAAAAAAATTATTACTTTATAGAAAATGGATTAAATATGCCCTCACAAGAGATGAATCCTATAAAATCATGGTTTTGTAAATTATATCTTATCTAGATTTCCAAATGAATTATTGGCTTGGAAGGGAATTTGTTTTCAAACCCTTCTCACCATGAAGAATGTAGTTCACATTGAATGAACATTTATTGTTAAGAGAATTTGAATAGCTTGGAAAGCCATGAAACCCTATATTTTTTAGAATGGTTAAGGTTTGCATGATTTTATTTTCATCAACCAATATAATGTTTGTTTGTCCCCCATTTTAAAAGATCAAGGATGGCCTTTAGCTAGATTGCCTTAGGTGTAGGCCCAATAATTTCAGAAGAAAGGAATTTAATATCTACATGATTTATTCTCTAAATCTTATATGATTATCATGTCATGGAATGAAACTAAGGCTAAGTATCACCTTTCTAACCAATATAATGAAACTTTTAGATGGTCATGAGGTTAATTCTTGCCATTATGGTTCAAAAAATCAAAATCCATTCCTCTAGGCCTTTGTGGAAAGATTGGAAATGGGGTCAAAAAATGACCTATAATTAAAATATTTGATAGGGATATAATTGGATCTCTCATCATCTTCTCATGGTTACAAATATAAATTAGATATAGCATTTGAAATCAATAATTTCTATGTGATAATGCTAATTTCGCATGATTTATTTGGTAGTTCTAGAACTAAAATTGACCCACTTTCTGAAGTGTATTATTTTACAAGGTGCTTTTGTGGGATCCATACATTGTCATTTGGGTTTCACTGATCACCATTTCCTTTTTTGTAAATTATTTTAAGCATATGATATGGTTTTTTTCTAAATCTTTAAAAAATTGGACTTCAATTCATGAATATTTCAAGCTTTCTAGCAAGAGCCTTTCTCTTGGTACATGATTATTATGTTTGATTTTCTTTATATCTCTCATAAATTCAACAATATTTGGCATTATTTCAAGGTCTATATTCTCTTTAGCATATAGAAGGATAGAATTTTGATAATATTTTCTAATTGCTCTATTGTTTAACATATTTCATTTTTTGTAAAATAATTATTTTTTCTAATGTACATTATTATAGATTTAGGTGCAAGATAATAATTTTGCACTAGGATTAGATCACATATAGGTTATTATTGATGAATCACCAAAAATATGGTGTTTAGGGAAAGAGGATTCCCCAATAGGCTCCTAGGGTTTTTCACCTAGGAGCTTGGTAGAAGAATTGCTCTCTTTTGCACTAAAGTATTCTTGGCGAGTTCATTCAAGACTAGGGGTTTGAATAGGTGTGATGTGTGTGTCTAAGTGCTCCAATATAATTAAATAAAGTAACTATGAAATGTAAACTATTTCACAATGTAAATGTATTGAAAACCCTATGTAAAATGACTTAAGAATGACCTAGAATGCATGCAAATTGTAACAAAACTAAAGAAAGCAGAAATGGTGCACTTGGAAACTGAAGAACGATGAATAGGAGCTCTGGAATCTTCTAGAATATGTTGAACATGCTAGCTGGGACAATTACGCCATCTTGGGCGACTTGGTCCTCTTCCCGAGAAACTTTGTCAGAATAGGTTTCTAGAAAATGGGTATCTAGAAAAGTAGAAACCACTTTTCAGGCCTGGTATAGGGACTAATTCACCAATGATGGTGATTTAGTCCACCAAGATCTTTTGGGAGTTTTGAGGTTGGAATCTATACATGCCCACTTGTACTTCTATTTTTGATAGAGACTCATGTCCAAATCTTCAGAAAATGACTTGTAAGTTGTCTTCAAGCTCCTTTTAGGGTTTGTTGACTTGGAATGATATGGATGGAATGATGGCACCTTTTAGCAACTCACTCTTTGACTAATCTACATACAAAATTGCAAAGCACACATGCAAAGAGGGGAAAAAGGTTAAGGTTAGAGAATAGGGGTTACCCTTCGTCAAACCCCATGTTGGTAATCAAACCCAAAATGATGAAATGGAATGTAAAGGGAAAGATGATTGAATAAAATGTAAGTACAACATCACCAAGCCCTTTTTGAAGAAGTCTGGAGATACGCAAGAACCAAATCCAATGGATGTTGCTTGAAGTGCTTAGTGCTTGAATGCTTGCTTGAGAAGATAGGTTGCTTGAGTGCTTGTGAAGATGAAATATGTTGTGTGTGAGTAGGAGAGTTAGGGAGAGGTAAAATGAGGAGAAAAACCCTTATTTTTACATGTGATTCCCTAATTCCTCGAAAATAACACATAATAGGCCAATCTTAGGATTTAGGAGGCAAGATCCCATTAGAAATTTGATTTAATTTTGATTTTTATGTAAAATAGGACTCAATCGACCAAGGTGGTGACTTAGTCCACTTGGAAAAATTCAAGTGGTAGTCGAGAATTACAAGGTGGTTAATGTTGATTAACAAGATTGTCTCCTGAAACACACTTAAGTCGGGCCTATAAGTACATTAAGGGGTCATTTTGTTATAAGGAAGGGTTGAATTAGTGATGAGAAGCTTAGGAAAGTGTGAGGGTTGGTTACAACATCTTACAACACTTTAGACTAAGGATTGGAAAGGGGTTATTTAGGTGAATTATTGTTGAAAAGTCTTAGAAAAGTGAGGAAATATATTACAACACTTCACAACACCCTTGTAAAAAATTGTTAGGTTTTTGTTGATTTGCAAGCGTTCAAGGCCTAATGTGAATGTTTTGGCCACATTACAACATTAGATCTAAGCAAAATCAGGCCAAAATCCAAGGGAAAATGCCCAAATGAGTGAAAATTTTCAAGGCTATACTTTTTTGTGAGATATTTAGCCCCCACTTTAGTGAGAGGATGAACTTGCTTCAAACTCACAATAAAGTAGCCAAGACATGCATATCGAGAGGGATCCAATGTATTCATGCCAGTAAGATGAGACAACTATAATCAAGAGGGATGATCAAGCCCCCAAGATCAAGATCCCATGGAAAACCAAACCTTAGTACAAAATATCACACAAGGAATTGATGTGAAAGAGTGAAGAGAGAGGGAAAGTTAGATCAAGTTTCGACCATTTGTCCAACTAGTTGTGGATCAGATCTAGGTTGTTTGTCTGAAAGGAAATGTACTCACTTTGGGGTGATGAGACTTTCAATTTTTTGTCGGGTGAGAAGGCCCAAAAGGTGAGAAACATATGGTTGGTATGTACCCAAACAGACGTAGGTGGCTATGGGGAAATTTGTGCCACTAGTTGGGCTTCCTGCTTAATCATACCAAAGTTATACCTCCTGATAGCTTTGATAAGGCACCACAAAAGACAAGGGTTTTGTGGTTCATGAGGCAAGCAATATTTGTATGCTTGGAACTCATGAACAAGTGCAAGATGACACCACACACATGCAAGTTGTGTTATGAAAGGTGGCCATGTATGAAAAGTGAAAAATGCAACATGTAAAATGAAAAAGGGATGTTCAAAGGATTCTTATTTAGTTCATGCGAGGTCTTTGACTTAGGGAACATTGTGTCTAATGTCTCCAAGGGAGGACCAATCAAAGAATAGAAAATTTTCCACTTAGGGGATGCAGTGTGTCACATTAGACCACTAAGAGGAATGTAATATGTTAAGATAGGCCACTTTTATAAAGGACATTACACCCAATGTCATTCCACAAAGTGATAAAATCATCATACGAAGTAATAAGGCTGCACTAAGAACCAAGAAAAAGAAAAAGAAAAAGGAAAAAGGAAAAAGGGAAAACGAAATAATGCCAACGTATGCCCCAACTTTAAAGGAATTGTGAAACACCATACTATGAGAAATTAATTTAAAGTAAGAAAATGAAAGATACAAGAAGAAAGCAAGGACATGAGAGAAAACTTGGAAAGACCTATTCCAAGCGATATGTTTCCAAGTGAGGCTACATCATGCCAAGGAAACAAAAAAAGAAAGGGAAAAGGGTTGCCCCCAAAATGAAAACACCAAACACATAAGGGATCTATGGATTTGGGGTCAATATGTTTGTTGCTGAAATGTTTGTTTAGAGAGTGTAGAATTATCAACATTCCTCCAAATACATATAATTGGAAGGACACAAAGAGAGTGAAAACAAATAAAATGAAAGTCTTTTGGGTCAACATGGAAGAGACATAGGATGTCTCAATGCTTTGCATCATCCCCAAAAGGACAAAAAATAAAAAGAGAAACAAAAAGAGCCTTTTGGGTCAACATGAAGGAGACATTGTAGTCTCAGTGCCTTGCATCATTCCCAAAAGGAATACAAAAATAAAAAAGAAAAGGAAAAAGGGTCAATATGAAGGATACATTGCGGTCTCAATGCCTTGCATCATCCCCAAAAGGAAGGCGAAAGAAAAAGAAAAATAAAAGGCCTTTTGGGTCAACATGAAGGAGACATTGTGGTCTCAATGTCTTGCATTGTTCCCAAAAGGAAGGAAAAAGAAAAAGAAAAAGAAAAGGCCTTTTGGGTCAACATGAAGGAGACATTACAATATCAATGCCTTGCATCATCCCCAAAAGGAAGGAAAAAGAAAAAGAAAAAGAAGAGGCCTTTTGGGTCAACATGAAGGAGACATTGTGGTCTCAATGCCTTGCATCATCCTCAAAAGGAAGGAAAAAAATGAAAAGAAAGAGTAAAAGAAAAAGTGAAGTCACGACATATAGAATAATGAAGGTACAAATAGAAGAATGTCACAAAGAGAGAGAATGTCAAACAAAACAGTATGGGGGAAAAACGTCACACACAAGAAAACATGAAAAAGAAAGATAAAAGACTAGTAAGGAAAATGTGCTTCAACCATCAAGCAATTCATTTGCCTCCCAATCTTGCTCAATGTAAAATTCGGGTGGGCGACTAGCTAGAGGGACAACAACAATTGCAGAACTAGTGTCAAGTTCAATGCTCGTCCGAGGAGAGCTATCATGTACGCTCATGGAAGAGGAAAATAGTGTATTCAAAGTGTTATTCACCTCTTCATATATTTTAGCAATCTCCTCATCATCATCATCTAGATTGATGACAATAGGAGGGCGAATGACAATATCAGTTGAAGCATGTAATATTGGATGTGATGGGGGTATAGGATCAAGTTGTGGTTGTTAGAGTAATAATTTATTACGCTTAATTAATTACATCATACTGGTTAATTAATTAAGTCACTTATTCCTCTAGTTGCTTAAGCTAAACTTAGGCACATTAATAATTGATTAATTATTAAGTGTGCACACTAGGGTTTCATTTAGGGTTTCCCTTTTAGGGTTTCTTGATCTCCTTCATAAGGATTGATCTCTTTGTAATAACTGAGATTCTCATAATGCATTTTTACACTTTGAGGTTTATAGATCTTGTTTTGTTCTGAATGTCTTTTGCATGTAACAAGTTATTGCATGCAGGTGATCTTGGATTCTAACATGGTATCAGAGCTCCAGACCTGCCGCTGCCTGTTCGTGATATGAAGATATGGCTTCTCAGTGAGTTTCAAGTGCAAGGGTTTCCACAGGCATCGTTTTTTGCAAGATCTGGGGGTAGCCGAATTTTTGGGACACTATGGGCTCAAACGGACGTCGCCATTGCGTTCGCAGTGCCCCAAAACCCTAGAAACGCCTATCAAATCATCCATTTTGGGAGCAGTTGGTTTCTGAGGCAAAAATTTTTTGCCAGGGAAGTCGTACGTCCTCCCCAACACGCATTTCGAGGTAGTTCTTCTCACGAAAAAAGAGAGAAAAAATTGAAAACTGCGCATCGGTTCTTGCACCTCCAGTTCAGAAGAATTCTGCCACTGGGCGGCCGCCGACCCGCCACCGCCATCGGCTTCCGCCTCCATCTCGTCGCCGGCCTCCGCCCAGCCCCTGTGGGCTCCAACAGGGTTAGCTCCGGTCACATGGATGACTGGGGGCTGTCCGCCAGCCCCTACAGGCTCTTCCATTGCAGCCGCGGTCCCATGGAGAATCAGGGGCTCCGCCCAGCCCCCTACTCTGCGCCCATGGTCACATGGGTGACCAGGGGCCAAAATTTTTTTGCAGGGGGGCCGGATTTTTGCGACGACGGCCTCCAGGCTGTCAAATTTATGCCCATGAACCGTTGACATCAGAATGACGTCAGCATCCGTATGGCCCCTCCTTGCCCCTCCTAACCCTAGTTTTCCCTAAAAGAGCAGTTTTTTTGTTTTTGGCGTAACTTGGGCATACGGTATCGAAATTGGGCAAACAAGATATTGCCAGAAAGCTAGTTCCAAGCGCTATCTTGTGGTGCTATTTATTTTACAGTATTTTCCTGTTTTACTGAATTTATTCCTGTTTGAATTCAGATGTACTTTTTATGCTTCCGAGCTCATAACTCTTTCCCACGATCTCCGATTTTCACTATCTTTGCGGCGTTGGAAAGGTATTGAGGAGCTTTATGTTACTGTCCATGCACTTTTTTTTGTATCTATCCCAGGTTTTTCGTTAATCCAGATTTGGCCCGATGGGTGTTTTGGAGATTACTTGGATTTTTTGACAGTTGGGAGAGTGCCACTTGCATCTTTGCACTTCATTTTCAGTGATACATCATTTAATAATTGACTGTTGCTTCATAGATTCTAGCATTGTTCCCGTTTGGAGTTTTCGAGTGTTCCATGGCATCGGTTCTGCTGTTGCATCATTATGATTCTGATATGGTTTTGTGTAGATAGAAGTATCTTTCCTTGCTTGCCAGATTGCGGTTCCAGTGTTACTCTACAGTGTTCTTCCAGTGCTTCTTTGCAGCATGTTATATCATTGTAGGGGGGTTTTGTCCCACTGGGTTTTCCTCCTCTACCTCTTTCTTGCATTTGTAAATGGGTACCTGATCAGGCCTAGTTGCCGGGACCCATCTTTTCTTGCATGCATCTTATTCTAGTGTTTTAGCTTCTTCCTAAGTTCATCTTAAGGGGGGGTGTTAGAGTAATAATTTTATTACGCTTAATTAATTACATCATACTGGTTAATTAATTAAGTCACTTATTCCTCTAGTTGCTTAAGCTAAACTTAGGCACATTAATAATTGATTAATTATTAAGTGTGCACACTAGGGTTTCATTTAGGGTTTCCCTTTTAGGGTTTCTTGATCTCCTTCATAAGGATTGATCTCTTTGTAATAACTGAGATTCTGATAATGCATTTTTACACTTTGAGGTTTACAGATCTTGTTTTGTTCTGAATGTCTTTTGCATGTAACAGGTTATTGCATGTAGGTGATCTTGGATTCTAACAGTGGTGGTGGGGGAGGAGGGTCGTCATGCATTGATTTTGGAAAATGTGGATTATTTTTTTTAATATTTTCTTCATCATGTGACTTGCGAGAAAGAGCATGATGGTGATGCCTACGCTCCCGAGCTCCTCTATTTCTTTTTATTCTATTGTCAAGTTGTATCTGAGAAGGAGCGGGTTGATCCACCATAGGTGGGTCAGCCACTTTCTCCTTGGCTTTATAAACTTGTTTGATGTGATAAGGGAGGATGGAATTACTGTCATGGTCTCTAGGCCTCTTTGATGATGTAGAGGACATTTTAGGTGTTGTCTAGTTAGGTGGGTCTGATTTGGGGCGTAACATGGTTTCATCAAGGATAGGAGTTTCAGAAGTGGAGGGGGACATATTGCGAAGAGATAACTCAGATATTTTCTTAGATTTAAATTTCTAATAAGTGATAAAAAATAAATATTTGTGGGGGGTGATGGGTTCCATGGGCTCAAGACAAAAGGTTTCTAAGGAAAATTTTCCTTTGGAAGATAAGGGATTGAAGCCACTATGGTGCACGGTGAATATTTCATTGTCAAATGGAAACTTCAAACGTTTGTTGAGAACTGAGGGGACCACTTTAATTAAGCGAAACCATGGGTGGCCTAGCCATAAATGAAATTGGTTCAACTGCGGGATGATAGAGAATGTAACATCCAATGTATTGGGGCCTATTTGTAATAGAATGACGACCGATCCAATCGTAGTGCAAGAAAAACCATTATGCATTTTGATCCATGCATTAGGTTTGTCATAAAAATCTTGATAAAATCATGTAGTACCAAAAATTCTTTCATGATCACATTCTCTCCACAAGCGGGATCTATGAGTATCCCATTAGTGGGATTATCGTAGATTCTACTGGCTATATAGAGAGAACCATCAAGAATAATTTTTAGTATGTATTGAGGTGAAAAAGTAATATAAAGAGATGTTTTGGTTTGGCCCTTACGAGGGGTCACATATATAATGCCTACCAGTTCATCCATAGAATTGACATGGGTCGCATTCGGAAGAAGATCAACATGTTCATCTTGTATATCAACATTCATAACATCATTCTATGGAGTTTCACTAGCTTTGACAAATGAAATGTTATGTTTAGGCATAGGATTAATGAAAATTTGTAAATTTTGGTTTAGGGTTGCAACATACTTATTGCCTTTATCATTAATACCAAAATGGATAGACAAATCGAATCGATGAGGTATTGAACAAGGTGCTTAAGACACTTACATTGTTTGGTGTCATGTCCATTTAGTCTATGAAAATAGCAATAAGCGTTAGAGTTATAGGATAGAGGTAAAGGCTTATTAGGATTAGGTGCATGGACAACAGGTAAGGTAATCATTTTTTTCTATAAAATTTGGGTCATCGTATTATGAAGGGTATCAGGTAAAGGTGTGAAGTTTCATTTGGAATCTCCATAACTGAAAGGCACTAATGTCTTAACAAATACTATTTGGTTATTGACATGTGGAGGAGATTGTGAAGGAGGGTTAAATTGCAAAAACCCTCATGTATTGCTCATTAATAGTCTACCTCTTTTTCTGCCATAGGGGAACATCTTTATGGACTCTTGGTAGAGCTTCTAGTTAGTTTGATTCTATAAAATTACCTTAGATATCTCTTGCAATTCCACCATCATGTGAAGAAAAAGGAAAAGATAGATATGATGAGATTTGAGACCCTAGAATTGATACTCTATACCCCATTGATTTATGGGGTAATCCAAGTTATTGGGAATCACCCCTTCTTGCCTCTTCTACTACTACTACTACAACTTAGTGACTTGTTTTTTATTTTATGATCTAGGAATTAACCCCATATAGAGTATGTTGGAAGTTTGAGGAGATTGTTGTTGATATGGTTGTTGGAAACATGAGCATGAGCTTATATAGTGTTTTCATTAATGTCAACATTGTGGTGTGATGTCTACATTGAGGTATAGTTGGTTCTAAGGTAATTTTTGTATGTGCATGAGGAACTTAAATCCAAATTTCATGTCTTTATGTCCTTCGGTGCAAAATTTATAGTTGATGGTATATCGAGTTTGCTAATGATAGTGTTGCTAGTGTAGAGTACCTATTTGGAATGGTCTGAATTCCACTATGGAATAATATTTTGTTATAAAGATTTGATGTAGTTTTTACAGGTGTCATAAGGGTGTCTAGTCCAAGTGGTGTGTATTTTGGAGGTTCACATGTTAGTTTTTGGATAATCAGTTGGTGTATTTTGGTGTTGTCTTACTAGCAATGTTGACCTAATATGTTTGAGGTCATATGGAGTTAAGGGAAGTTTTGATCAGTTATATGAAAACTATTATAGGTCCATGCCAACCTATTTGGATGTGTTGCAAGTTTTAAATTAAGGATTGAATTATGTATAGTTTTATCTCGAGCTGATAAGTCATGTCTTACATGATACATCTAATTAGGATAACCTAATTGATGTTGTAGGTATGTGTGAATATAATGGGTATAAATATAAGATCATTTTTGGTGTTCTAGTGATGTAATGAGATGTGTGTGTAATGTAGAAATTTTTTTATGTGACTTCCTAAGTAGAACATGTGAATGTGATGTAAATGTATAGTAGAGCAAAGTGTAGAAGTTGTGTAGTATGAAGTATGTTGATTTAGTGTATTGAGCTTCAGTGAAACTCTATTTTACTATATTGTAGATGCATTTGTAATAGTTCAAATATTGGAAATGAGCCACCACTCTCTTCTATTTCTCTTATTCTCTAGAAAATGATTCAACTAGACAATGAGTCCACTTGGAAATGAGATATGTTATGACTGGTTATAATATATTGTGAGTTAATCCTTACTATGTTTATTCCCCTTTTGGGATTTCCATGTAAAAATTAGGTGTTCATGTGTTATGTTCTTTGATGATTGTTTCATGGTTTCTTTCCTTATTTAAAATTGGATATGATGTGTGGAACAAATGTTTAAATGTTTAATAGGTTTCAAAGAATATTGATTCAACCAACCCTCTCACTATTCTAGGTGTTCAACAATTGGTATTAGATCTCAGTTCCTTCAATTGGCTTGATCATTGAGGTAGATCATGGAGTTGAAAACATGACTACAAGGAAGTATCCTATTCCTCTAGGAGAAATTATGTCAGAAGGATTTATTGAAGAAGATTGCATTGTTGATATAGAAAGAGAACTCAAATTTTCCCTAGATGATATGGAGAAAATAGAATCTAAGAATAGAGGTTTAAAAAAGGATCTTAGTGATGCGGATGGATGCATTAAGCTATTGAGAGAGAAACTCAAAAAACTATAGATAGGATCAAAGAGCTCAAGCAATCAAATGAGATCATTCCCACCCTGAAATTGAAATTGAAGAAAGTAAAAGAGTTGAAGACTACTTGAATGCTAGACTAGAAAACAAATTTGAAGAATGCTCAAAGCTTGAACAAGAAGTTGTAACCTTGAGATCAGATATGGAGAAAAATAATATTCAAGAGGAAAAAATCAAGAAAAGTTACAATTCTTGATGTGAGGATTCCAAATTAGAAGGGATCTAAAGACAAAGAAGGATTAGGGTTTGAGAAAGTGAAATCTCAAAGACAAATAATAGAGTATAAGATATATTTTACAAATAGAGAGAACTTTGTTTCTGCTACTACCATCAACACTACATATGAGATGGTAAAGAAGGGAGATGATTATGATTTGTATGAGTTGTTGAGGGAACAACTGTTGGAGAATTTGTAGAAGACTAAGGAATCTTAGTAACCCTTCAATTTTGGTACCTTGATCATTTTTTTTCTTTTCTACTTTCTTAATGATCTTCTTGGAACCAAGGACATAGTATGGTTAAGGGAAAGACCAATGGATACCCAAATCAGAGACCACCTGATGACATTAGGTGATGAAGAAACATAGAAGAAAGCCTTATGGGGATTCTTTAAAAATTTCCAAGAGAATATGCAATCCAAAGAAATAATTTTGAAGTGTTGTGGAAAAATATAAAAAATGGCATTATCTTCATGGTGAGAAAAGATATTGTATAATGGAGGTTGTTGATCCCAAAACTATGTGGAGCCCAGAAATGGGATATGAAGTTACAAAGGATGTAATTATTGGTCTAGCTGACCATATGTTGAGCAAGCCTAGAGACACCTTTGAGGAAAGAAATTGAAAATATAAGGAGAAGTCTATGGAGGTGCACATGGAACAGAGGAAAAAATAGATAAATAAAACAAATGAAAATATGAATGCACAAGTTACAAAGATGATGGGTCTATCAAAAACATAGTAGAGAAGGCCAAAGGAATCTTTGGATCTTTGGTACATTTCCCTCTACCAGTGGAACAAAGAGAAAGGAGCCAACTAGTTCTCTAGCTAAAAAATAGAGTGTGCCAATGAAATAAAATTCTCCTCCAATGAAGTAGCAAGGTTTGCTAAAATAGAGAAGATTTAAATCTAAGGCAAGAAGAGAAAGAAACTTGAGTGTTGATGAAGAAGAGGAAGAGAAAGAAGAACAATCACTAATAAGAAAAATAAAATTTGAAGTCTCTCAAGTAGAGAAAAGTACATATAAGTTCAATGTTGATATTATGGACACTGATAGTTAAGTAGAGGTAGAGAGACAAAAAATGGAATTCAAAATTTATGTGAGGGAAAAGAAAACCAAGTCTAGTAAAGGAGAAAAAGCTTCAAAAGCAAAAAAGAAGGAAAAGTCTTCCCCGATAAGAAAACATAGCCCCATGAAATTAGATGAATTATTTAATGGCATGGAGGAACACCAAATGTTGGAACAAACTACTTCCATGTATACCATTGTGGATAACATTGATAAGTCTACTATAGGGGAAGAAATTGTTAGATAAATAGTTACATTTGATGTCAGTATGAAGGATATTGAAGTTTAATTGCCTAAAGATCTAAAAAATGCATTGTACGCAAGAAGGGAAGACGAAATGAATGAAGATGAAAAGTTGAGATCATTTTCCTTAGAGAAAGTTAGTGTTACTCTTTTAGATGAGGACAAATATAAATTAGCTCAATTGTACAACAAAGAGTTAAAAACCAAGAAAAGGGTCACTACCCTTATGAGAAAAGGTAAAGATGATATTGAAAGTTTAAGAAATGAGATTGTGGAGAAATTTTCCAATTCAACAAAAGAGCTAGGCATGATACTGGATAGTAAAGAGAAAATGCATGATAATTTTTCTATTCTAGAAGTTATTATACTAGAAGATACATAAAAAGAAGATGCTCAACATGAGCATGATGTAGATAAGGAATATATTCAAAAATAAACTCCTTCGGTAGGAGAAATTTGGGGAAGAAAATGTTGAAGAGATGCAGAGGGAGGATACTCAAACAGGTCATATCTCCCCTCTAGAAATAGAGAAGAATTGTGAAGAAGAGGTTGTACAAGACAACTCGAAGAGAAATGAGGAAAAAGACACAAACAATATTCCTCCTCCAAATAATAATACAAAATTAGTTGATGATGAGAAGAAGGATGAGAAAGAGTTTGGCAATGCTAAGAAGAATGAATAAAAAGCATAGGATAATATTGGTGACAAGCAAAATGAAAATAAAAGAAGGTTGAAGGTAATGTGAAAATGGTCGGAGAATATTTTGGAACCTCCAAATATTTATCGAAGAATCTACTGATCATGCAATTACTATTCCAACCTATTATTTTTTCCCAGTTATTAAAAATTCCAATGTAGCATGGGCAAGTAGATATGAACAAGATGTCCCCTCTGCACAAGTTACAACTCGGTGATGCATTCCATGCCTCCATAAAAAATATCTTGCACACACATCAAAATAGTGTAGAGTTGATAGATGAAGCAGTGAAGGTGTTGCAAGAGAATACTCCTGGAGTAAGTATTGATAATTCCTTCTTTGGTGTGCAAAATTTGAAAATTTTGCTTGATTATTTTAAATAGTATTTTGATGGGCTTGAAGAGAAGCTAAAGAAGGAAGAAAATAAGAAGGTGAATGATAGAAGGTTAGTAGACATAATAGATAAATGTGCCACTACATATGGAAAACTACAAAAAAACTTGAAAGAGGTACAAAATTATGTTGTAGAGGTCAAGGATTTATTTCATTTTTGGATGAAGTGACCTAGTTCAACAAAGAACATACAAGCTGATATGGATTCCATTGAGGAATAGATTGACAAGGAATTTGTGCGTATAACCCTACAAATGATGAAGATGGATCCACCAAATTAGCAATTAAAAATCTACATGAAACATTTTTCTAGCTGCATGAATGAATAATGCAAAGAAAGGAATAAAGTGGAATCCAATACCTAATACTCTGACTGAAGGAGAAGAAATCCTCATGGAGTTTTTTGTTGTGAACCACATGCTTGGGTTGGCCAAGAAACACTAGGAGGATGGTAAAAAATACTGACAAGAACACCTTGCAAAATAGTAGGTATTACACACTTCTTCTAGTTGATCTGTGTACATCTCATTTCTATTTATACATTTTAGATTCTATTGTATATATGCGAAAGCTAGTGGATAGCATACCAAAGCAAAATTTGATCTGTTTAGATGGATAACACTATTAGGGGGAATTGGTTTGAATTTTTAAGAAGTTTTTTAATCTCATGCATATATGTATATATCAAATAGGGGGATTCTATGAGTAATTCATGCATATATGAAAAGGGGAGAAAGGAAAAGAAATGAAAATATATGTGAATGTTGTCAAAATAGGAGCATAGAACAAAAAAATGTGTGTTTTCCCTTTTCCCTTGATTCTAAAGGCGAAGATTATTGGAAGTTTGAGGAGATTGCCATTAATATTGCTATTGGAAACATGAGTATGAGCTTATATAGTGTTGTCATTGATGTCAACATTATGGTTTGATGTACACATTGAGGTACAGTAAACTGATGAAGTATGGGTGAGCATGGAGATGGTTATTCACTATAGAGATGTATAAGTTTTACACTAGTGCGAAACATATATGTTGGATATTTGACTAAGTCTAGAACATAGATTTTCAATGTATAGAGCATCAAATTTTTGGTCTACATTGGCTCACCTTGAGGTATTTTGTCTATGGTTCTAAGGAAATTTTGGTATGTGTGTGTGGAACTTAAATCCAAAGTTTCATGTCTTTATGTGCTTTGGTGCAACATTTATGGTTGACAATATATCGGGTTTGCTAGTGACAGTGTTGCCAGTGTAGAGTCATTCTTTGGAATGGTTTGCGTTCCACTATAAAATTATATTTTTTATGTGGATTTGATGGAATGTTTATAGGTGTCAAAATGGTGTGTAGTTAGAGTGGCATGTATTTTGGAGGTCCACATGTTAGTTTGTAGATAATCAGTTGGCGTGTTTTTATGTTGTCTCACTAGTGGTGCTGACCTAATATGTTTGAGGTTGTAGAGAGTTAAAGGAAGTGTTGATCAGTTATGTGGAGGCTATTATAGGTCCATGTTGACCTATTTGGATGCATTAAAAGTTTTAGATTAAGGTACAAAGCATGTATAGTTTGATCTTGAGATGACAAGTTGTGCCTTGCATGATACATCTAATTAGGCCAACCTAATTGATGTTGTAGGTGTGCGCAAATGTAATGGGTATAAATATAAGATCTTTTTTGATGGTGTACTGATGTGATGGTATGTGTGTGTATTGTAGAAAATGTGTGATGTGAATTCCTAAGTAGAACATGTGAATGTGATGCGAATGTGAAACAAAGTAGAGTGTAGAAGTTGTTTAGTATGAAGTTTGTTGATTTAGTGTATTGAGTTTCAATGGAACTATATTTTATTACATATTGTAGATGCATTTGTAGTATTTCAAATATTGGAAGTGAGCCACCCCTCTCTTCTATTTCTCTTATTCTCATGATAGTGAGTTCACCTAGTAGTGATCCTTTTTGTAATATGTTATATAATTGGTTATAATATATTGTGAGCTAATCCTCACTATGGTTTTTCCCTTTTTAGGTTTTCCACATAAAAATCTAGTATTCATGTGTTAAGTGCTTTGATTATTGTTTCATGGTTTTTTTCCTTATTTCAAATTGAATATGATGTATGGAATGAATGTTTAAATGTTTAAGATGTTTCTGAGAATATTGATTCACCCCCTTTCTCAATCTTTTGAGTGCTCAACAGAGTATAGGCATGTGATTTTATATCCATCTACATTTTTATGAATATTTGTGTTGTTTTACAAATTTGTCCTTTAAATAATTAACTTAAAATTACTCTATATTGTACAATGAAGGGATTATTAATCAAAAATAGTTGGAGAGATCACCATTGCAATGGTGATCTTTATTTGAATTTTAATTGATGTACAACACCCTCTTCTGATACAAATTTTAGATTTTTTGAAGATAATGAAATGGGGTATGCTTTTAACTAGAAATTATGAAAGGAAAACTAACATCTATCCATAGCCACACAAATAGATGCAATAGAAAGTAATTTAAAACTAAAGAAAACTTTAATGATGGAAACTAGATTGTAAAATAATCAATATCATAGCTCACAAACTAGATTATTAAGAGCTTGCTGACTCGACTCACTTGCAACTTAACATTCACTGCAAATAAATGAATAAAACACCATAGAATAGCACATACTTGTAGGGAAGGAATATTCAAATTATCATCTAATCTCAGAGACTTATTCATAAACATTAACATTCAATTTGCAAATCCATTGAACATAGACAATTAGCATTCATAGAAAAATATCAAACTACAAAATTGATCCTTTATTATGATCAGTTCTCACTCATGTATCAAAGTGCAAGTGGGATCAAAATTTTGAACCCTTGCAAATTCTAACTGAGGGATATTTAAAATTTAACATCATAACAATCATAATTTTTTTGAAAAATTGATTCTTGGATAATAATCGTTGGTTGGCCAAGGTGATCCCACAATAGTGGTTTACACTTTTTGGGACATCTTGATTTTTGCTGAAATTACATATTTTTAGAAAATATGATGATTTAAGCCTTGAAAAGTTCCATTTAAAGGATTCCAATTGAAGAGGTTTTGATCAAACCACCTTAGATCAAACCCCCTTGAATAGAACCCTTCTAGTTTTAACCCATACCTATAACGGAGTCTCCTTTACACCTATCAAAATGCTAATAAAAAATAACTTTTGATTTACCTTTTGGGGGATCAAATGAATTCATTTCAGATTTTATTTTTCTAAGTATGTAGTCCTTATTATAAGCTTCCTTGGAAGTATAATTTTAAATATATTTAATTTGATTATTATATTTATTTTTTATTTCTTGTGAATGTACGTTTTCACCAAAAATCAAGTTCTCTATTCTATTCTATTCCCTTGATATTTATGTTCTTGATCCAAAATAAAAAATAAAAATTCAATACATACAAAAAATGTTTTGTTAGCAAGTAAACCTATGTCTAAATTATAACTGGTTTGACTTCAAAAATTAACTAAGAAAAAAAATTCAATAAAACACTATGAAACCAAATGCATGCCTTAGATATCATAGTTATAAATCTAAATTCAAAAAATATAGAATTTTATCCTTCATATAAAAAAAATTGTGTGTTAGCAAGTACACATCACTCTCCAAAAATGGTGTTTACTATTAAAATCTAGTTATTGAAGGAGATGGAAAAAGAAATGCAATTTGATTCCAATTTTTTTTATAAATATATTTAGAATCTATAGACAAAATGTCACAAATCACCAGTTTGCATCATCTTCAAATTCCTCACGGTTTAACAGCTATAGGTGTTTGAAAGTGAAGAAAAAGTTCAAATGTTCGTTTCAATGTCAAGTTTGGCCAAAAAGTGTTCATTTCAAGTTCAAATTGCTCATCTAAGCTCGCAGACTTATTCATAAACATTAACATTCAATTTGCAAATCTATTGTACATAGACAATTAAAATTCATAACAAAATATCAAACTGCAAAATTGATCCTTTGATTATGATTGATTCTCACTCATGTATCACAGTGTAAGGGCGATCAAAATTTTGAATCCTTGCAAAGTCTAATTGAGGCCCGATATTTAAAATTTAACATAATAATGATCGAAATTTCTTGAAAAAATTTATTCCTAAATAATATCTATTTTCTGGCCGATTTTTTTTTCTTTCCAAAAACCAACTAATTCTTGCCAAATTATGACAATGTGGTCATTAATGACTATTTTTAAGGGTGGTTATGATTACATCACCATTTTCGATTGATATGATAGAGTGAATTGAAACTTGCTATAAGTAGGCCTCATTGCATACACTAGTGTGAAACATCTTCCACCTTCCATTTCCGATGATTGCTGGCATGCCACTCGAGATTGTTTCCATACAACTTCTTTAAATGTAGAGGATCTTGTCAATGGCTGAATCCAATTTATTAAATTCCAATCACATCACCTTACTGAATTCATTGAGTTTGAGGAAATTTGAATGTACTTTTAGCATTAATTACCTTTAAGAAAAATCCACTAGTTTTCTCTTTACAAATGTTCTATAAATTGGATTCATCCATACTCATTACACAATGCTAATTTCATCTTCAAGCATTTCTAGCTTTTCTAGTGATGCATCTTTGGAGGTTAAGAGTGTTTTTCTTATCATTGAGCATGTTGAATGCAATGTCATGCATAGGTTGGTTGTAGACCAACTTAAAGATCTTTCTCATCCGTAGTGATGTGGAGGAGGAGGTGATCTAGAAGATTATTGATGAGCACTTCATGTCTTAGGTGCATGTCCATAACTTTGGAATCCTCAAGTGTTTTCTTTACAGTATCGTGCACACCTCTAGGAGCTTTGAATGGGGAATCTATTCTATTGAGAATCTAGTGAAGCTAAGGTGTTTTTTGTGCATTGAATATGCCCTAAGAGGTTTATCCATGCATCCACATGTGGTTTTAGTTGAAGAAATAATTTCCATTGCTTCTCCACTATGAAATGAGTGATTTGGACAAGTAATTGCCCTACTACATTATGGACTTGAGTGCAACAATATGAAGACCTTCACCCACTTTTTTGATTTTAATGAAAACCTCTTGTCTCCTATGTAGATTGAGCATCTACAAGAAGTCATTGAGGCCACTAGGATCCTCATCTTCACTCTCTACGCTTAAGACCTCATGTGATGAAAACCCCCCTCTTTTTTGTGATACAAAGAACTCCATATGAAATATATATATATATCTTTCTTGGCTTTCAAACATCAATGTGTATTGTGATTGTTTTAGAAATATTCTTCTTTGCCTCATGTGAAAATATTCTCCTTAATAAGTGTTTTCATTTTTATGTTCATGGTGAATAATTCTTGCACTTATGGATGTATTTCTTCATGTGGATTTTATTTGTTCTGATATCTTTTTCTTTCATAAATACATCTCTATCAATAAAGTATTATTCGGCTTTGAATGCACTAGTTATTAGTCTTTGGGTAGGGTTTTCAAAATAACTTTAGACTCCACCCCAGTTATGAAAACTTGTTTATACTCCACTATGCTATAATAACCTTTGAAGTGCTTTAATTTTCTTATCACCCCCTTTTTGCCTTTATAAATAACACTTAGAAAAAAATATCCATCATTTATCTCAAAATCAATGATGAGAATAGTGAAGTTTTTGGGAACCCTTATCGAGAACCAAAAAAGGTTTCCAAACTTTGTAATGATTCACCAAATCCTTTTACTATTCATATCTACGTATCTTGCTTCGCTTCATCAGCCATAAAGATATTGTTGAATGCACAAGACAACTAAGAGGGGGGAGTGAATCATTTTTACCTTAAAAATTCAAAACCCTCACAAAAAATCAGATCCACATCAAATTTAATTTGTTAGAAAGATTTAGCATGGAGGAAAAAAAAAAAAATTGAAACACATCAAAACCATGCACAAAAAACACTAGATTTACATGGAAATCCCTAGAAGCGAAAACCATGATGAGGATTAAATCACAATATAAAGTAATATCAACACCAAATAAAATAGGGCTCACTATCAAAGGTCTCACTACCCAAAAGAAAGAAAGGCTCACTACCAAAGGTTCACTACCAGAATAGAAAAGAAGATAGAGAAGAGTGTTACAATGAGAAATCCATCTCAATGCAACATAAAAATCCACCACAACATCACTAACACCTTCGTAGTCTTTTTGAAGAATTATAGATACCTTCTCTTCACTGCACTTAGTAATCTAACACATGAAAGCTCACACTATATTAAAAAAATTCAGACTCTACAAAGCCACACTTCACATCATTCACATCATGCTCATCTATCTTATCATCCCTCAACAACTCACCACTTTTTTATATCATCTTCAACCTTGAAAAAATTCTCCAAGGCTAGCTATGCACCTCAACCATGTAAATTTAAATTAGGTTGGCACCAAAAAATTCCTGTAGTGGAAAGGAATGAAGGCAGACCACAACACACATTAGCTAGGACCTAAATCCACTCATACACGTCATGACATGCTTCCAAAAACATCAAAGCAACTTCATAATTAGTGTAAACACCCAAGGTTAGCTAAAATTATATTAACACTTAAGTGCATGCTTCCTCAAATCTAAAGACGACTTGCAAACAATTGAACATGATCTAGAATATTCCATAAATACCCTAGAAACTAGAAAATTCCTTTGTAAAAAATTTCACTTGAATAATGTACACACCTAGTATACTCAAACAATTCTACCATACATTGCAACTCAAGAAACTAATTTTTGAAGCACCAAACCTGAAACAACTTCAACTGAAGAAAGGTATCAACAACCTTCTAGATCCACAAGACCTAAAACCACTTTGTGGAGAAATGTGGAGCAAAATCATTTCTCTTAGACACCTTTGCAATATATAGTTCACACACTTTAGTGAACACAATTTCATCTACACAACAATCCAACACACTAAATTATGAATGCAACACCTCTAAATACCTTTGGTCAACATATTTGAACCACATGAGAAAATATTCAACCCAAAAGAAATGTGAAGCCAAACCAGAACACTACTCTGCAACTTAGAACACCACTACAACACACTATTTCCTCTTTTTATTCAATTTTCTCAAAAGCACTTGGAAACCAAGGACCAAAAACATGTCATTATCATCTTGAATACTTCCTCATCACCATCAATCTATCTGCAACATAGAAAATAAACCATACATTCATAGATAGAAGCTTATCAAAGCAACACTAGAGATTGACACCAACAACTTAGTAATGACAACATAATGAAATTAATCATAGCATCATCAAAGAGAACAACAACAACTCAACACTAGTTGTGCATCCTTGCAATGAAATCCTTCTTATATAGTTGACATCAATGACAACACCAAATATTCGTACTTGCAAAAATCTTCCCATTTGTCATTGATGGCAACACATGATGTGAAAAACCATCAACAACAAACACAACAGCGTTGATCATCAATACTCCACAACAAATTTGATCATCAATACTCTACAATAACTCTGATCATCAATACTCTTGCTCCATATCAACTCATTTTCTCTCCCAAAAACTTTTCTTTTTCATATTGCTCTCTCCCCCTTAGATATTTTTCACATTACTCTCTCCTCCTTTGACATCAATGACAAAGGACAAAATATCTACATCATTCATTCTCTCCCTTTGGAATTAATCATAATGTTTACCATTACTAAAAAATGTCCTTTCCTTTACTACTCTGCATACTCCCCCTTAGGAGAACACACCATACAGTTTCCTATTTTATTCATTTTTTATCAAAAGAACTTGGAAACCAAGCACTATAAAATCAAACTCACCACTTGGAATACTTCTATAGCATCTCAACCACATAAGAGGTTTAAAATCACCAACACATACTCATCAAACTAATAATAGAGGTTGATATCAATGATACTTACTAATGAAAACATAATGCATTCAATCAAACAATCTCTATAGACTTCCAACAATCTCCCCATAGACCCATTGACATCAATGCAACAACAAAGATATTTTGGCATCAATGACAAGACAAACTTCTAACATTTTTATGCTAAAAACTCATGAAAAACATGGATCCACTAGCAAGCAAGTTATTTTCTGTTGCGCAGCCATGTTAAGGCATTCATGACTCACATAATAGATGTGCCAATGAAAAAAATCATCCCTTTACTTTTTCTTGCTCATTTGGTCCCTCCTTGTTAACTGAGCTTAATGTTGCCTTGATTTAGTGTTGTAATGTGCTTGGCACATTCACATTATGTCTTGGGCCCTTGTGAACTAAAAAAACTTAATCATGCCTTATTTAGAGTGTTGTAAAGTGTTGTAACATACTTTCACACTTTTGTAAGGTTGTCATTAATAATTGGGCTTCTTTATGCTTTAATTGGTGTTATTTTACATCCACAAGCCTCATTTAATGCATCTTTTTGAGGGTGATCCCAACATAAACCAACATTCAATCATAATTTAGGTGCTTTTAGGTTGTGTAGCCTAGATTTGGTGGTCTAGGACTCATACGCCCCCTTGGTTGTATGGGTCTCACCTAGGGTTTTGAGTCCTGATCTCAATTTTACACCTTTCTAAGCATTTTTGAAAAAGGTCCCATAATTTATGCCTAATGGGACTCATATGATACCTTGGGAATATGAGTCTCATGTGGCCCAAAATTAAAATTAATTTAAATTCTTGGCAGGATTTTATCCTCCTAGATCTGATGTCAGCTTGTAGTGTTGTAATTTTGGGAATTTTTGCATAATTAAGTATAAATACAAGTTTCTTTCACTCATTTTACACCTAGCAAGTTGAATGGTCATTCTTATAGAAAATTTGAGCTCACAAGAGTTTACAAGAGCATTCAAGAGAATTCAAGGGTAGATTATCAAGTGTTTCAAGCATCAAGCATCATGTCAAAGTCATCATGCATCATATTTTTTTTCGCTAACAATTGTGATATAGGGTTTTTATGATTCAAGCTAGCATTCAATTCAAAATCTATCACATTCAAGAAAGAGTCAAGTTATACATCCATTGGAGCCACTTCATAAATGTTTTTAGCACATTATTGCTAGGGTTTGGTGAGTTGTAACATCATATTTTGTTCATTCATCATTATACATTCCTATTTCATTTCATTTCAAGGTTTGATTACCAAAATGAGGTTTGACAAAGGAAAACCCCCTTCCACAAAAAAACAACACTTTCCCCTCTCTTTAATGTGTGATTTACAAGTTTAGGTTGAAGACACATTGAAGAGAAAGTTTGGAGAAGGTTGTCAAATTGTCCAAAGTTGTCAAAGTTCTCACCTTGCATTCAAGAACAATGGAAGACTTCTACAGGTTGCAAATCAGGGTTTCAAATCTAGAAATCAATTGGGAAGGACAAAGTGAACATTGAAGAGAATATTTATACTTTGAAGCTTTAGAAAACCCTAACTAGACCGATACGCCAATTTTGGCATATGAGTCCCAATTTAGGTAATTTTCCAAGTTTTTGCAGTTTCAGATACCCTTTTGCCAGATTTAGTTTCTGCACAAAAACCTAGATCTAGGACTAAAACACCTAGAATGGTGTATGAGTCCCAAAAATATTTAAAATCAGTGTTTTCAACATTTCAAGCCTCCATCTAGTCATCTCTAGATTTCTAGGTGCACACCTTTTATCTTGCAGCTTTTTATTCTATTTTTCATGCATTTTTAGGTCATTTAGTGAAAGATTATATCATACTAGGTTTAAGAATTTTGATTTGCATTGCATTAGTCTTTCCAAGCCCTAGCCTAGTGGTGAACCCCTCATTAGTTTACAATCATACCCTATGACAACCCTATTACAAGATCTCGTTCACCTTTACATACTTTAGATTGAGATCTTTAGGGTTTCCCTTTAATGAAATAATTGTGAAGTGGGTTTGTTCTATGTCCCTAACCATATGAAATTGAATCCCATTTTTAGTTGTTTCATTTTGGTGAACTTGCATTTAGAACATTTCATTTTTTGATTTGGAGTGCATCATCATCCTAGATCTTAGTTGCACTAAATTTGCATCTAGGGTTTCAAAATCTTGCATTAGTGAAAGTGCATATAGGTTGCATTTTTGTATCTTGCATCATTTAAAATCATCTAAAATATACATTTTCATATAGTTTAGACATCATCCAAACCATAAAGCATATAAAATACTTAAAATTTCTTGAAAATTATGAAAAAACCCTAATTAGGACTCATATGCCCCTTTGGGAGATTTAGTCTCAGTATATATTTTAAACTACCTTTTAAAACATTAAAAACCTCATTTTTTTGCTTCCTAAGCTTACTAGTAACATATACTATCAATTTGGAAAGTTTCAGTAACTTTTGTTTTATGCATCTAGGTCAAAAACATCAATTTAGGGTAGTCATTTTTGAAATCATTTCAATAGAAAAAATCATTAGATCTGAAAATGTTCAGATTTATAAAAATTTGCATCATATGGATAAAAGTACTTTTCACTTTTGCATATACAATGTTTACATTCATAAAACTCTGCATAAGTTTGATAAAAGTGCTTTTCATTTTTGGATATATATTGTTTACATTCTTAAAGTTTTGCATACATTGGATAAAAGTAATTTTCATCTTTAGATATACATTGTTTACATTCTTGAAGCATTGCATAAAATGATTAAAAGTTCTTTTCATTTTTGTTCAAACAATGTTAGTACTTGACCTTTCTAGATATGCTAAGAAAAAGTTCATATCCCCTTCCTATGAGAGTGTTTTAGTGAAAGAGAATGCAACCTTGCCCTTGGACAATCCTAACGATCATATTCATACTTCTCCTAATATCTCTCCTATTTGGTAAGAAGATATTTTGGTGTTAGAAGAACCAATGAATGATACTTTTGAGATTTCTAGTTGTTTCTCTCCTCTTACCTCTCTTAGTGTACAAGACATTGATGAAAAAGAGGACACAACCATAGGTAATCATGACCATCACATAACACAACAAGAGACCATTGAAACTTCAACTAGTCTGTGTTCACCTCCCAACATCTTCCCATCTTGTGATAATATTGTAAATGATGTGAGGATATGTTGGTGTTAGATAATCAAATCTTTAAGGTCTATAACAACCCTCTTTATGCCCCTTCCCCTACCTACCCTATTTTGGAAGACATTATGGGACAATGGAATACAATTATGGACAATCATGAAAATTACATTTTTTCTTCTCCTAGTTGTGAGGAAGATGCTTTGATGTTAGAAAATACAACCGATGCAAGTCATAAAAATATTATGTGTCTCTCTTCCCCTAGGAATAACATTATTGAACAAGAGAATTCCATCATTGATAAACATAAAATTTCAACCTTTGATCATTCCCCTACTTGCAATGAAGTGGTTTTGAAATAACCAATTCTTGAATGTCAAGAACATTAGGTTTTTAGTTCTCCTAAAAAATATCCTCTTAGGGAAGATATCATGGTGGAAGAAAATGACAACATTTTGGCTTCCTTAGATGATAGTAAAAAGGTGATTCTAGATTGCCCTTTATTAGAAATACATCAAACCAAGACCGTTGAGGTTATGAATGCACAAGTGTCCATTAGATCCCCCTTGACTATTGGACCTCCTACATACCCTATGGGACATCCTAAGAATCCTCTAATTCTTTATCCACCTTCACATAAACCTCAAACTCAAAGAAAACCTAAATTTATCCTTTACCCACCTAAGAATAATGTTTCACAACAACCGAGTCATAATATCATTGCTCATACATATAACACTAGAAACAATCCACAACCAAGAAAATCACCCTCAACATCCCTCTGATTGCCTAATCCTATCCTACCTAACCCTATCTTACTGGGTCCTCCTCGTGGAAAGGAGTATGATCTTGTTGAACAACTACAGAATACTCCTACTAAGATATCATTATGGGACCTTATTCAAGCCTCCCCTCATTATCATAACATGGTTCAAATTTCTTTACAAAAAGTTCCTATCCCTTCTAATGCACAACTGAGTGACATATTAGTCATGATTCAAGGAATAAATATCGACATTGTTTTCGACCAAAGTGAGCTCCCTCCTTTGGTAGTGCAAAAACAACATGAGGCTTTCATGATAATAGCTAGATACAAGAGAATAGGTATAAAGAGAACCCTTTTCAATAATGGATCCACTCTTAATGTGTGTAGCATAAACCTTTTGGATAGGCTTGGTGTGGATAAATAAAAAATTCATCCCGACACTTTATCTATAAAGGGATTTGACAATGTAGGAAAAAGACCATTTGGTGTGATCACTTTGCCTATTTCAGCTGGAAAGGGCACATTAGAAACATTGATCCATTTTATGCCTCACGATCTTTCATATAATATTCTCTTAGGAAAACTATGGATTCATGCAATGAATGGGGTGCCTTCTACTCTTCATTGTATAATGCAGTATGTCTACAACAAAAAATTGTACATACTTGAAGCTGACCCTAAACCAAACAGTTGTTTAAACATTGAGAAACTTAAGGAAAATCCTTTGAAAAATTTAAAACCATTTACACAAGTAGAACCTATGCAACAAAAATACAAATAAAAACATATTGAGAAAATCATGAAGTTATTCGAAGATGATTGGGTTTCTTAGATTTCAAACCAACATTCATCGGAGAATACAAGATCATAAACAAAGATTCTAAAAAGGGAAAATAAAAAGTGGTAATTTCAACTCAAAATTTTGAAGACCCTTCGAAAGCATCCACCTCAACCACTAATGAAGAAAAATATTACACAACAAACTTTGATGAAGCTGATTATCAACAACCTCAAAATCCAAAAGAAATGAAAATGCTTTATGGAAAAGGTTATGAACTTGTGAAATAACTTGGATATAGTGGAAAAGGATGTGGTGCTAAAGAAAAAGGTATATGTGTCCCTATAGAGCCTCACACACAATAAAAAAATAGTGGTCTTGGTTATTGTCCCTTGAAAGATATAAACAAGCCTTCACTTAATATCAACACTATTACAAAACATCCTTCTAGGCCAACTTTAACAATAGTGCATCCTGAATTGATAGACACTAGTGATCTTGATTATCATCCTTTGAAAGAAATGAAATAAATAAAGAAATATTCACTTAGTATCAATATCATCATACAAAGTACTAATGATTCAAAAATTTTATATTTTACACCTTCCTTTAAAGAAAAGTAAAAAATATTGCAATCTAAAGAGTCTTGCGTATGTATGACATCATGTACTAAGCAAGAGATATCTTTGTCACAAAATACAACACCCTCTACTATTTATCAAGAGGGTATCTTTTCAAGACTCCTCCAAGATCGTTTTATAACCCTTCCTCCAAGAACATGAAATAAATTTTACTGCAAGAGTTCATTTTGCACATATCATAGAGTTCATGGTCATTCTACTAATGAATGTAAGGCTTTGAGTAATAAAATTGAACATCTTAGGGATCATGGTGCTCTTCCTTGTGTTGAAGCACCTAGTTCCTCTAATTGATACTTATTCTCATCCTATTTGGCTCATCCTTGTCCTGCACTAAGTGGGGGCAAGGGGTTAGTTAGCCTTGTCCTCGTATGTCACTTGTCATTGTCTCTTTTCGCTAGTTGACCACTTTTCATGTACATATAAGAGAAATCTTGGGATGTGGATGACATTCCTTAAGTTTTCTTTCTTGTGACATACTGAGTTATACATTTTGGGGGCAATCCCTTCCCTTTTTTATGAAGTAGCTTTATTTGGAAACATATGACTTGGCATAGGGCTTTCCAAGTTAGCTCTCATGGCTTCTTTATTTTTAGCATCTATCACTTTCTACTTTAAAGTAATTGATGACAACATGGTGATTATCAATTTATTTAAAGTGGGGGAATACATTGGCATTATTATTTTTCATTTTTCTTTTTCATGTTTCATGGTGTAGTCTTCTTGCTTCATGCAATGCAACTTTCACTTTGTGGTGACATCGTGTGTGATGTCCTTTTAGAGCATGATCTCTCTTAGCATATAATATTCCTCTTAGTGGCCTGATGAGACACAATGAATCCCCTAAGTTGTGAATCTTCTATTCTTTGATTTGTTCTCTCTTAGATACATTAGGAATAATGTTCCCTAAGTTAAGACCTCATATGAATTAAGAAATACTCCATTTGGTTTTTTCATGAGTTCGAAGCATACAAATCTTTGCCTGCCTCATGAAGCTCAAAATTCATTTTTGTGTGGTGCCTTATCAAATTTATCATGAGGTATAACTTTGGTATGGTTTGACAAGAAGCCCATCTGAGGCATGACTTTCCCATACCCACTCACATGTGTGTGTGAGCGCATGCTGGCCATGTGTGTAGTTGTTTCACCTTCTTGGATTACTCACCCAACAAATAACTTGAAGTTCTATTGCCTCAGAGTGAACATTCATGTTTTGGACAAACATCTTATATTTGATTCACATTGTAGTGGAGAAACGGTTGAAGCTTGATCCACCCCTATTTTTCCTTTATTTTTCTTTTCTATTTGTCTTTGTAAGTGTATTCTTGTGCCTTGTGATTTATCTTTATATCATATTCATGTGCATTCTTTTGTGCCTATGTTGGTTTGTCATAGGATCTTGATCCAGGGGGCTTGATCACCCCTCTCGATCATTCTCATCCCATCTTATTGTCATTGGTGCACTTGGGCCCCTCTTGATGTGTGTTTGTCTACTTCAATGTGAATTTGAAGCAAGTTCATCCTCTCACTAAAGTGGGGGCTAAATATGGCAATGGAAAAAGTATCCCTTTACTTTTTATTGCTTGTTTGGGCCCTCCTTGTTAAACTGAGATTAATGTTGCCTTGATTTAGTGTTGTAATGTGCTTGAAACATTCAAATTAGGTTTTGGGCCCTTGTGAACTAAACAAAATTAATCATGCATTATTTAGAGTTTTGTAAAGTTTTGTAATATACTTTCATAATTTTTTAAGGTTGTCATTAATAATTGGGCTTATTTCTGCTTTAGTTGGCCTTATTTTGCATCAACAAGTCTCATTTAATGCATCTTTTCGAGGATGATCTTGACATAAACCAGCATCCAATCATAATTCAGGTGTTTTTATGTTGTGTATCCTAGATTTGGTGGTATAGTTCTCATACACCACTTTGGGAATATGGGTCCCACCTAGGGTTTTAGGTCCCAATCTAGATTTTACACCTTTCTAAGAATTTTAAAAAATGGTCCCATAATTTATGCCTAATGGGACTCATATGCAACCATGGGCATATGAGTCCCGTGTGGCTCAAAATTAAAATTAATTCAAATTCTTGGAAGGATTTTATCCTCCTAGATCTGATGTCAGCTTGTAGTGTTGCAATTTCAGGAATGTTTCCATAATTAAGTATAAATACAAGTTTTTTTCACTCATTTTACACCTAGCAAGTTGAATGAGCATTCTTATAGCAAAGTTGAGTTCATAAGAGCTTTCAATGTAAAATTAATTATAAATATAAGTTTCTTTCACTCATTTTACACCTAGCAAGTTGAATGAGAATTCTTATAGAAAATTTGAGTTTACGAGAGAATTCAATGGCAGATTATCAAGTGTTTCAAGCATCAAACATCATGTCAAAGTCATCATGCATAATGCTTGTTTTTGAGCTAACAATTTTTATGTAGGGTTTTTATGATCCAAGCTAGCATTCAATTCAAGATCTACCACATTCAAGTAAGAATCAAGATCTACATCCATTGGAGCCACTTCATACATGTTTGCAACACTTTATTGCTAGGGTTTGGTGAGTTGCAACATCATATTTTTTCATTCATCATTATCCATTCCTATTTCATTTTATTTTAAGGTTTGATTACCAAAACATGGTTTGACAAAGGAAAACCCCTTTCCACCAACAAAACAACATTTTCCCCTCTCTTTAGTGTGTAATGTGTAGGTTTAGATTGAAGAAACATTGAAGAAGAAAGTTTGGAGAAGGTTGTCAAAGTGTCCAAATTTTTCAAAGTTGTCACCTTGCATTGAAGATCATTGGAAGAATTCTACAAGTTGTAAATCAGGGTTTCAGATCCAAAAATCAATTGTGAAGGACAAAGCAAAAATTGAAGAATAGATTCAAACTTTGAAGCTTCAAAAAACCCTAACTAGACTGATACACCATTTTTTGCATGTGAGTCCCATTTTAGGTCATTTTCTAGGTTTTTGCAATTTTAGATACCCTTTTTCCAGATTTCAGTTTTTGCACATAAACCCAAATTTAGGACTAAATCACCTAGACTAGCGTATGAGTCCCAGTAGGCTTTAAAATCAGTTTTTTCAATATTTTAGGCCTCCATCCAGTCATCTCCATATTTCTAGGTGCACACCTTTTATCTTGCAACTTTTTTTTATTATTTTCATGTATTTTTAGGTCATTTAGTGAAAGATTACAGCATACTAGGTTTAAGAATTTGGTTTGCATTGAATTAGTCTTTCCAAGCCCTAGCTTGGTGGTGATTCCTTCACTAGTTTACAATAAAACCCTAGGAAAAATATATTACAAGATATCTTTCCCCTTTACATACTTTAGATTGAGATCTTTAGGGTTTCCCTTCAATGAAATAATTGTGAAGTGGGTTTGCTCTATGTCCTAAACCATACAAAAGAAAATACCATTTTTAGTTGTTTCAATAGAAAAGTCTGATATTTTCTAAGTGAATCACAAATAGAATGCACCATGGGATAGTGAAGTCCCATATTCACTAGATGAGATCCCAACACAAGGTAGAAAAATGAGAAACATACTAGATCTAGTGAAGTCCACTATTCACTAGATATGTACCCATAACCATACCAAGGGTTATACTGCCCGATAACCTTGATAAGGTGCTACAAAAATGATCAAGATGCTATACCAATGTGAAACTAACTTCAACATGTGTGAACAAAGTGAAGAAAAAAATTCCAATGTCAATGCACTACTAAATCCAACACATGTGAACAAAGTGAAACAAATAATCCCAATGTATGCCCCCCTTAAAATGTAAACATACTTACTATGTTGGTATTTAAGGAGAAAGAGGGGAAGAGGGGATCCTTGAAAAAAATGCATGCCTCCCAAAACTAGTTATCCTTTCCCCCAAGAATAGAGACAAGGAAAACCACACTAAGGACTATCATGTTGTTGCCATGAAGAATATGGTTGTACTTAAGATTGCACCACCATGAATGACAATGAGAAAAATAGATAAAGCTACAAATGCCACATAATGATGAGCAACATGATAGGATGAAGATTATTATTGATTAGAGGAATTAGGTACATCAACACAAGGAAGATCACTACAATCCTTAAGATTTTGTATTTTATTACTCAAGTCCTAACACCCATTAATAGAATGACCTTGCACTTGATGATATCTACAAAATGAGTTTTTTTTATAAAATTTCTTTCATCTTTTTAGAGGGAGAGTTATCAAATTGGCTTTGAGAAGCATCGAAAAAATATTATCTTGATCAAAAGTAGGAAATGTTTATTTATCTTGTGAAGAAAAGCTTTCTTTATTAGCACCATATGTCAAACATACAGAAGATGATAAATCATTAGATGAAGATGGACATGAAGGTTGGAAACCTAGACCCTTCTTGGAAGAGGACAGTATAGAATTCACTTGATTCATATAAGTTTGTTCCATGTTTGCATTACATCCATGTTTAGAAATAATTTTGTATCCAATTTCGTAACATTCTTCCAACTTAGGTGAAGAGATCATGTCTACATGCTCCTAAGAAGAATTTTTCCAAGCATGCAAATCCTTTTTAAGTTTTTTAAAGTTAGGAATCTTACACTCATGATGGATGGAAGTTAAAGATCCCTTATCACCATCATGGGTCTATGTTTTTGGATTTATTGATATATAAATAGATACGACACAAGACTCTTTAGGTTTCAATTGTGAGATTTTGTATACTTCCATACAAGAGGATGTGAAATATAATGGAACCCAATCATCATCTAAGAGTTTTGTTATGCATTTAGGATTATCATCAAGTTCTTTGGACTTTGATGGTAATATTTTTGGGCTCTTATTTGAAAAAGGGTGTGAAATCTAATGGTCCCCAATCATCATCCATAGATTTCATCATGGATTCTACTTTTAAAGTTGGACTCAAATTATTAAGAGAGTAGGAAGTATTATGCTCAACCTCGGCTTGTAAATTATAACTTTATTCATCTACTTTAACCATTTATACCTTGTTATTATATTCATACTTCATCTCATGATGAAGAGTAGACTTGAATCCCTTCATGGTGTGAAACAATAGTCTACCTAGGAGAAGATTGTATGAAAGATTTCTTGGCATAACATAGACAGGTGTTTGTAAAGTCACACAACCTACCTTGATGGGTAATGTGATCAATCCTAATTATTTCTTGTTGATATTATCAAAGATATGAGTTGAAAGTTCATTAGGTTTTATAAGGTTCTTATCCAAACCAATCTTATCTAGAAGATCAATTATACACACATTAAGACCCAATCCATTATCTATGAGAGTATGCTTAATTTCAATTTTGTTAATGATCACCATTATTATTGAAGCTTCATTTTTGTTTTGGATCTCAAGTGAGGGTAATTCATGTTGAAGTAATGTAATATCCAAAATTTTCACTTGCATACAATAAAAAATGGTTGCTACATTATTAAATTTTAAAAAAATTGAGACATCAATCTTTTGTAAATCCTCTTAGAGCATCTCATGGTATGTAGGTGATATTTGAATCAAATCCTAAACATAAATCTTGGCTGGAGTATTAAAAATTTTCTCAAAAGGATTATACTCTTTACCATTACACCGAGGAATATTAGGTGCAAGTGGAAGGTATCGTTGATGCAATGGGATGGATGTTGGAGTTTGTTTTGGTTGCTTATAATTTCTAGTGTTACATGTGTGAGCAACTGTGTGATGAATTGGTTGCTACGAAACATGATTACTAGTGAGTTTTTTTATAAAGTTTAAGATATATGGTCACAATATTTAGGAGGTTGTATAATGAGAGGTGACTTATGAGGTCCAAGAGGAATTTTAGGAGGTCCAATAATTTAAATATTTTTAGGAGGAATTTTATGAGGTCCAATAAATAGAGGGGACCTAATATCCAATTGTGTGTTCATAACCTCAACAAAATTAACTTCTTATTGATGACCTTCTATCAAGGGTGGATCTAATGCCACCTTAGCATATTCATTTGCACAATCCATCTTACTATCTTTTGAAAGAAATGTATCAATGATTTCATCCTCTTGCGCCATAATATCTTCCCAAGTAGGAGAGGTTTTGGAAGAGAAATAAATAAGATTCTCATGATGCTCAATGATTGGATCTTCTAACACCAAGATACCTTTTTCACAGGTAGGAGAGGTATTGGGAGAAGAACAACTATGATTATCACGATTTTCCATGATTGCATACTCTTACACCAAAAAATTCTCTTAAGTGGGAGGGATGTTAGGAGATAAATGAAGATTAGGAAAAGTGATATTAAGGAATGTGTCAATGATTTCATCATATCATACCAAGATACTCTCACCATTAAGAGAGATATTAAGAGAATGACTAACAATCTTGTCAATGACTTCATTTCATTTCATTATATTCATAAGTAGGGAGATTTTAATTATATAAGTCATGCATTACCATATCAAAACCACATCTTTGAAAAGGAAACATGTTATTTGTCTTATGGATCAAATGATCAAAATCAAATAGGTCTAAAAATTATAGATCTTATAATTTCCAATAATGAAATGAAACAATTTATTTTTTCTTCAAATTTGTAACAAATTAAGCAAAATAAAACCTTTCTTTCACATGGAATAACACCTTTTAAAAATTCCAAATCACATTTGCAATTAGAAACTGTGAACCCCTAAACCTACAAATGCACAAAGACGACAAACATTGTTAGTGTTAGATCTAAATGCATGCAAAGAGTGAGAGATTCCCCACAAAATCCATCTATTAAAGCTAAAATTAGGAAAATGAAGAACATAAAACAAGAAACTTAAACTAAATCCTAATTAAGCCAATAAAATGATGATCCCATGGGGGAATTGGTGCCAATGATATGTTGCAATTGGCCCTTTCCCAATTCCTATGTTGCAATGTGAGTTGATTGAATCAATGGTCAAATCTCCAAAGAGATTTGAGCATAATCTTGTTATAATCTATGAAAAATGATGGATGATTGGAAGCAATGAGCAAAATTACTTCTCAATTGAAGAGAGTAACTTTGCATGTAAATTGTGGATTTTTGAATGAGAGGAAGAGTCTTTCATTTATAGATTTCAATCTTGGAAGAATGAGTGAAAATAAGCAATGTGGGATAAAAGATAATCCAATGGCGTTGTGCCACTTGTCCACATGTGATTGGACGAGGAATGAGCACATTTTGGTCAATGTGCATGATAAATTCCATTGGATTCAAATTTGAATTTTGAATGTGACATGTAAGAGGGAAAGAGAAATGGATTTAATGTCACTTGGCTCAATTCACAAGGACATGTAAGAGGCATTGAATGCCTTGTTGGAAGGACCAAGTCCACTTGGCCTTTTTGAATTCAAATAAAGGAATATTCCCTTTTGATGCTTTGTGAGGGAAAATAGAAGAATTAATAAATCAAAGTAATTGATTTATTGTGCAACTTGCATTCTCTAGAGGATTTTAGTGAGAAGGATTAACTTAATCAATGATTTGATTAAATTAATGAAGAATTAAATGATTTGACAATTTAGACTTAGATTTATGAATTGATTTAAGTCAAGAATTGAGAGGAAATGATTTATCAAATAAATGATTTGATTTATTTAATCAAGAAGGAATGTGTTAAATTAAATCAAATAAGGTTTTAATTATTTAATTTAATAAGAGGACTTTAGATATTTTAATTAAATAAAATGGTTTATTTAATTAAACAGAGATGTAAGGTTAATTAAATTAAATTGATTAATTTAATCACTGAAAGGAGAAGACTTAATCCAATAAATAATGATTTATCAAATTAAGGGATAGAATGTAATGAAATGCTGAGAATGTGATTTAGGAGGAAATGTTGTTAGTAAATCAGGATCAGGTGTGTCAAAATGAATTTGTACTTTTTCCATGTCTACATTTTGCACCTCTTTGAAGCAATGTACCTGTTGCATTCATTCAAAGAATAAAATGCTGTGATCTAAGGTTCAAAATTTCTCAATTTTTTCAGATGCCCCACTATTGCTCTAGCAGAAGGATTATGCTAGTATACTACCCCCTTGAGAGATCAAGTGGAAATGTACGATTTTTCGATCGAGATCGTGACAAAATGCGAGAGGAGTGGTTCTATTGATTAGAGGACGTAAGATAATTTTTTGATGTAGACAATTCTGATGATGTATAGACAGTCATCGGCCATGGGTAGCCTCGTGTATATTTTGATACAACACACCAATTTTAGATAGAAATGTTAGTAAAGATAGAAGAATAAGAAGAATAGAAGGAGGATCCACACAAGTTCACATTATTACTGATGATGATGATGATTTGCATTGCTAGGAATTGGGACTTTCAAAGGGTCAATTGCTTTATGTTTGATAACACACATAGGTACGATGCATCAAGGTATAAAGGAATAGGATGGCATTGTACCTAGTGTGATGGATTATGACTCGACAATTAGATAAGATTGCTCTTGTTCACACTTGACATACAAAAACCTTGCTAGGACAAACCCAAAAAAGCAAGTATTCGCCAAGTTATTTTACAAGAATATCCAACAAGCATAGTAGATAAAAAAGATAATGATCATTGCCCCATTCCTTTCTCTCTAAACCTATTTTGTTTAGGCATCATCGAGAGGTCCTAGGAATGAGCGCAAAATAAGATAAGCCACAAAGACCAAGATAAAGTAAACAAACAAGCCAATGTTCTTCATACCGCTAGCCAAGGCTAAACTACTATGAGGTACCTAATTCTTATGTCCATCGCAGGAAAGCTTCATCCTAGGACATGTTGTGATCAGGGTTTTGGTGGGACTGGTTTGGGTGATAAGCTATTGATATTCCGAATTGATCAACTTGCTTGCTTACTGACTTAGACTTTCGAGACTTTGATGATTAGGGTGTTCACTCTTGAACCTGTTAGACTTGCTTTTGACTGACTTACCAATCATGGGTGAAAGCGAGATGAAATGGATGCACTAGTTTTGAGGCTGTTTTCGGAATTTTTGAGATTTTTCAATGTTTTTGGTATTTTGTGGCTTGGGGGCCGATCAAGGATGGCCTTTCCTACGTTTAAGCTTAGAGACAACGTAGTTCAAACTCCAATTGACTTGACTACTAATGAGATATATGAGAAAACATATTTCCATTGCGACAGATGCCTAAAATGTGAAAAAGATGGACAAATGAATGCCCCTGCGACAAACACCTAACTAGATGGGCAAACGGATGTCATTGCGACGAATGCCTAAAATCCTAAAATGTGAAAAAGATGGGCAAACAGATTGCCAATGCGACAGATGCTTAAGGATTGAGCCTAACTGTCTCGGGGGATGATCAAAGATCAACCTTGCCTACGTTCAAGCTCAGAGATGACATAGTTCGACAAGGTGAAAGATTGACAAGAATTTTTTGATGTTTTTTCTGATATTTAGACTTTTTTTTTTGGATTTTTGAATGATTTGGATGCTTTGACTTTCAAATTGATTTTTTGAATGTTTTTGGTTTTTCGCATGATTTTGATGATTTAGATATGGATATGCATGACGATATCAGTGCTCGATTTTGGGATTTTGTTGAAAACCAAGCTTAATGTTGATCAATCAGGATTGATGGATCGATAGTTTGACTAAGTGTGTTAAGTCAAACAAAGTGATAATGCACTTGTAAATTCCAGGAAGTTGTGTTATCCTAGAGTAAATCATACAAAAAGGATAATTTGGCTAGGTGTGTTAAGCCAAACAAGGTGATAATGAACTTGTAAACCCCAAGAAGTTGTGTTATCCTAGAGTAAACTTGTGCACAAGATGATAATTTGACTAAGTGTGTTAAGTCAAACAAGGTGATGATTGATTGTATTCGATTGATCAAGATTGATGAAGCTTGATTTGGAACAAAATAGCTTTGATGATTAATGTGATGCTAACGTGTGCATTAGATGCGACTGATATTGATTGCTTGGATTGATGCTCGATGAAATATAAAGCTTGATAAGGAACATCCTCTTGTCAAAATATGCCATGGGCTAATGACTTAGATTTTATTCTCACAAATTCTTTAACCAATTTGATTTTTTGTTTGCCAATGTTCGGATCACCACATAAGTTGGAGGATATAGATCAAGATTTATTCCCAAAGCAAGATACAAATATCTGCCCCCAGTGTCTAGCAATGTTTGAATGGCCATGGGTGGATTCTTGGATAGACGAATGGATGAATGAATATGGATCATCTTGTGATAAGATAAGGTGTTCAAAAAGTGGAATGCTCATTTGGATAATTCTTTGAGGATCAGATAATGTTGGATAGGATGGGATCGATGAAAATGACCCATGTCAAGATGTTTACCACAAGCAAGTGTAAAGTGTGCACCAAACCTTCATCAAGATCTAGATAAGGTAGATAAATGGAAAGGTGTTGGATAACCGATTCATGGATGAATGGATGATATGGCTGGAATGTTGGCTTTGTTATGGATGAAATATTGGCTTTATTATGGATGCGATAAGATGCTTTCTTCTGAACTGGCGCACGTAGATGCTCGATTCTACACATGATGCCTATTTTCCAGGTTTTCATCATGGTACCTATCCAAAGTGCCACCGAAGTGGTTTTCACTAGAGGAAGATTTTTTTCTTTACTGTTTTCAATCCTTTTTCTAATTTTTTTTTTGGATTTTTATATTTTTTGATTTTTTTGTATTTTCTAAAAGATTTTAAGCTGATTTTGAATCACCTAGTGGTGCTGATGTTGATGCTTCTGTCATAACATTCCATCGATATTTCGCTTGAAGAAGTTGTTTTTCCAAGATACGTGCACTCAAAAACAACTTTTGAGATCCCTGATCTACTTTGATGGTACCGGAGTTAACTGCATCTTTGTGCGCACATCGTGATAGAATGCCTTCTGAATCCTTATGATGAAGGGTCGCTGCCAATACATGGTCAATGTGAGAATTGGATATCATGCGTGGAGTTGTGGATGGAGTGTGTTTAGGTATAGAAGATGGATTGGTTGATAGTTTGGAACCTTTGAATCTCCAAACTTGGGAAGATGTGCAATGATGGGTGGATATGGAAGTGTGGATGGAATTAGGACCAACTAATTAATACACTTTGTATGTCGCTTGAGAAGCCTGATTTTTATTTTGTGGAAATCTTTGCTGGATACTTTTCCCTTTTTTATTTTGCCCCATTGTTTCTTTGAATGATGGAGTTTGATAGGGATAATCTTTCTTTGTATTTTTTGGTATCCACTTATATTTGATTTGTCCTTCATGCTTCTTAGCTTCTTTTTCTTTGATAACATTCTTCATGCTTCGATTCAAGTCTTTCTTTTGATGTTGGTCCCAATTTGTGGATGGGGTGATGGGTGGGTGAATATTCATGACATGGCAGGTTGTAGCATTGGCATTGGTTTCATCATAAGGATCCTTCGTGCCCCCTATGTTGATGTTTTCTTGAGACGAAGTTGCCCCCAGTTTTGTGGAAGTATTACTGATATGTTGAGATCCCTTGATTTTTGAATAACCAAGGCCTTGATGCTTAGGATTGCCAAAAATCTGCACTAGTTCTAGGATATCCTGTTCATGTAGGCCTAATCCTTTTCCTTGATAATTCATTTGCTAAAAAAATTTATTCACCATAGGATATGATTTACCTTGGGAACAAGGTGCTACTCCTTCATTGCTTTGCCGTGGACCTTTAAAAGTGTTAGCATCTTTATTGATGAGATAGCTTTCCCTAAGAAAGGTAAGTGATCCAACTTTATAAGTGATAGGATCCTCCATATGTGAAATGAATTCCCGATTGATATCTTTAGCTTGATCTTGTGAGATATCAGATTGTAGTGCTTCTTCGAGAAGTGTTGATGCTTCATTTTCCACACAAAAGTCTTCCTCATGACTCAATTCATAGGATGTTTCTAATTCATGACTTCTATAGAAACCTTCTTCATGACCCATTTCTGATATGTCTCTGCATTTCTCTATATCTTGATCATGTGTACAAATGTTAAGAGTAGGAGACTCTTGTTCATAGGTAATGATTTCAAGAGTATGAGACTCTTATTTTGAATGAAGATCATCCACATGTCCATCCAAAGAAAGCATCTCATGGGTAGATGGAAGAGTATGTCTTATGTGGGTGTGGTCATCTTGTATGGATAGGAGAGTGTCCATTATATCATTGTATTAGCTTGGAGATGCAAATTCTTGATCTTGAATGATTTCAAAATTGCTTTCGACATGCTTTGGATCAAGTTCTTGACATGGGTCAATTTCAAAGAATGGATTTATTTCTTGGATATTCTCATTAGGCATAGGAAGATTCTCAAATGTCATGAGGTCAAAGGATGGCCATATGTTTTGGAAAGGATCATTGCTAGACCTTGGTGAAAGATGTTGTTCATGATTTGGAATAAATTCTTGAGATATGTCCTCTAACTCATTAGGTGATGTAGAGACATTTTCAACATGATCATTGGTCAAAGGATCATTTTCAATGATTGTGGTGGGAATCTATTGCAAGCTTTTCTGAGAGAGTAATGCTTGTGTTTTTTTTTGAGCCAACAATGCTTGTTGTTGGTCATGTTGTTGTGCCATCAATGCTTTTTGTTTGGCTTGTTGTTGAGTTGCTTGTTGATGGATTGCTTGCAATAATGCCTTGAATTGTGTTTGCTCATGTTGAGCCTGGTGCTGGGCTTGAGCTTGAGCCTATGCTTGTTGGGCTACTTGAGCCACTTGCACAACTTGTGCGGCTTGTTGAGCTTGGAGTGCCTTTTGGCGGGCAGCTTGTTGTGCAGCTTGCAACATGATGGAGAATGAATTGGCCATGTTGTGTTTTGGTGGCGGCAGTGGTGGTGGTGGTGGATTGGGAATGGTTTTGATTGTTGGGGTGAGCAGAAGAGTCTCATTGATTGCCAAGGTTTGAGTGGTGAATGGTGCGATTGAGATTCTTGGTCCTTGAGACACTTGAGAAATGGTAGATGTGTTAACCGTTGGGGTTGTTTGGATGGTCGCCATCTGTTGTTGCGATATCGATGGCAGAAAGGGATGATTTGGTATGATTTTTTGATTTGGCATTATAGGTTGACTTTCAACATTGTTTTGGTTGAGAGTCATATTGCCTTGATTTAGGTAACTTTGATTTTGCATGGTGTTACCTTGACTTGAATCAACATATGGAGTTGTCAACATATTGCTTGGATTTTGAACAACCTTAATGGGATTTGCAAACATGTCTATCCCAAAGTTCACCAAGTGTGGATTTGAAATGGTCATTTTTGACAAACTTGTATTTGGTGGGATAATGTTGTTTGGAAAACTCATGCATTGAGTGTTTGGTTGATAGATTTGCAAATTTGGACTTGGATCTATCATTGGAAAAGGTGTTCCAAACTTTGGATTGGGCATACTCACATTCGTTGTACTTTTGAGGTTTGGAGGAGATAATGATGCCATGTATAAATGTGAGTTTTGATAATCAAGTGGTATTGTGAGACTTGGATAGTTTGGATGACTTGGATTACTCATGATGGATGCATCAAGTTTATATTCCATGTCCTTCTTGTGCTTTGACCTTGTTGTGAGAGTGAACCTCTAAGGTGTTTAGGACCAATGATGAGATGGAGGATGAAAGCGGTGAATGATATGGGTGTTTGAACTTCTAGGAACTTTGGATCAATGCAAGACTTTAGGAATTGATTCGATTTGATTTTGATTGGTTGATAGTTTGACTAAGTGCGTTAAGCCAAACAAGATGATGGTGAACTTGTAAACCCTAGGAAGTTGTGTTATCCTAGGGAAAACTCACATAAGAGAATGAATTGGCTAAGTGTGTTAAGCCAATCAAAGTGATCATGAACTAGTGGACCTTAGGAAGTTGTGTTATCCTAAAGGTAAATTTGTTCAAGAAGATTGATAATTTCACTAGGTGCTTTAAGTCAAACAAGGTGATGCTAATTTTCCAAAAGTCTAGCATGAAAGATGTTTTCAAAGCTCCAAAAGTTGTTGGTGAAATGATGTTTGATTGATTTTTGAGAGATGTGGATGAAAGTGATTGATTTGATCCTAGATGACCCTATGAGGACTTACTTTACAAGACCAAGGTGATGAAGAACATGCTTTTCCCTAAATGTAGTTCAAACCAAAAGATCAAAGTTCGCATGGAAACCAAATGACTCAAAAGGGACCAAGCACATGTGTGGTTCAATTGTTTGTTTATCTTGCTTAGATTTGGTTCTTTTTACCACAAACACTCTTTTGATTATGCTTTTCAAACTGAATGTCCGATACCCTAATTTTCTTTCATCTCACAAAGTGCATTATGCGGAAATCAAAGAAATCAAGGCAAAGGTTTCCTAATGTTTAACCTTATCGAAAACAAATGATGATAGAATCCAAGCACTTAGAAACCTCTAAGGATAGAATCACTAGGGAAATCAAGAGAGCTTAAATTTGTCAAAGGTATTTGTCTCCTCAAAGGGGTTTGAAATTTGAAGGTCTTGTGTATGTTTGATCCGGTGGATATTTTTAGTGAAAATTGAAGTGTCTCCATTCTCTCCAGAATCTACACCATCAGAAAGATCTCAACTTCCTGATTCCAACACAACTCGAATGGAGCGAAAAGGAGTCCGTTTGTGCAAGTTATGGCCAATCAAACCTTGGGTCAAACTGGGATCAGAGGGTGTCCAGGAAGCAAAAAAAATGATGTTGTCAAAAGTTGTTGAAGTTGGCATCATTGTGAAGAGCCTGTTGCAAGTTTTCCAATGGCGTTCATTTCGTCGAAATCCGACATCGGAGGCTCAAGATACAGCTAGTCAAAGTTTCAGGTTGACTTGGTGGACTGAAGGTACAGTGATGATGTCAGCATCTGTACATGATGATGTCAGCAGCTGTGCAGAGCAAAATGGACCAATCCATGGTTGACACGTGTCATCCGTACGATGACATTAGCATCCACGTCAAAGTTGTATGGACCAATCAGAATTCGACACGTGTCCTTTCCGTACACCACGTCGACAGTCTGGTTGGCATCCTAGTCATCATCCACGGCCTTGTCACCGCACAGTCAGCTGCGATGTGTCCTCGACAGTGAATGGCGTCCTGACACATCATCACCCAGTCGGCATGGTAGTCAGCACAGTCAACGAATCGGGTTTTGCCACGTGGCCCTCCTCTCCTCCATTCGGCAGTTTGAAAATTGGTTTGTTTGAACAAAAGTTGTTGGATGGGTTTGAACCCGCAACCTCCGCTCGGTGAGTCGGGCTGTTAGCCGTTGCACCAGTGGCTAGTGCTTTCACTATACATGGACAGCAGTTATTTTTATTATTAAAATATTTGGTATTAATTTTTAAAACGGCTGGCGGAGGTTGGAACCCCCGACCAACAATATGCCAAAAATAACACTCACCGTTAGACCACCGAGCATTGTCTAATGATATTTCGTGTTTGGTTTGTTTTGTTGAAGTTATAAAGGCCGAAAATATAACAAATGGCTTGTTAAAGCCAAAACAAACTAAACCCACCTAACCAAATGCCAAAAGGGGGTTAGGGAAAAATAAACAAGCTTTGTTACGAATTGTTAGACAGTGGTTAGGCAATTAATGGATTTGTTAAGCCTAATTAGGCTAATTTTATGTATAAAAGGGGGTGTGAGGTGAGAGTTGAATGAAGTTTTCTTTCAGGTGACGAAGTCTTGAAGCTGTGGAGATAATCGAAAGAGAGGTCTTGTAGAGATTCCATTCTTACACGTCAGAGCGTTGTTATGCTGCCGAAGTGCTTGGAGAATGATTGTGGTGCTTTGTAATTGATTTTGGAGTTAATCAGATCGGTCTCTCTATTGGAGTGGACCCGGAGACGTAGTCATGTTTGTGACGAACTCCGTAATCAAACACTGTTTGCACTTCTCTTCTTCTCTCTCTTTTTTTCTCTCATTTCCTTCCTTTCTGTTATAATCACCTTGTTATTACTTTCATTTTGTTATTTCCATAAGTTAATTTTGATTTAATTAACTTGGAATAATCATTGTAAAAGCATTGTAAAAGTTAAGCATTTAAATACTGCAATCTAGTCTAGATCCATTTATAGATCAAGTGGTATCAGAGCTCAGTTGACTATTATTGCAGTTGTTTTCTTGAATGCTAACGAGATCCAGGATTCAGAAGGGCGAAGGCAAGCTTGAAGACTTTGATCCTGAGATCGGGAAGCGAAGAAGTTTTCTGAAAATGTCTGTGTCTGGAATGGAGGTTCCTGAAGAGATCAGTGAGCAGGAATTTCGAAGAGCATTCCTTGAGATGAAGGCAAAGGTGGACATTCTTTTTCAAGAGAGACAAGAGCGGAAAGGACATGAAGGAGGTTCGTCAAAGCAAGAAGAACGCAAAGACAAGAAAGGGAAACATCTTGGAGATGGTGACAAGCAACCAGATCCACCCTCTTCTTGTTCTCCTCCCTCTTCTCCTTCTTCTCCATCTTCTCCTCATTCTATTTCTTCTAATCCTTTCAAGAGTGGGTATAAGCCTAAAATTAAATTGGATGTAAAATTTAATTTACCTAAGTATTGTGGTGAACTTAATCCTGAAAAATTGGATGATTGGATTCAGCAAGTAGAAGTCTACTGTAGAGTCCAGAACCTATTAGTTGATGTTGATAGGATCCAATTAGCTACTCTTCGGTTAGGAGGTACAGCCTTAACCTGGTGGGAGAGTAAGTCTAAGGCAGAAGTTTCACAACATGGTAGAGTCAGTTTAACTTGGGCAGAATTTATTAATGCTCTTAAAAAGCAATTTTATCCCTTGGGTCATATGCAACAGTTAATGATGGACTGGCAAATGTTTAGGCAAGGGAAAGGTCAAACTGTCCAAGAGTACACCCATGAATTTAGGAAAAGGGCTATTGCTTTGAATGTTCCTTTGTACACCCAGGACACCTTGTTGAAATACATAGGAGGTCTACATTCCTACCTTAGACATTCCATTTTGGTATTGAACCCTTGTAATTTGGATGAAGTGTCTATTCAAGCTACACACTTAGAGACAAGGGGTAAAGGTTCCTTTATTGATAATGATAACTCTGTAAAGAAATCTTCTAAAGTTGCAGAGATAGGGAAAGGAAAGAAGGCAGCTACAATTAAGAAGGATGACAAGCTTTCTTGCTCTCATTGTGATAGGAAGGGTCATGGTGAAGATCATTGTTGGAAGTTGCATCCCGAATTGAAGCCTAAGTGGGCTCAAAGACAGAATCAGAAACAGAAGGGTAAGGAGAAATCCACAAATGTTGTTATGGATCTTGGTTCCGATTCAGATGATGAAACTAAGATAATAGCTATGGGGTTAAAAGGTAAAGCTCCTACTTTCAGTGTTTCCTTTGATAGTTGTGCTTCTACTTCTAAAGTTAATGATTTCTTTGAAGATAAGAAAAGGAATGAGCTATTTCATTTAAGGGTTGTTGCTAAGAACAGTAAAATAGATGCACTCATAGATAGTGGTTCTCAAGTTAATCTGATTTCAAAAAGTGTTGTAAAGAACTTGGGATTAAAAACTACACTGCATAAGAAACCTTATCCACTAGGTTGGATTTGTGAAAATGATAAGTTGCAAGTAACAAGGCAATGCACTTTAAGATTCACAATCACTAGTAAATTTGTGGATGAAGTACAGTTTGATGTGGTTCCACTGGATATCTGTGGGATAGTGCTTGGTAGCCCTTATTTATATGACAAAAAAGCTATTTTCTACAGGGAAAAGAATCATTATCACTTGTTTAAAGATGGCATACAGTATATTGTACATTCTCACAGGATTAAGACTGATCGTTCTTTTGCAAACACAGGGCAGTTAAAGAGGGTAATTAATGCAAGTAAAGAGTTAACTCTTATGTCTGTCAGTACAGGTGGTTCTAGACATGAACTTGGAGTAGCTAACTAGGGTCAGATGTTGCAGGATACACCAACAATACAGCATGAGAAAAAGATGATTGAAAGCATTGATGGATCCTTGGGTAAAAATGTTCCTGTTGTAAAGGATCGAATTGTTGTTAACTTATTCTCTTTCATTTCTGCATTGTTGTTCAGCTTGATGCTAGTCAATTTTTGTTGGTTAGTGGCTACAACAATTGATGTAGATGCTTATGGAAGTGATAAAGTTATGTTTATGTTCAACAATATTGTTGCAGTCTTGATTATGCTTGTGAGTCAGGTATTCAGATGTACAGAGGATACAGGACAAGTGGGGAGGCCAAGTCCTCACTTAATGTCAGATTAAATGCCACTTTTGGAGGTCCAAAAGGTCTTCAGTGGGGAGGCCTGATCCGGTGGATATTTTTAGTGAAAATTGAAGTGTATCCATTCTCTCCAGAATCTACACCATCAGAAAGATCTCGACGTCCTGATTCCAACACAACTCGAATGGAGCGAAAAGGAGTCCGTTTGTGCAAGTTATGGCCAGTCAAACCTTGGGTCAAACTGGGATCAGAGGGCGTCCAGGAAGCAAAAAAAATGATGTTGTCAAAAGTTGTTGAAGTTGGCATCATTGTGAAGAGCCCATCACAAGTTTTCCAACGGCGTTCGTTTCGTCGAAATCCGACATCGGAGGCTCAAGATACAACTGGTCAAAGTTTCAGGTTGACTTGGTGGACTGAAGGTACAGTGATGATGTCAGCATCTGTACATGATGACGTCAGTAGCTGTGCAGATCAAAATGGACCAATCCGTGGTTGACACGTGTCATCCGTATGATGACATCAGCATCCACGTCAAAGTTGTATGGACCAATCAGAATTCGACACGTGTCCTTTCCGTACAGCACGTCGACAGTCCGGTTGGCATCCTAGTCATCATCCACGGCCTTGTCAGCGCACAATCAGCTGCGACGTGTCCTCGACAGTGAATGGCGTCCTGACACATCATCACCCAGTCGGCATGGCAGTCAGCACAGTCAACGAATCGGGTTTTGCCACGTGGCCCTCCTCTCCTCCATTCGGCGGTTTGAAAATTTGTTTGTTTGAACAAAAGTTGTTGGACGGGTTTGAACCCGCAACCTCCGCTCGGTGAGTCGGGCCGTTAGCCGTTGCACCAGCGGCCGATGCTTTCACTATACATGGACAACGGTTATTTTTATTATTAAAATATTTGGTATTAATTTCTAAAATGGCTGGCGGAGGTTGGAACCCCCGACCAACAATATGCCAAAAATAACACTCACCGTTAGACCACCGAGCATTGTCTAATGATATTTCGTGTTCGGTTTGTTTTTTTGAAGTTCTAAAGGCTGAAAATATAACAAATGGCTTGTTAAAGCCAAAACAAACTAAACCCACCTAACCAAATGCCAAAAGGGGGTTAGGGAAAAATAAACAAGCTTTGTTACGAATTGTTAGACGTGGTTAGGCAATTAATGGATTTGTTAAGCCTAATTAGGCTAATTTTATGTATAAAAGGGGGTGTGAGGTGAGAGTTGAATGAAGTTTTCTTTCAGGTGACGGTCTTGAAGCTGTGGAGATAATCGAAAGAGAGGTCTTGTAGAGATTCCATTCTTGCACGTCAGAGCGTTGTTATGCTGCCGAAGTGCTTGGAGAATGATTGTGGTGCTTTGTAATTGATTTTGGAGTTAATCGGATCGGTCTCTCTATTGGAGTGGACCCGGAGACGTAGTCACGTTTGTGACGAACTCCGTAATCAAACACTGTTTGCACTTCTCTTCTCTCTCTTTCTTTCTCTCATTTCCTTCCTTTCTGTTATAATCACCTTGTTATTACTTTCATTTTGTTATTTCCATAAGTTAATTTTGATTTAATTAACTTGGAATAATCATTGTAAAAGCATTGTAAAAGTTAAGCATTTAAATACTGCAATCTAGTCTAGATCCGTTTACAGATCAATGTTTGTTTTCAAGTGTTTTCGAGAACCAAGCAATGTGTTATTTTCTTCCAAGAACTTTTACACTCCTAGGATGATGAGGCAATATCTTGTTGGGTTCCCACTTGGATAAATCCAACTGTGCATATCTTGTGCGAATGGATAAATGTTTGACCACACTAGCTCCCCTCCACAACACTCACTTATTCGGGTCAGCCAAGCATTAGTACCTATGAATCTCCCATGGCATACTTTCCATTTCCACAACAAGACCGCATGTATAACCTGGGGTGGCTTTAGAGGACACGACCTTTTGCACCAACAAGATAGACAAGGTTTTGGCCTTTTTCTAAACAAGGGGTTCTACTTCGGGCATTCCGTTCATGGGGGATTATCCAACATCGGTGAGAGTCCAATGCTGTCCATCTCATCAGAATAATCCTAGTGATATTGGCCTTTGTTCCAATATCCAAACTTATATCCCAGGTGGAAGTCGCTTGGATTTAGTGTGTTCCCGATTGGGTTGTTCCCTTGGGTGATTATTTTTTCCCACAAGGCAGGCCCTCTAAGATAAACAAAAGCGAGCTAGCATATCATGTCATTTACACAACCTTTGTTGAAAAACAAAGGGGAAAACCTCCACAATATGTCATGCTCACACTCGCATGCTTTGTTCAATTTTAAGTGCCCAAATTGAAATGTGGAGGCAATCTTTTTGACAAGTTAATATCACCAAAATGCTTTTGATTCTCAAGATCACTATAAAGCGCGAGAGAAGCGAATACACATCTTAATGATGTTAATTTGTGAAAAAGTTTGCAAAACATAAAAGACACTTGTTCATTTTAATCCTCAAAGCAATAATGACTTCTTTTTAAGCACCAAATAGAAATGTGAATTTTCCTTGTTCAATTATTACCTTTCAAACCAAATCTAGTGTGTTTGCCTAAAGTTCTTTCTAGCCCCTTGGAAACTTTGGAAAAACAAAATTTGATTGTTCTTTTTAGAGCCCAATGAAAATTTAGTGTCCTAAGATCAAAGATTTTAACAAGTTTCTTGAAAAGTGTTGAAGAGCACTTAAGTGTTTAAAAACACTTTACACAAAATAAACATGATATCATAAAAGAAACTTGATTATTCTTTTTAAAGCCCCAAAGTAAAATTAGTTTTCCTAAGGCCAAATATTTTTAACAAAATTTCTTAAGAAGTGTTAAAGAACACTTTTAGTGTTTAGGAACACTTTGGTTTTGTGAACATAATGTCATAATGACTCCTTCCTTTGCTCCAACCTGCAAAATGACAGTGAAACAGAGAGCAATAAAGACAGGAAACTAGATTAGAAGTTCAAAAAATCCAAATTTATAAAGCACATGTCAATTTAAAATTTTACTGTCTTCCCGCGGCGAAGTTTGAAAAAGTGGTGGAGTTTGGAGAAGCGGCGAGGTTTGGAAGACAGGTGGTGCTATATAGCATCGCGCGGGTGACTTTGGGAAGCGCTCTACATAGGTAAAGAGCACAAAAGTGGCGCGACAGAGGCCCATGGTGCAGTTTGAAAGTGGCATACTTTAAAAATTTAAAATTTGTGGGCGGGAAAGGTGATGCGGCAAAGTTTGGAGAAGGCACGGCCCAATATAGAGCCACGATGGTGAAGGTGGCAGAGTTAGGACTTGCGTGGCGAGCTTAGGAAATTTTAAAAAAGTGACAGGCGAGAATCTGTGGTGGATTTTGGAGAATGCAACGGCGAGTCAATATGGAGCCATGAAATTGAAAGCAGTGAAGTACTATGCCGTGGAGCTGGACGCGGCACGATATAGCACTGTGCGGGCTAGTTTTCCTGTGTCTGCAACAAAAAAGTTAGAAACCACGGAATTTGAAAACATGATTGAATTTTTTGACTTGTTGCCCTCCTTCTAATGCCAAAATGTGAACCCCTAAACCTACAAATGCACAAAGATGACAAACATTGTTAGTGTTAGATCTAAATGCATGCAAAGACTGAGAGATTCCCCACAAAATCCATCTATTAAAGCTAAAATTAAGAAAATGAAGAACATAAAACAAGAAACTTAAACTAAATCCTAATTAAGCCAATAAAATGATGATCCCATGGGGGAATTGGTGCCAATGATATGTTGCAATTGACCCTTTCCCAATTCCTACGTTGCAATGGGAGTTGATTGAATCAATGGTCAAATCTCCAAAGAGATTTGAGCATAATCTTGTTATAATCTATGAAAAATGATGGATGATTGGAAGCAATGAACAAAATTAGTTCTCAATTGAAGAGAGTAACTTTGCATGTAAATTGTGGATTTTTGAATGAGAGGAAGAGTCTCTCATTTATAGATTTCAATCTTGGAAGAATGAGTGAAAATAATCAATGTGGGATAAAAGATAATCCAATGGCATTGTGCCACTTGTCCACATGCGATTAGAGGAGGAATGACCACATTTTGGTCAATGTGCATGATAAATGCCATTGGATTCAAATTTGAATTTTGAATGTGACATGTAAGAGGGAAAGAGAAATGGATTTAATGTCACTTGGCTCAATGCACAAGGACATGTAAGAGGCATTGAATGCCTTGTTGGAAGGACCAAGTCCACTTGGCCTTTTTGAATTCAAATAAAGGAATATTCCTTTTTGATGTTTTGTGAGGGAAAATAGAAGAATTAATAAATCAAAGTAATTGATTTACAGTGCAACTTGCATTCTCTAGAGGATTTTAGTGAGAAGGATTAACTTAATCAATGATTTGATTAACTTAATGAAGAATTAGATGATGTGACAATTTAGACTTAGATTTATGAATTGATTTAAGTCAAGAATTGAGAGGAAATGATTTATCAAATAAATGATTTGATTTATTTAATCAAGAAGGAATGTGTTAGATTAAATCAAACAAGGTTTTAATTTATTTAATTTAATAAGAGGACTTTAGAGATTTTAATTAAATAAAATGATTTATTTAATTAAACAGAGATGTAAGGTTAATTAAATTAAATTGATTAATTTAATCACTGAAAGGAGAAGACTTAATCCAATAAATAATGATTTATCAAATTAAGGGATAGAATGTAATGAAATGTTGAGAATGTGATTTAGGAGGAAACGTTGTTAGTAAATCGGGATCAGGTGTGTCAAAACGAATTTGTACTTTTTCCATGTCTACATAAACAAATTGAAAATGTAGATAGAAGAATTTGTGCAAAATTTTACTCAGCTACCAGTAGGTGGACAGAGGCACCCAAGGGCATCTAAGTCCTAGACAAGGTGTCTAAAAATTGAAAAAAATGATTTTTTATGATTTTGTTTAAGGCCTCTTTTTCTATGTGAAAATAGGTTTGACAATGAAAGTTTTTCCAAAATTTGCTCAATTTATGCAAGTGTGACTCAACATGCAAGTGTACAATAATATTGAAAATGTTTTGAAAAATTTAAATATAATTTTTAGATCTAGGATGCAATAATTGACTAATTCTAAGATGCCATAAATCTGAAAATGATGATTTTGATGCAATTTTGAAACTAAACAATGCACTTTCTTCAAATTTTTGACCTAAATGAAAGATACCTAAATGGATGCAATGAAAAAATTTATATCTAATGAAGTAAATTTGAATCAAGGTTTTATCTAAGATGACTGAAAAAACCCTATGGCAACCTATGATGCAATATGATATGCAATTTTTTGACTATTTTATGCTTTTATGATACAAAAATGAAACACTAAATGAGAAATGCAATATTTAATACAATACAAAAACTAGAGCTAGGGTTGAATTAATTCAAATTTAAGAAGGTTAGTTATGTCAAAATGTTAGGTTAACCAAAATTATAGATAGAAAAAGTGTTATCCTAAGTCCTAAGTTCTAAAACCAATTAGATTCAAGGCATTTTCCTAGGTTTCATTGAGATGGAGATCAACAGGGTGTATAGATTGAATTTCAACCATGAAGGTGAGCCAATAAAACCTATATATCCATCAAATTGGGGATTGGAATGTATTGGAATGATTTTTACTTGATTAACCTAATTAATTATATGCCCTCATACAATAAATGTAATAATCCCAAACTTGATAAACTAAAAAAATCAATTATAGGTAGATTTGGAAAGTCTAGAGGACTGTGTACCTACCCAAAAAATCTGGTATTTATCTGAATATAGGGATAGAGTCATCCTAGGGCATATGAGTCCTTGAAAACCTTTCATAATCTATTTTGAGGTCCTTTGATGATAGATCTAAGGTCTCTATTTCCATTTGCAAAGTTGTCAGAACACTATCAAATAATTTTGTAGGTGAGCTTTTGTGAGTTGACAAGATGTAGGGCTTCAAATGCAACAATAATTTTTTTTTCATCAAGCTTCCTTTAATCCTCTTCAATCCTGAAACCATTGTTCAATGGATTCCTTGAAGCACTGAAGTCATACACATCACCTCAAGGTCTTGGATCTTTCTTTCTTGATTACTTGAATTGCTTTTGAGACCTAGAAAATGGGTTAGCCTTCACAAAAAATGATAATATGACAATATGAACTCACATACACTTTGACATGATGCTTGGATCTTGAATTATTGCAATAATATTCACAAATTTACTCTTGAATACCCTTGATTTATCTTAGAATACTCCACTTTCTCTCCTTTCATGAATTGCTTCCTTCATCATAAATTCACCTTCTAAATTACTCAAAATGAGAGGAAAACATTCTTTTATATGCATTTTAAGTAACCCTTTTGGGTAGGGGTTGACCTATACTCAATTTTAAATCATAAAAGCTCGCTAATTAAAATTTAAAACATTTAAAATTTTCCTCAAGGACAATGATGCCATTTACTATCACAAAGTGTCCTAAAATGGTGAATGAGTCCTAGACCTAATTTTTAGCTTTTATAGGGATGATAGGGAATTAAATAAATTTTATTAATCTAGTTGCAAAATTGGTAAATTGTTATTATTGTGACCACCAGAATTGTACTCCCTTCTTGGATATAGTACAATCCTTGGTCTAATCTAGACCTATCTTGGGTACCCTTGCATTAATTACCCTTTAAAATCATCATTTATAGGGCCCTAAGACCCATTATTCTGGATCTCAAGGCTCATTTCACTCAAAAATCCCATAAAATCACTCAAATCCTTAAAATTCTTGAAAACCCACCTCAAAAAGCTAAGGTGGGACTCATTCACTATCTTGGGTGAATGATTCCCCTTAGGTGGGACCCATTCGCCAAGGGTGGTGAATGAGTCCTATTTGGTGACTTCAATTTTGAGCTAGAAATTTATGTTTTTAATTCAAAAATTTTGTGGATGTCAGCCTTTGAGATCTAAATAATGGTCAATTAGGTGTTAATGCCTATAAAAGCAAGTTTTTAAGTCATTTTTTTATCATCTCTAAGCACTTTGAGTAAGCATTCTCAAGATAAATTTTCAAGATCTAGGTATTCAAGAATCTTCACAAGGGCATTCAAGAGCAAGTAATCTAATGAGGATTTATAGGGTATAGGTTAGAGAATAGGATTTTAATTATTATTTTAATATTTGTTGGTTTTTATCCTATGTAAAAATTGAAAGTCAAATATTAGTTTCGTAGTTGTTAGGAAGTTAGCATAAGTTAGTAAACTATTTTGTTTCCATTTCCACTTCACATGAATATTTGGATGATATTCCAAATATTTAACTTTGGCATACATAATGCCTATATAATAATGTATTTTCCTCCTTTCGAGGATAGATTGGAAATACAATTTGGCATCTTTTATGTGAAGAGGATAATGTCAATGTTTGAATTTGTTCTCTAACTGCAAATATTATTTTCTCATTTGTAGAATTGAATCTCTCTTTGCTGCTTCTTAATTTCTTGTGATTCCATATTAGTTGGTATCAGAGCATTGTTTGATAATTGGAAATGAATTTATCTTCCAAATTTATTTGATCAAAAAATCAGACTTGAAGCTCTCTCCAACAGATAATTTTTGAAAATTTTGCACTCATTTGAGGATAATTAGTCATCCAAAAGCAATTGGAGTTGTTTGCTTGAAAAAGTAAGCACTTTTCTTTTAGATTTTTTTGTGCATTTGCTTTAATAATCCATGTTGTTCTTTCATTAAAATTTTTTTACATGGGAATTATTTTGTTAAATGGTTTGTGGATCTAGAAGCCCTTTTTTTTAGCTTTCCAAAAAATTTTACGGTTTCAAATTTTGTTGTGTTTCAAGAAAGTTATGACATTTTAAAAATTGTTGCTATAGCTGGAAAATCCATCTCCATAGGCAGTTTTGTTCGTGGTTTTGAGTCCAAAACCGTGGTATTTGGATAAAAAACGTGGGTTTCTTGGTTTTTGCTTCAAAAATATGGAATTTTAATTCCTTATTTCATAAAAAATTATTTTGTTAAGTCCTCCCAAATGTTTTTCAAAGTACTTATCTTAAATTGATTTGAGAGTATTAATTCCATATCCTGCAAACCGTGAGACATTTGTCTTGAAAGTTTTCCATGTTGTGTCTAGTGGAGTCTCAAATATCCTTGTAAATTGGTTTTATTCCAAGACTCATAGAGATTTTAATTTAATTATTTTCATCCAAGTTTGGTAGAGTGTTGGTTCATAGTGTTCAAGTCCATTTTATTGTTGGGAGGTGTAAAATATTCCACTAGCTCTAACTCGCAACAACATGGATACTAATTTGGCTAAGCGAGTTGAAGAAATTGTAAGTGTAATAACCAAATTGACTGATAAAGTCAATGATATTGTAATTCAATGACTTCTTGGTCCTGAAAGCCATAGACCTCAAGCCAAATGTGAAGTAAAGATCTATGATGGATCTCGAGATCTTGATGTGATCCACACATTGATTCTTAACACAGATACATGGTTAGCATACAATGTGATGACAAGGTTCCTTTTGCAAAGTTGAAGGTATTTGGTGTTGCTAAGGTTTTGGTCACTGAGTGAAAATATGCTAAAAATCATATCACCACATGGAATCAACTTGTCACAACCTTAAAGGATACATTATATCCTTCCAACTATAAGAAAGATTTGCACATCAAGTGACTTCATTTGTGACAAGGGAAAAAAATGTCAGTGCAAGATTATATCTACCAATTCAATCGACTAAGGATACTACTCTATGTGTAAGATCCAAGTGTTGCTCTAATCCTGAAGTTCAAGAGTGGTTTACAAGAACATTTATTTAGGGAGTTGAAATATACTACCTTAGAAACACTTGATGCTACATTCAACCAAGCACAATTGGTAGAGGAAAATTTTGTCGCTCAATCTCATGCATCTCAACCTTCATTTTCTACAGGTCCTCCAAAAGCTTCAAGTTCTCGACCACCACAATTTTTTTCTAAAGAGAAAATTTCTTCTCCTCCTTCTTTTTCTCCTTTTCTGATATTAAGAAATCTAGATTTTGTAATTATTGTAAAAAGAAGTGTTGAATCTCTCTTGTGCTAATTTTTCCTTGATGACGATATGTGTTACAATCTGGCATCTTGGTGGTTTAATCAGTTGATCTTCTTCGTTTATGTTTGGCATGTTTACTTCACTTTTGATATTATCTTGGGTGGCATTGATATCTTGACTCCATGTGTAAATCTAGGCTGAGGTATTCTTCTTACTGGTTTATGTTCCTTGATCAGGTGACATGGTTATAATTCACTTGATTATATGACTTTGGCATGTTCAATGTTATACAAGTAATGATCTCTAGTTCTTGATGATTGGGTTTATGAGATGTAGTTTGCTTTTCAGTTTTAAGAAAACCCTATCGGGTTTCCTCAATCAACTGATAATGGTTTCTGGTATGTGGAATGGCATTATGAATTTAACATGTATTTCAGCCTTTACTACACTTCACAAGGATTTGGATAATTTGAGTATATATGGCATTTTATTGGTGGCAATATCTTTTGATCATTGGTAAACATGTGATCATTCCTATGCATATGTTTCAGTTTCTTGGTCAACACAAGTCTTTTGGTATACATGACTTTGTAAGGTAGAAAAACGACCGTGGGTAAAGGTATATAATTTGATCTCTTATTAGCAATTGAATCGGGTCTATTGGTTGATATTTATTTGGGCCTCAAGGCTGACAACAGGTATAAAGGTATTGATTATTTTTTATGTCACATTGGAAGTGACTTGGATTTGATCATTTGGAAAAAATCATGCCTTAGGCAATCAAAATTTGATAGGAAAAATGGTCATATCATAATATCTATTAAGACATCACTTGGTTGGCATTTTACTTGGCAATTTTTTAATGATTTGTGAGAATTTTGGTCAGCATGATTGTCTTTGATCTGGTCGCGGACTTCAAAAGGAATAATGAGTTTTGAATTTCTAAAATATTCCTTTCGGACTTCAAACTTTATCACATTTTGTAAAGAGTTTAGTTTGGAAATTTTAGGGCAAACTTTGCTGCTTCATTGTTCGAGGGTTTGGAACCCTATTCTAGCCACCACCATTGAGATTTTCTCACAACTGCTTCACTATGTATGTTGCTAGCTTTCTAACCTTGGACAACATATGGGGAAAGTTGGAAGACAATTACAATGGTCGGTTTATTTTTCAGTTAGTTGTCATCAGGTAAAAGCTCAAAATATAAAAGATGAATGGGTTGCTCAACTGGTCTGTAGGTCTAGTAAATGGTTGCATTGCAAAATATCTTCTAGGTATTCATCTTTTCAAATACTTTGTAGAACCATTTCTTCTTGTTGGCACAAAATATTGAAGACATGGGTTGGTTTCTTTTTGATAATGGTAAACGGGGTCTAGTTGTGTGTTTAGAAATGTTGCATGTTGACTTCACATGCTCAGAATTACATTTTACCATATCAAAATTATGTGATGGTGATTTTTGTCTATGGGTAATTATGAAATCTTTGGATCTCTTCAGTTTCTTACTTGGGTTCATTTATAACGGTTCTCGGATGCATTATTTTGGGGTTGTTTTCAGTTTCACTACATTGTGAATTCAGTTACTTTAATATAGCAACAATTTTCATTTTCCATTGATCATGGTTTATTTAGATCTTATGTTGTTTGGTTTTAGCACTGCTTGTGCAGGTTGCTTCAGAGGACAGGTTTCAGTCTGCCTTCTAAATTTGCATAATGCTTGTGTATTCCTGTAAGAATAACTTCTTCATATTGATCTTTCCCACATACAACATCTGTCATTGTTGGTCGATAGAAGTTTGGTAACCTGATAATCATCTTTGTTTTATTCTTTGAAAAATAAAAATGAACAACTATTGTAGCCTTCCTTGAATGTAATGATGTATTCTGTAAAAATACGAAAACAAAGAGATTAGGGCTTTATCTTCACTATACAAACTAAAAAGGAAAAGAGCAGTGCAGTGTAGTTCAAAACATTAGGGAAATAGGGTAATTATTTTTTGTTGTAAAAATGGGGGAAAAGAGTGAGTTAACTATTTTGAACAATATCATGAAAAATTTATGAAATATAGTGTGTGAGAAAAACAAAGAGTAGACAGATCGGTGAGAATACATGTTTTTTATGAGAAGCTGTATTGAGATAGTATTTGTAAAACTTAATGAGATTTTCCTCAAGCTATCTTAAGGCCTGATAATGGGTGGAACTCTGAAGTGTCATGGTTGACATTTGAGAATTCTACACATTGTCTATCAAGATGCACGTGACAAAAATCTGGGAAAAAGAGAGGTCTTCTATATCATTGCATGTACTACGGATAAACAAAAAAGGGGTGGGTGCTCCTTGAGATTGGTGTCTCTAAAAAGAGGGGTTGGTGCTCAAAAATCAGCCATGAGGCATTGTCAAAATGATTATTTAAATGAAAGCTTGAAAAAGGCAATAGGTTAAGGAGTGGTTTTTCTACCCCATGAGGGTTTTCCACTTGTCATATCTTGTGTCTATTTGAGTATCTGTGGTTCATTTGATTCAGTGCTTTAATAATTTAAATTGCTATGTTTCACTATTATCATTTTAGTTTATGTGATTGCATTCAATACATGAATTAGTTTATCATTGATAAATGAGAGCATACATCTGGTTTATTTCAGTTTCAATTAAATTTGGTAAAGAAGTTAATAACACCGATTCACCCCCCCCTCTCAGTGTCTTTTCACTCCAACAATTGGTATCAGAGCCTAGGGTCCTCTGATAGGTCTTTCCAACCTAGGATTGATTTTGGCCTTGGAGTCTATTCAAAATGTCTCAAGCTCATGAAGGCACTTCCACGACTAGAGCTCCATTATTTGATGGAATTGATTATGTATTCTGGAAAATTAGAATGGAGAATTATTTAACTTCTATTGACCTTGATGTTCAGAGCATAGTATTGTCTGGGTACACTGTACCAGCTAATCTGCCTACTAATTATGATGAAAAGAGATGATATGAAACCAATGCAAGAGAAAAAAATGCTCTCCTCTGTGCATTGACTAAAGATGTCTTTATTAAAGTCATACACTGCAACTCTGCTAGGGAAATCTAGGTTAAACTTGAAACTATCTATCAAGGGAATGAAAAAGTAAAATAGTCTAAAGTCCTCACTCTAAAACACTAGTTTGAAGAAATACAAATGAGGGACAATGAAAAAGTAGTTGATTACTTTTTGAGAATTGATGAAATTGTCATTTCCATGAAGGGTCTAGGAGAAGAAGTTAAGGAATTTGATGTTGTAACTAAGGTCATCAGAACCTTACCAACAAAATTTAAATCTAAGGTGGCTACTCTAGAAGAGAAGAAACACTTTACCCAACCTACAATTATCAACCTACAAGGCACTCTAACTGCCTATGAAATGAGGATTAGTAAAAGCAATACCTCTGCCAAAGAAACTTCTTTTAATGTTGAAAGAAAAGAAAAGGATGAGCTCACTGAATCAGAATTTTCTAATTCCAAAGAATCCCACTTTGTGAGGAAACTTAAAAAGGGTTCTGGAAAGTATAAGGGAAAACTTCCCTTCAAATGCTTTAACTGTGGAAAAATAGGCCACTTTGTTACAAAGTTCCCCTATGGTGACACAAGTAGTGATAACGGAAAAATCTGAAAAATTGGCCAAGAAAAAGGCCTATAGACCCAAACATAAATTCAATTTCAAAAAGAAAAAAAGGTTGTTCAACAAAAATGAAACAGACTCTGAATCTGAAGATTGTTTAGATGAAGAGGATGAAAATCTATTCATGGCTGAAATCATTCAACAAGATGAAACTAACAAAAATGATGTTGAAGATGGCGAAGCGGATTATGAAGGGGAACTAAAATGTGCTCTAAAAGAGCTAAGGAAACTAAAAAACCAAATGCGTGCTCAAGAACAAAATACTGCTCAAGATAGTTCACATGAGCAACTCATAAATCTTGAGATAGTCTCATTAAAAAATCAACTTGAAGAATCCAAAAGAGTTGAAGACTGTCTTCATATTGGCATAAGATTTAAAGATCAAGAAATTCAAAAACTTGAACATGAGATTGTAGATCTCAGAAAGACCATTGAGAAATATGAGAGCACTCTTAAACTAAATGACATGCTCAGTAAACAGAAACTAAACGAGGACAAAACTGGTATTGGTTTTGTGAAAGGTGAATGTTCAAATGATAGTGCAAAGGATAATGTTTTTTCTAGAAACAAAAGTCCTAAACTCAAACATCCTAGTTTTGATAAGAATCATGTTCATCCTTTTAGGAGCAACAAAATGGCTTATAATTACAATCCCTTCTTTTATGCGTATTGTTACTTCTGCCACAAATTTGGTCACAAGGTGAACTCTTGCAAATTTATAAATCCTAGAACTTGTAGATTTGGTTTTAGGCCGAATCATGGCTTTGCAAGATAGATTAGATGTTTCACATGCAAGTCTATGGGTCATTCTGCCAAGCAATGTAATGCTGATCAACAGAATAAACAACAAAAATCTATAAAGGTCTAGAAACCCAAAGCTATCAATGACATAGAACAGACTATGTTAGTTCAAACTGCCTTCCACTCCAAGAAAAAGGACTTATGGGTCTTGGATAGTGGTTGTTCAAACAAAATGATAGGTGACAAAGAAAAAATCACTAATCTAGAAGATTATGTAGGTGGATATGTGAAGTTTGGAGACAACTCTAGAATTCAAATCAAATGTAGAGGTTCTCTTTTTCTAAATGAAGACACTCCTATTTACAATGTGTATTATGTAGAAGGATTAAAACATAACCTTCTGAGTTTCATTCAAATCTGTGACAGTGGCTATCAAGTCCTATTCACTTCACATGGGTGTGAAATCAAAAATAAGTTTGGAAAAGCTATTGTTGTTGGAAGAAGGACTAAGGGAAATGTCTACAATTTACTTGAAACTTCTAGAAATGAAAACAATCAAGGTATGTTCTTAATGAGTCATGTTGAAGAAAGCTGGCTATGACAGAAGAGACTAGGTCATATTAATTTTGACAATATGGTTAGAATTGGTAAAAATCAGAATGTAAGAGGTCTGCCTATTCTAAGAAAGCCTCATAATGTTGTCTATAAAGAATGTCTCAAAGGAAAGCAAACAAAGGTAAGCTTTAAATCCAAGGAACATTCCTCTATTAGACCTTTGTAAATTGTTCATACTGACTTATGTGGTCCTACAAGGACTAGATCCATCAATGGTGATAAATATTTCATGCTATTTTTTTATGACTACTCTCATATGGTATGGGTTACCTTTCTCAAGGATAAATCAGAATCTTTTGAACATTTTAAAGGTTTTAGAAAAATGGTAGAAAGAGAGAATGATTTAAAATTGAAATGTCTAAGATCTGACAAAGGTGGTGAATTCACCTCAGAAGAATTCATTGACTAATGTGAAAGACATGGCATAAAAAGACAATATTTTGTTGCTAGGACACCTCAACAGAATGGGGTTGTCGAGAGAAAGAACAAGACTATAAAAGAGATGGCAAGGACTATGCTGAATGAAGTAAATCTACCAAACATGTACTGGAAAGAAGTTTTTCATACAGTTGTCTACATTTTGAATAGAGTCCAGATTAGAGTGAAATCCAATTTCACTCGAATTGTGGTATGGTAAATCTGCCTCAATTAAATATTTCAGAATATCTGGCTGCAAATGTTTTATCAAGAGAGAGGATGATAACTTAGGAATTTTTCAATCTAAGACAGATGAAGGTATCTTTTTAGGATACTCTACTCACAAAAAAGCCTTTAAATACTTTAACAATAGGCTGAATAAAATTGTTGAATCTGTCAATGTCAAATTTGATGAAAATTTGCTTTTAGATGTTGAACCTATGCAGGATGATGAGGAGGAAGAATTTGAACTTGATATAAATTCTGAAGGCTTTGAAACTACAAAGCCTGAAACAAAATCAGCAAGCCCTAAACTAGCTGAAGCAAAAGCTGAAGATGCTAAAACCAGCTCTGAAAAAATGTGTAACCAAAACTCCTTCAAAATCTCTTTCTAGAAACCATCCTAAAGATCTAATTATAGGAGATAAATCTGTAGGAGTTCAAACAAGGAAAAGGACAGTTAACTATGATGAAATATCTCACATAGCTGAGCTTACTGGTTTTTGTTTAATCACTTAGTTTGAGCCAATTTTTTTTTATGAAGCTCTAACTAATGAATGTTGGCTTAATGCAATGCAGGATGAAATTGATCAAATTGAGAAAAATCAGACTTGGAAGCTAGTCCCAAGACCAGATGACAAAAATTTCATAGGAGGTAAGTGGATTTTCAAAAACAAACATGATGAAAATGGCCATGTTGTTTGCAAAATGGCTAGATATGTCTGCAAAGTGTATGCTCAGCAAGAAGGTATTGACTTCGGTGAAACCTTTGCACTAATAGCTAGACTTGAATCAATTAGAATTCTCTTGGCCTATTATGTTTTCAAAAACTTTACTGTATATCAAATGGATGTTAAAAATTCCTTTCTATGGGTATTTGGATGAAGAAGTTTACATAGAACAGCCTGAAGGGTTTACTTGTAAAAACAGACCCAATCATGTCTACAGGCTGAAAAGAGGCTCTATATGGCCCAAAAAAAAGCTCCTATAGCTTGGTTCTCCAGATTGGATAGTCACTTAATTTAAAAATGTTTCATTAGAGGAGTAGACAACAATATTTATGTTAAAATTGAAGGGTCTGATATTCTAGTTGTTGAAATTTATGTTGATGATACTATCTTTGGCTGCAACAATATTGCTTTGAGTCAAAAATTCTCACAGATTATGGAATATGGGTTTGAAATGTCCATGTTGGGAGAACTTTCCTTCTTCTTAGGTCTTCAAATCTCTCAACTTGAATCTGGTATCTTTCTCTCTCAAACAAAATATGCAAGAGAAATGTTAAAAAAATTTCAAATGGATGAATGTCATCCAATTAGCACTCCAATGGCTACCAACTGTAAATTCAACAAGGTTGATGATTCTCCTGATGTCAACCTAACTAACTATAGGTCAATAATAGGTAACCTATTATATCTAACAACCTCAAGACCTAACATAATGCAAACTGTTTGCATGGTTTCTCGATTTTAGTCATCTCCTAAGGAATCTCACATTAATGTTGTTAGAAAGATTTTTAAATATGTTCAAGGCACTATAGATTATGGACTCTGGTATCCCAGAAAAAAATGATTTTTCATTAGTGGCATATACTGATTCTGACTGGGCTGGTTGTCTGGATGATAGGAAAAGCACCAGTGGTGCTGCTTTATTTCTTGGTGATTGATTAGTGGCTTGGCACAACAAAAAAAATAAAATTGTCTCACTCTCTACTCCTGAAGCAGAATATATTGCTGCCACTTCTTGCTATACTTAGGTAATTTGGATGTCACAAGCATTATCTGGCATGGGTATTGAAATCCCTAAACCTGTTTCTATTATGTGTGACAATACTAGTGCAATCAATATCTCGAAAAATCCTGTAATGCACTCTCGCACTAAAAAAATTGCTATTAAGTTTCATTTTCTTCATGAAAAGGTGTTGGCTAATGAGGTTTCTGTGCAATATGTTCCTACACAAGCAAAGGTTGCTGACATTTTTACAAAATTTTTGGCTAAAGATGTTTTTGAAAGACTTAGGTCTAGGTTTGGAGTTGTCTCTCAATCTCTGATATCTTAAACAGTCTATCTTAGTGATAGGGGGAGCTGGTTAGCTCTTCCTATAGCTCATACTTTGCTTCTCAAATGTTACATTTACAGCTTCATGTAATTTCACTGTAAATTCTGGTTTATCTTTGTTGACTTCAATTTATCCTTGTGACAAAAAGGGGGAGAATTATGAGCATTCGGATCTAGTACTCTATTTTTGGCTTGGTGTCTCAGTTTTTGCCATCAAGGAAAAAGGGGGAGTTTTTTTAATCTCTCTTGTGCTAATTTGTCATGTGTTACATTCTGGCATCTTGGTGGTTTACTCAATTGATCTGCTTCGTTTATGTTTTTCATGTTTACTTCACTTTTGATATTATCTTGGGTGGCACTGATATCTTGACTCTATGTGCATATCTAGGTTGAGGTATTTTGGTTATTGGTTTATGTTCCTTGATCAAGTGACATGGTTCTGATTCACTTGATTATATGACTTTGGCATGTTCAGTGTTATACAAGTAATGATCTTCGGTTCTTGATGCTTGGGTTTATGAGATGTAATTTTCTTTTTAGTTTTAAGAAAACCCTATCGGGTTTCCTTAATCAACTAATAATGGTTTATGGTATGTGGAATGGCATTGTGAATTTAACATGTATTTCAACCTTTACTACACTTCACAAGGATTTGGATACTTTGAGTATATATGGCATTTTATTGGTGGCAATCATTTTTTATCATTAGTAAACATGTGATCATTCCTATGCATATGTTTCAGTTTCTTGGTCAACACAAGTCTTTGGGTATACATGAATTTGTAAGGTGGAAAATTGACCGTGGGTAAAGGTATAAAATTTGATCTCTTATTAGCATTTGAATCGGGTCTATTGGTTGATATTAATTTGGGCCTCAAGGCCGACAAGAGGTATAAAGGTATTGATTATTTTTTGTCACATTGGAAGTGACTTGGATTTGATCATTTGGAAACAATCATGCCTTAGGCAATCGACATTTGATAGGAAAAATGGTCATATCATAATATTTGTTAAGGCATCACTTGGTCAGCATTTTACTTGGCAATTTGTTAGTGATTTTTGAGAATTTTGGTTGGCATGATTGTCTTTGATCTGGCCGCAGACTTCAAAAGGAATAATGAGTTTTGAATTTCTAAAATAGTCCTTTCAGACTTCAAAATCCATCACATTTTGTAAAGAGTTTAGTTTGGAAAGTTTAGGGAAAAATTTTCCACTTGATTGTTCGAGGGTTTGGAATCCTATTCTGGCTGCCACCATTGAAATTTTCTCACAGCCACTTCACTATGTATGTTGCTGGCTTTTTGACCTTTCACTATTAATGGGGAAAGTTGGAAGACCATTACAATGGTCGATTTATTTTTCAGTTACTTGTCATCAGGTAAAAGTTCAAAATAGAAAAGATGCACGGGTTGCTTAGCTAGTCTGCAAGTCTAGTAAATGGTTGCATGACAAAATCTCTTCCAAGTATTCATCTTTTCAAATACTTTGTAGAACCATTTCTTCTTGTTGGCACATAATGTTAAAGAAATGGGTTGGCTTCTTTTTGATAATGGTAAACGGGGTCTAGTTGTGTGTTTAGAAATGTTGCATGTCAACTTCACATGCTCAAAATTACATTTTACCATATCAGAATTATGTAATGGTGGTTTTTGTCTGTGGGTAATTATGAAATCTTTGAATCCCTTCAGTATCTTACCTGGGTTCATTTATAACGGTTCTTGGATGCATTATTTTGGGGTTGTTTTCAGTTTCACTATATTGTGAATTCAGTTACTTTAATATAGAAATAGTTTTCATTTTCCATTGATCATGGTTTATTTAGATCTTATGTTGTTTTGGTTTTAGCACTGCTTATGCAGGTTGCTTGAGAGGACAAGTTTCAGTCTACCTTCTAAATTTTCTTAATGCTTGGGTATTCCTGTAAGAAGAAATTCTTCATATTAATCTTTCCCACATGGACACTACAACATCTGGCATTGTTGGTCAATAGAATTTTGGTAACCTAATAATCATCTTTGTTTTATTCTTTGAAAAAGGAAAATGAGCAACTGTTGTAACCTTCCTTGAATGTAATGATGTATTCTATAAAAAGATGAAAACAAAGAGATTAGGGCTGTATCTTCACTTTAAAAACTAAAAAGGAAAAGAGCAGTGTAGTTCAAAACATTAGGGAAATAGGGTAATTATTTTTTGCTGTAAAATGGGGGAAAATAGTGAGTTAACTATTTTGAACAGTATCATGGAAAATGTATGAAATATAGTGTGTGAGAAAAACAAAGAGTAGATAGATCTTTGAGAATACATATTTTTTATGAGAAATTGTATTGAGATAGTATTTGTAAAACTTAATGAGATTTTCCTCAAGCTTTCTTAAGGCTTGACAATGAGTGGAACTTTGAAGTGTCATGGTTGACATTTGAGAATTCTACACATTGCCTGTCAAGAGGCACTTGAAAAAAATATGGGAAACAAAGAGATCCTCTCTATCATTGTATGTACTATTGATAAACAAAAAAGGGGTGGGTGCTCCTTGAGATTAGTGTCTCTAAAAAGAGGGGTTGGTGCTCCTTGAGTTGGTTCTCATAGATCAGCCATGAGGCATTGTCAAAATGATTATTGAAATGAAATCCTGAAAAAGGCAATAGGTTAAGGATTGGTTTTTCTACCCTAGGAGGGTTTTCCACTCAACATATCTTGTGTCTGTTTGAGTATCTATGGTTCATTTGATTAAGTGCTTTAATGCTTTAAATTTCTATGTTTCACTATTCTCATTTCAATTTATGTGATTGCATTCAATACATGAATGAGTTTATCATTGATAAATGAGAGCATATATCTGGTTTATTTTAGTTTCAATTAAATTTGGTAAAGATGTTAATAACACTGATTCACCCCCTCCCCCTCTCAATTTCTTTTCACTCCAACAAGAAGGGACATGAAAATTATGAATGTTTTAAGTTGAAGAAGAAGAATTTGATTGTATAGTCTCATGATGAGGAAAATAAAAAATCTCCCATCAAGACTTTTGGTGATGATAGAACATATGATGAACTAAAATATAGACTCAATAAGGTCACCTTAATGAACCATCATTCTACTTCATGGGGCGTGACAATCTGTTTGTCATTGGTGCTCACTTAACACATAATTTTTCTATGGATTGTATCATCGATAATGGCTCATAGAAAAAATTCATTATGAAGTCCATTGTCAACAAACTTCATTTTCCAATGGATCCCCATCCTCATCCATATTTAATTGGATGGAAAGATAATGATTCATCCTCTAAAATCACACACACATGCACTATGTATTTTGCATTTAGTCCCAAATTCATTGATAAGGTCACATGTGATGTGACCACCATGGATTGTTGTGGTTTGTTGCTTGGAAAACCCTATCAATATGATAGGAAAACTCATTATGATGCCTTTAAAAATACATATACACTGCAACAAGATAATAAGGAATATTTAATAAAATGTACCAAGAGCACCAAAAATCTATTACTTAGTTGTAGGTAGGCATGCAAAGCAATCAATCAAGCACAAGAGCTTGCACTCATTTTCATAAGGCCACAATCTGATAATTTTAAAGAAAAATTTATTATGTCTAAGCCACATGCTACTCTTGAAAAATTGTTGCAAGAATATTCATATGTGTTTGAGGAGCCTAAGACACTTCCCCTAGAATGAGCAATCAATCACACTATTGATAATGTTCCTGCTGCTTCTATTCCTAATGCCCCTTTGTATCGACAATAAATTCTTCAAAGTGATGGGATAAAAAAGAAAATTCAAGATCTATTGTCTAAAGGTTTCATTAAACTGAGTACATCCCCTTGTGCTTCACCAATCTTGCTTGTGCTTAAGAAGGATGGAACTTGGCATCTTTGTATTGATTTTTGGGCATTAAATAAGATCACCATCAAAAATCGATATCCACTTCCACGCATTGATGACCTCTTGGATCAACTTCAAGGTGCCAAATTATTCTCCAAGATTGATTTGAAAAGTGGGTATCATCAGGTTAGAGTTCAAGCAGAGGACACATGGAAGATTGCTTTCGAGATGAAAATGGGTCTTTCCAAGTGGCTTGCAATGCCATTTGGTCTCACTAATGCTTCTACCACTTTCATGAGATTTATAGTGTTTGGATAAACTTGTTATCATCTAATTAGATGATATTCTTATCTTTTCTCACTCTTGGAAAGTTCATCTTCAACATTTGGAACATGTTCTTCATACACTTCAACAAAACAATTTGTATGCCAACTTTCCTAAGTGTTCTTTTGGTTAGACATCCATCTCCTATCTTGGATTTGTCATTGATGCACATGGAATTCATGTTGGTCCTACAAAAGTGGAAGTTATTCTCAAGTGGCCTACTCCTTCAAATCTCACTGAATTGAGGGGTTTTCTTGGTCTTGCCAACTTCTACCACAAGTTCATCTTACATTACTGAAACATTGCTGCACCTTTGCACCAATTGACAAAGACCAATGTTGCGTTCAAGTGGACAAAAATCCATTCTCATGCTTTCAAAACATTGAAAGATAAATTATGTTCAACACCTATTCTTGTTCTTCCAAATCGCTCACAACCTTTTGACATTGAGACAAATGCTTCATAGTATGAACTTGGTGTTGTTCTAAAGTAAAATGGTCATCCTATGGCCTATCATTCATAAAAAAATTCTACTACTAAAAGGAACTACTCCACAGATGATAAGGATATGCATTGGTCCAAGCCATTAAGTATTGGAGACATTATCTTTTGGGGAAAGAAATAGTTGTTCACACTGATCACATTCCTCTACAGTTTCTTCAGTCTCAAAAAAAAATTGCAGAAGCTCAACATATGAAGTGGGCTTCATATCTACAATAGTTTCACTTGGTCATCAAGTATAAGAAGGGGAACACCAACAATGTTGCAGATTGTTTAAGTCATCCTCTTACAACACATGTTTCAACTATTATTTCCACTTCTCACTTGGGATTCTAGACATGGTCTTCTCAGTATGATCAAGATCCTAATTTTGGTGTTTCCTGTGCAAGTCTTCAAAATCCTTCAACTTCAAATTTGAAACCTTTTCAATATTTCCACATCAAGGATGGGTTACTTTACAAGTTCGATAAACTTTGTGTCCCTCAAGATCATCAAACTTCTCTTCTCAAGGATGCACATTATACTCTTTATGGTGGTCATTTTGGTAAACAAAAAACACTTCATCATTTGCATCGGTTCTTCTATTGGCCCCATATGCAGTGAGATGTTCTACATTTCCTCAAGAGATGTGCAGGTTTCTGCCACTCTAAACCAACCAATAGAAAAATGGGCTTAACTATTCCTTTGCCTATTCCTTCACGTCCCTGGGAGATAATTTCCATGGATTTGGTTAGTGGATTTCCATTGACTATTCCCCACCATGATTGTGTTTTTGTGGTTGTCGATTGATTCAACAAGATGGCTAAGTTCATCCCATGTCGCAAGGCAATTTCTATACATGACTTAGCCCAAATCTTCTTTGAAATTGTTTGGAGATCTTTTGGTTTACCAACTAGCATTGTTTATGATCGTGACTCACATTTTGTGGGCCATCTCTGGTGATCTATGTGGAAGATTTTGGAATTTTCCTTAGCCTCTCCATTGCTTTTCATCCTCAGTCAGATGGTTATACTAAAATTGTGAACCAAACTCTTATAAAAAGTATGAGGATTTATCACCATAATTCTCCTGCCAAGTGGGATTTGAGCCTAACCCACATAAAGCATGCATATAACTGGGCAGTTCACTCTTCTACGAGTCACTCACCTTTTGAGCTATGTCTTGGTTTTCAGCTTTTGGCTCCTTTTGAGTTGCCCTTATCTTTGCCTTCTCTAGCCACTATGCATATTCAAAAAGAGAAAGATAAGGTCTGAGCCTTCATTTAGCATTTATAAAATCTTCTATCCAAAGTAGTTCAGATTTTTTAGAAGACTCAAGAAAAGAAGAAACAACTCATGGATTTTCATTGTGTCCCTCATACTTTTCAAGTTGGGGATAAAGTTTGGTTATACATGGACAAACGTCATTTCGAAGAGAAAACACATAGTAAGGTCAAACCACTTCATTGTGGGCCTTACACCATTCTTCAATAGGTATCTGATAATTATTTTTGACTTGATCTTCCAACTCAGTTGGGAATCCATGATGTTTTCAATGTTGATCTTCTCAAACACTACCATGAGTCAACACTAGAAACTAAGCCTCCTATTAGCCATCCTATAGATGTTGTTCCTGATTTTCAGCTTCTGCCTGATTCTAATAGAGTTTTTGGTACAAATACTCATCAGACACAACATGGTTCCACCATATCATACCTTGTTACAAAGTAAGGTCAACTTCCGCATCAGGTCTGTTGGATCTCTCGTCACCAGCTCTCTCAGGATTTTCCTTCTCTCCTAAAAGCATTGGAGTCCAATGTTGTTATTGTTGGGAGGAATGATGAGGATTCATAGGGTATAGGTTAGAGAATAGGATTTTAATTATTATTTTAATATTTTTTAGTTTTTATCCTATGTAAAAAATGAAAGTCAAATATTAGTTTCCTAGTTGTTAGGAAGTTAGCATAAATTAGAAAATTGTTGGGAAGTTAGCATAAGTTAGTAAATTATTTTGTTGCCATCTCCACTTCACGTGAAGATTTAGATGATATTCCAAATCTTTAATTTTGGCATAAATAATGCCTATATAATAATGTATTTTCCTCCTTCTGTCAATAGATTGGAAATACAAGTTTGCAGCTTTTACTTGCAAAGGATAATGTCAATGTTTGAATTTATTCACTGATTGCATAGATTATTCTCATTTGTATAATTGAATCTTTGTTTGTTGCTTCCATTTTTCTTGTGATTCCATATCATAATCAACAAAGTTGAAGCTTTGGAGCAGCATTAAAGTGTTATTACAGGTCTTCAAGCTAACTTTCATTCAAGATCTATCACTGTCAAGGGTTGATCATTGTTGTCCATGGTGAAGCATGATGGATTCTAGGTTGGGGAGATACAACTAGCCATCAATACAAGCCTAAAGACTTGTTTCCTAAGTGCTTTCATCCTCCATTATCACTCTATATTCAACCTAAGTAAAGTACAAGTATCATTGGAACTCATTTGGGATGATCAGAGATCACCACAAGTGAGTCACTCATCTTTACATTCCCATTCTTACATCATATTCTTACACATTAGAATAGGATTGCATCATGTTTCATATTTCTTAGTCTTAGAAATATTTAAGGCTAGGATTTTCATGCACATTTCATTATTTCTATCAAGGTTTAATTACCAAACTAGGGGTTTGACTTAGGAAAACCCCCATTATCAAATCAAGTTGAATTATAATTTGCAAGTGTTTTTCCTAGATTCGGATGCAGAACTCAAATTGGAAGGAAAGGGAAGGTGTTGAAGTGAAGATAATAAATTGCAATTTTCAAAGAAACAAAATGGGACTGATTCACCAAGAGTGGAAAATGAGTCCCACTATATCTTTTTTCTAGATCTGTTTGCAGATTTTGAAACCCTTTTTCTCGAAATAGACTCCTATGTAGAAAACTAGATCTAGGACTAATTCACTCAAGTTGGCGAATGAGTCCCAATTGGTCAAAAATTCAAAAATTCTAGAATTTTAGAGTTGTTTCTAGTCACTTCCAGGTTTCCAGGTACTCTTCATTTACCTTTTTGTCTTTCTATTCTATTTTACTTGCATTTCTAAGTCATTTTCTAAGTCATTGCATTAAACTAAGGTTTTTTCTTAAAACTTGGATTACATTATCTTTTCCAAGTCCAAACTTGGTGGTGAACCCCTCATTAGAGCATGTTCAATCCATAGGAAAATTCTATTGAAAAATATCTTTCTCCTTTGCATTAGGATCTCTAAGGTTATCCTTGAGTGGAATCTCTTTGAAAGTGGGTGCAAATACTTCATCTTTCCATCATTTTTCATTTGTTCCATTTTGGTGAACCTGCATTTAGGACATTGAAATTCTGATTTTGAGTGCATATTTATTCTAGATTTAGTTTGCATTAACATTGCATTAAGGTTTGCATTGGTCAATTTTTATTCTAGGGTTTCAATTCTTTCATTAGTGAAAGCTCATTTAGCTTGCATTTTTGCACTTAATTTCATTGAAAATGATTATAAAAATGCATTTGAATCTTAGACTTAAATCATACAGCAAAGAAAACATTAAAATCAACCAAAAAAATTTGAAATTTTGAAAAAAACCCTATTGGGAATCATTTTCCACCTTGGGTGAATCAGTCCCAATGCAAATTCTGCACTGCTATTTATATAGTTAAATTTCCAGTTTTTCAACTTCTGATTACTGCCATTACTTTTTTGTTTTAGTTTAATTACTGGCTGAAATCATTATCATTTACATTCATTGCAATTGTGGATAGAGTTATACTTTTTCACTTTTCATTTTCAACATTTAGATTAGATAACATTAGATATAGATTAGCAAACAACACCAAAAACAAGACTAAAAAAACTACGCCACTTGAAGAAACTATAATTATTTGACTATGTCAAATATCTCTTTCCAAGTTAACCTAACCCTCAAGCCTTTTAGTAGTGATGAATTTGATATGTTAGATGAAAACCTTGAGGATTTCATCTCACAAGATTCATCCACTAAGGCTTGTTATGAGAAACCAAAAAACAAGAGATGTTAATGTGATTCAACCTCAACTCATCCTTTACCCACCTTCGCACAAAACTCAAACTCAAAAAAAACTTGAAATCATCCTTTACCCACCTAGGAATAATGTTTTATAGCAATAGAGTCATAATACCATTTCTAACACATATAACACTAGGAATAACCCACAACCACAACAACCAACTCCCACAACCTTACCTTTGCCCAATCCCATATTTCCTAGTGCTCCTCATTTTCCTTCGCATAGTGGAAAGGAGTATGATCTTGTTGAGCAACTTAAGAATAATCTTGCAAAGATATCCCTATGGGATTTAATTTAGAATTCACCAAACTATCACAATATGCTCCAAATAGCTTTGCAACAAGTAGTGGTTCCTCCTGGTACAAATGCAAATTATGTAACAACCCTTATACAGGGAATGAATACAGTTAATGTAGACATTACCTTTCAACCAACATGAGCTGCGTCCCTTGGAATTGAGAAAGAAAAATGAGGCCTTCATGATAATATCCCAATTCAATAGAATAGGCATAAAAAGGACACTTGTTGATAATGTCTCAACCCTTAACATGTGTAGTGTGAAACTCTTCGATAGATTGCATGTAGATAAATAAAAAATTGAACCCAACTCATTATTCATTAGAGGATTTGACAATGTAGGAAAGCAATCACTTAGTGTGATTACTTTACCTATTACAGTCAGAAAGGCTACCTTACAAAATCCTATTCATGTCATGCCTCATGACCTTTCATACAATCTTCTTTTGGGAAGACCATGGATTCATGAGATGCATGTGGTGCCTTCAACCCTTCATCGTATCATGAAATATTTCTATAACAAAAAGGTATACCAAGTTGAAATAGACCTCGAGCTTGAAATTTTCTTGCAAGTTGAAAAAGGAATGACAAGTCCTCTACGTACATTAAATCCAACGTCCAACATAGAACCTATAGAAGTTGACAAGAAAGAAGTAGAAATAGTGTCAAAATTATTGGATGATGATTGAGGTTCCTTGGAGTTCACACCCTCATTTATGGGAGAATATATAATCACAAGAAAAGAAGATGAAAAACAAAAACAACCAATGGTCATGTCAACTCAAAATTTGGAAGAAACTTCACGAGAATATACCTCATCCACTCTAGAAGAAAATACAAGTTATACAACTAAATTAGATGAGATATATTATCAACAGCCACCAAACTCAAAAGAAATGGAAAAAAATATGGGAGAGGTTATGAACTTGTGAAACAATTGGGTTACAGTGGTAAAGGATGTGGAAAGAAAGAACAAGGCATTAAATTTCCTATAGAATCTAACACGCAAGAGAAAAAGATTGGTTTGGGGTATTTTCCTTCTAAGACAACAAAAGAAAACAAAATCCCATCATTAAACATCAACACTATCATGTGCAAGCCAAAAATCAACCTCACTATGAAGCATCCTGAATTTCTTGTTATGGATTTACCACGAGCATGGGAGTACTTTGAAACTAATGAAGCCTTGAAGAAATTTTTAGGAGTTTATGGCAATTAATCTTCTAATCCTCAAAAGAATAAGGTTACATGTGCTATGATCAGTACAAAACAAAAATATGCAAAAGAAAGTAATGAGAAAGATATAAGTATGAAACAATACATCCCTGAATTTCCAAAGTCAAATACACTTCCTTTAGGAGATACAATTGATATACCAAATGATATAAATGATAAAGAGAAAATAATTAAGATAGGGAAGTTCCTTGATGATTAAGAACAAGAAGATCACACAATGTTACTCGACTTTCCCAAAATTTTTGCTTGGAAATATTTAGATATGCCAAGAATCGATCTGAAAATAGTGACACACAACATTGTCCTTGTTGAAAATGCTAAGCCCGTTCAACAAAAGATAAGAAACACATGAATCCTAATATAGCCTTGCTTGTTAAAGGGGAATTTGAAAAAATCCTTGACGCTAGTTTCATAAGACCTATAGATTATTCTCCTTGGATCTCAAATATTGTCATAGTTGCAAAACTTGACAATTGTATTAGGATGTGCATGGATTTTCATGATTTAAATAAAGAATCTTTAAAAGATGACTTTCCCCTTCCTAATATAGGTATGATAGCGGATTCAACTATGGTACATGCTTTGTTATCATTCATGGATGGATTTTTTGGATACTATCAAATCTTCATCAACCCTCAAGATTAATATAAGATAACATTCACAATAGTTTGGGGAACATTTTACTGGGTTATGATGCCTGTTGGATTAAATTATGCAAGTGAAACCTATCAACGAGCGATGAAATTAATATTTCATGATACATACATAAGATTTTGGAAGATCATGTTGATCACATTCTAGCCAAATTTCTAACAAGATAGGACAACGTGAATGTCCTTCATAAAATATTTGAGTGGGTGAAAAAATACAACATGAGATTGAATCCAAAAAAGTGTGTCTTTGGTGTAGATAGAAAGAAACTTTTAGGTTTTATCATATCTCACAAAGGCATTGACGTGGACACAAAGAAAATTGATGCTATAATCAACATTCCACCTCCTAAAAACATCTCTCAATTGTGCATGTTACAAGGAAGAATTCAAGCCATCTGTCATTTTGTCGCATCATTAGTTGATCAAATGTTACCATTTATACATCTCCTCAAAAAGGATGTGCACATTAATTGGAATGAGGATTGTAAATAGGATTTTGAGAGTTTGAAGAAGTATCTTGCAGCTCCACCTGTTTTATAACCTACTATGTAAAAAAAATGTTTGATACTTTATATAGCTGCATCAACTCATGCTCTTGCGACATTTTTGGCTCAACAAGATGAAAATGGTAAAGAGCATCATGTTTAGTACATCAATAAAACCTTGATTGATTATGAGAAATGATACACAACAATATAAAAATAATGTTTGTCCCTTGTATTCACTACCAGTAAATTACGACACTATTTATTGAATACAAAAATACATGTGATGACAAAATTTGACCCTCTCAAATATCTTTTCAATAAAATGGACTTATCAGGATGTCTAGCTAAATGGGTAATGTTGTTGACTGAGTTTGTCCTGAATTTTTCCTTATTAAAAATCAATTAAGGGTCAAGCCTTGACTGACCAATTGGTTGACACTCCTTCTCCTTTAGCATTACCTAGTAATGAAACCTTTCCCGATGACAATGTTTTGACAAATGAGGCTAATACATGGGAGTTATATTTTGACGGATCCAAGTGTAGAAAAGGATCTAGTGTAGGAGTTATAATAATACCACCTGTAGGAGAGCTCATTCCCTTGTTGTATTAGTTAAACTTCTTATGTACAAACAACACTATTGAGTATGTTCAAAGTGTTGCTCGATGGATTGTATGCCACTTTAATTATGGATGCTCAACACATTAAGATCTTTGGTGATCATTTACAATTAGTCATTAAACAAATAAATGGAACATACCAAGAAAACCATGAAAAACTATCAAAATATAAGGATCTCACAATGACTTTGTTAAATAAGTTCAACTCATTTATAATTTATAATATCCCACAAAAAGATAATTGACATGTGGATGTAATGGCAAGTGCAACCTCCCTTATCTCCTCTCAAGATCCTTCAAAATATTTCACCTTCATTGTGCAAATGGTCATGAAACCTTCAATCGATGATAAATTGGAAGAAGTGTTAGCAACAACCAAGGAAGACTTGAGTGAATGGTATGATACAATATTTAACTATTTAAAAGATGATACCTTTCGTGAGCCAACAACCAAGAACATCCAAGCTCGCTTACGAAAACTCGCATCTAAGTATATAATTCTTGCCAATGTGTTGTATTAGAGATAATTCCATGGTCTCTTACTTAGATGCCTAGAAAAAAATCTGAGATATCCACAACACTTGAACAAGCTCATGCAGGTGCTTGTGGCAACCATTTTGGAGGAAAAACATTAGTTCAAAAACTTATCCACATTGGATACTATTGGAGACACATGGAACAAGTTTGCTTTGAATATGTAAGAAAATGCCACAAATGTCAAGAGCATAGCAATCTAATCCACAATCCTACTTATGAATTTCGAGCTCAAGTTCTGATATGGCCCTTTGCGGTTTGGGGTTTAGAAATTATAGGAAATATATCACCCCCTTCTTCCACTGGACATACATTTGTAATAATTGCAAAAGATTATTTCACAAAATGGGTGGAAGCCATTCCCCTTTGATGAACAACTACATATGTGATATGCCATTTCACATTGGAACACATTATTCCTCGCTTTGGACTTCCTTTCATGTTAGTCTATGATAATGGTACACCATTTAATAATAATGACATAAAGATATTCTCAGAGACATTTAACATACAAAATTTCTTTTCGACAACTGATTACCCACAATATAATGGTCAAGCTAAATCAACTAATAAGACTATTAAACAAATCCTAAAGAAAACCGTTAACAAGCATCATAAGGATTGGCACACACAATTACAAAATGCATTATGGGCCTATCACACAAGTGTCAAATCATCTACAAGAACTACACCTTATAATATTGTCTATGGTAGTGAGGCAATAATTCCCTTGGAGTTAGAGATTCCTACATTAAGAATTTCTCTTCAAGGACTTACTACTAAAAGAAACTATAAAGAGCAATGATTGCATCAGCTTGAAATGCTCGATGAATAGTGCATCAATTCTCTTAAGCATCTTCAAGCTTATTGTAAAATAATAAAGTGTATTTACAATGAAAATATCATCCCTCACACATTCAAAAAAGGCAACCTAGTATTATATGAAAATAAACATAATGTCAATGTCAACCCGAAGGAAAAAGGGAAGTTTAGTCCTAATTGGTTAGTACCTTACATAATTTTTGGGTTTGGTGCATACACATTAACTGAACTAGATGGCACACCCCTCAAAGAACCTATCAATGTGGTGCATCTACGTTGGTATTATGTCTAATCCCCTTGAATAGTATGAATGATAAAGCAATGATGTTAAAGTTAGTGGATAATATTCTACATGCTCTCGCATTGCTTCATTCTTGACAAATAGTTATGCATGTGTCTTGAACACTAAGGTGATTATTTAATTCATTTTAAGTAATTAATTTAGGTTTCCTACTATTCACCTTCATCCTGTATGTTGTGTTAGATTAGATACTTACATGGATTTAATGTTCTTTAGATCATAAGTGCATTTAATTTAGCATAGCATACTTAATCATAATGTTTCATCTAAGAGAAACTATAATAAGTTTTAATTAGATCTCATAGTGCATGCTAAATCATGGAGACATTAATTAAATAATCTTAAAAAGGTTATTTAATTAATCACATTGCCATTTAACATCCAATACAAGTAATTAAACATTGAATGCTCACATAAATATATAAATCAAAGTTTTGTGTACATGTCATCAATATATACAATGCCACTAAGGCCCATGAATACTAGATCCCTTAGGACATGGTACTTGCATTTGTCTTGTAGCAGTTTGTCAAGAGACAATGGTATGTGATCGTGATCACGATCCGCTGAATGTAAGTTGAGAGAAAACTATAAGCCCCGTATCTATTCTAGGGCCTCCTAATCCTCCCCTTCTATCTGATCTCTCTCTACCTAAATCCTAACTACCTTTGAATCTAATCTCTCAAAATCTATTGGGGTCTGAGATGATTGAGCCTCTAGGGCATCATCGACTTGGTGGATGCACCTCCCTAGACTCTCATATGCTACCCGCAGTCTAACGTATGGCCTAAATGACTCTAGGTCCTAATCCATGATGGATGGGGGCACATAGTATGAGTCTATGGCATCCTCATCAATTGATGGGGGAACTATCTCCACAACCACTTGTTGATAAAAATCCTAAAAATCTCTCATTGATCTTGCAAGATAGAAACAATAGATATAATCAGTACACATCATGACATATATAAATCATAAGCATAAGCATAAAGCATAATAGTAAATAAATATTATCACCTATCTCTCTAGTTGGCTATGTGAAATAAGCCTCATCGTGTGTAGGAGGCATGGAAGATATGCTAGCCTCTCCATGACTGCATGGGTATTGGTGCCTACTGCAATTATTGCTCATGATCTAGTTATATAAATGGGAGAGGGATCTCCCCACTCGTTCCCTATTGGATCCTCATTTTCTACCTCATCACCCTCGCTCATGGACCACTCCTCTTGGTCCTCCTCGTAGTCCTCGTAGTCCTCCTCGTCATCTTCCTCATCTCCTCTGTCTTTGCTATCATAGTCAGAATCTGCATCCTCATTGTACTCCTCGTCTATGACATCTATGAATATGTTTGTAGCCTTGTAGTGTGTCTGTTCGACCTTGTGCTCTACCTCATCTCCCTCATTTGGGAGTGGTCCTGCATCACCTATCAACTCCTCCATAGGAAACACAGGAGTTGGTCGTGATACTGTCCACCACTCTTCATAGTCATCTATGGCACCGACGTCATACACCTTGGAGACTGGAGGCATATTGTGATCTGAGTACTCGGAGTCACTGTAGAAAACATCCTCTGTAGTGAACCATACAAAATCACTAGGTCTAAGAGAACTCCACACTAATATCCTGAAGGAGGGTCGTGCCCTAGGTGCTATCTGGATTTGTCCCAACTATTGCATGACCTGATCGTAGTAGAAAGGACACACTTCATAATCATGTCTGCCAATAAAAAATCTATCAAGTTGTAATCTTCTCATCTGCCAAGTGTGATCTAGCCACTGAAGCACAAGTTGATAAGGTCTCCAAAGGATCTCGTCCTCCTCCCTCTAGAAGAATTTGGCAAATAAATGACTACATGACTAAAAATTTTAGTCACAACAACTAAAGATGACTAAATTCTACTCATTTTTTGTAAGACAACTATAAATGACTAAATAAATGACTAATTTGATCATCATAAGTGACTAATTTGATGGTTGAGAAAAAAATGACTAGTCACACAAATAAAAATGGCTAAATAATTAGTCACACAAATAAAAATGACTAAATAATTAGCCACACAAATAAAAATTAGACAATATGATATTAAAGTGGATAATTAAAAAGAATATTTTGAATTGAGGGAGTGGCTGGTATTATAATAATAATATAGTATATTACAATACAATATAATATAATATATTATAGTAATATATATATAATATATATTATATAATATTGAATTATTATATAGTATCATATTATTAATATTATAATATTATATAATATATATCATTATTATATATATAATATAATATATAATATATATTATATAGTATTATATTATAATATAATATAACATTATAGTATAATATAATTTAACATTATAGTATAATATAATATAACATTATATCATAATATAATATAATATTTATATTATAATATATTATATTATATTATAATATTTATTATATAATAATATAATATTATACTATATTTAATATTATATAATAATATAATATTGTAATATACTTATTAATATTTATTGTGTAGAGATTTATATATCGTAGTTTATTTATTTTCAATTCCATTTTGAAATTATTTTTGGAGGCAAATCTTGGCGAGCAAATTTGGCTGAAATTTTCAATTTAATGAATTTTTTTTAGGGAAAATCTTAGCGGCAAATGTGGGTAGTAATTTTTATTTTAATAAACACTCTAAAACCCTCGTTGAAACCCTATTTTCAGGTTGTAGCTCGACAAATGGGAGAAGTGAAAGGTGAATACCAGGGAAGAAGAGTTTGGAGATAAGCCATGCCCCTGTAGTGTGATCTTGTTAGTGTGAGAATGGATGGATTTCTCACTTGGTTTTAGGCATGTAGGTCCTCACGTAGTGCATTGGATTTCTATGCAGGGGCTCTCTTTCGCCTACTTTGTCAACATTGGTAGCCGCTCCCAACTCTACTAGCCCTCGTTACATATACAAATTTTCAATACTAAGATATATTTATTGTAGAGAGGAGTTTACTATGGTGGGTATTATCACACCAATGTTTTGAGCCAAGTAGATGGCGTTAAAAGAAAATGGAGTCTGAGTTGCAAAGGGAAAAAAATACTCTTTATCTTCTTACTGCACTATAGCTGATGAACAAGTGGGGGATTATGGTTTGAGACCAAGTTGATCCCAGTGACTATCTACAAAGTAAAATGTATCAACAAGAATCTATGAGAATATTTGCTACAGTCTGAGGAAGTTGATAATAGGTATGTATCCATATTGATATGTCGTATCTTGCATTACATGAGAATGAGCTCTTTAATTTCATGAAATCTTTAAAACCTATTTATTGAATTCTGTTAGTGTTTGGGTGTTTCCGGTAGCCGCTCCAACCTTGTCTAGCAATTGGGTGGTTTGGACATGACAAAATTTTGAATACCCATGGCTTCGGTGAAAAGTCAGAAATCAGGTGGCTTTGTCATTTCTTTGCATCATCCTATTGATGCCTAGGAATAGAGTGGCTTGGTCGTTTCTCGACGTCATCCTACCAATTCTTTGGAATGGGGGGGCTTGTTCATTTATTCTTCTAGATCCACCAGGAATATTGATAAAAACATACTACTATTCATAAATAATGATGTGTTATTTACCCAATTTTCACTATTTGTTGTGCAAGATGCACAAGATTTGGGTATTTCAATTGAGCTTTTCCCCTTGAGTAGATCGAGTGAAGAATTCAATTTTTCTATGTTCTATGTTGTACATTTTAGTTTTGTAGTGCATGGTATATTATCTTGTAAAACAAAGCTTTAGAATCTTAAATAAATCTCCAATGGTATATTATCTTCCTTGAAACTTAATTGTAATATACTATAATGTAAAAATAAAAATGTGCTCATTATTAGAATGTTGATATTTCATACCTGGGCCTATATTGTTGTGAAATTCCTTATCATCTCGCCTTTTTTTTCATATTTCAAAATTTCATAAATCTTTTAAAAATATTAACAAATTTTGAGTTTTTTGATTGTGGACAGGTATAGAGCAAGAAGAAAATGAAAAACCAATGCCTTAGAGATGCATTTATAGCCCACGCCGTGTGCAAAAATGACATCACTGAAGACATGCATTCACACAGATGAATTTTTAGATTTGTTTTTTGTTTTTTTCAGTTTTAAAAGCATAATAAATCAGCAGTTTGCATACTACAAAATATTTTGTCTTCAAAACTCTATGTATAGAGTTCTTTGTAACATATTATATATATATATTTTGAATATACACAGTGAATTATTTTCAATCCTTTGAGCAGATTTGTTGAAGTTTTATGATTATTTCAATTTATAAATGACTAAATAAATGACTAAACAATGATTAAATAAATGATTACAATGACTAAATAAATGACTACAATGATTAAATAAATGACCACCATGACTAAATAAAATGACTACTATGACTAAATAAATGACTACCATAAATAAATAAAATATTACCATGATTAAATAAATGACAACCATGACTAAATAAATGACTAGTTAACAATAATTAATGACTAAATTAACAACTAAATATACTACCAAATTGATCAATCAAAACAACCAATAAATGACTAAAAATGGTTTAGTCATAAATTTGGTCGTGTTATAAATGACTAGAAATAAACTACTAATGGTCACATGACCATTTTTTAGTAGTTTTTTTTGTCATTTATTTATATTTTTGTATTAGTGTCCTGTCGATCAAATTGCACTCTCCAGAAGTGTAAATTGCCATACTGCCAAAACCGTCATAGAGGATAGCTGATGGCCCTAGAATACCCCAAGGATATCAAACATGAGAAGCTGGTAGGTTTGGTACAAGTAATATTTTCAAGGTGCCAAATTTGTAGAAGTGTACAATGTACCATACTATCCACCTCCCAAAAGACAAAACATCCAAGGTCATAATATAAGTGCTCTAGGATACAATGCCCCCAAGCGTATATTATCTAGTGCTCTACCATCCCTTGTATTAGGTGTACTAGTCCTCCCTCCAGGTGCGCTCCCCAACCATTAGGGATGAGTACTAGTGGAACTATAAGCATCATAATCCATCTAACCAATGGGGCTCGTGAATATAGTAGCATCACCAGATCAATTTGTGCCCTCATCCTCTCATGATGTACTGGTCTGTAAAGGTAATAATACATGTCATATTTCATCTTGTGGAATGTATGTTTCTCTCAAAAACAAACTCGCTCACCTGAATATGTGATGCATGTCCTCTAGCAGGATCGTCATCTAACCAGTTGGTAGATGGAATGTTCATGTATCAGCATCCTAGCGCTCTACTAGCACCATCAACATCACATCATGGTACCTCATGGGGGGCATGAGGTATGCCCAGTATATTCCTATAGCATGTAACAACTTTTTTTCCTCCATTGAAAGAGTGGGGGATAAATATCTGAGAAGGTTAATCTGCTTGCCACCTAGACGCTCACGTGAATGGGTGGGCACCTAACAAAAAAGAAAAAAAAAGTCCTATAATCAATCTAAACTCTTCAATTTTTACATAAACAATCATAAAAGTGTACTAAAGTTGTTCTAGTGTGCTTTCCTAGAGGCCCTAGACACTTTAGAACCCTTTTGGGACACTCTGCGAAAAAGTGGGACACTTCACAAACAAAAGGGACACTTTACGAAAAAAGGGGACACTTTGCAAAAAAAAATTCCAAGGCCCTAAATTAACCTATAAATGTGTAAAAGTCATAAAATAACTACCTAAGGACAAAGTGAAGGTAGAAGAATCAACTCAACCTCATTTTGGTGCTCACCATGTGCCACCTGCTTGCACAACACGTCCATTCTTGCAGGCCTGTAATCTCGTCTGCTAGGCATCTCTCACTATTCTTCAATCACTTCCAAGCTAAAAAAAGGTAAATGACAAAATAGTAAGAATTTACTTCACTTTTTTTCTCTTATGTAAATTAAAATTAGGGTTTTTACTACATTAGGGTTAAAAGGTAAGTTTCATTCAGATCAACATAATGGGTGCTAGAGAGCTCCATTTCCAACGTCATTTGTTGTGTTGGAATTGTGATTTCACTGCTGATATCATCAATAGTCTATAATTATGTGGTATGGTACTTGGAAATACCCTATGACAAGAATTACCCTATTCGACATGGCTATATTGCTACCTTGATTCCACCTCCATAAAGCAAGCAGAATCAAGCAGGGAATACATCTACTCTCGAATTATATTTCTAGAAGAAGTTAGATAAAAGGATTCATGGATGACTAACAAATTTGTGTTCTAGGATGCGGTTCTTAATGTTGTGGTTTTGTAGATGACTACTTTGGGGCCTTCATTCTCTCGTATTGTGAATGAGTATCCTTTTATGAGATAAAGTGGTACTATTTAGAGCCCTTTAGCTTACATATGCACACAGAGTCATATGGGTGCTAAAGTGGGGGCTAGATGTGACCACCAGAATTGTATTCCCTTCTTGGAGATAGTACAATCCTTGGTCTAATATATACCTATCTTGGGTACCCTTGCATTAACTACCCTTTAAAATAATCATTTATAGGCCCCTAAGACCCATTATCCTAGATCTCGAGGCTCATTTCACTCAAAAATCAGATAAAATCACTCAAATCCCTAAAAGTCCCGAAAAACCACATCAAAAAGCTAAGGTGGGACTCATTCGCCACCTTGGGCAAATGAGTCCCCTTAGGTGGGACCCATTCACCAAGGGTGGCGAATGAGTCCCATTTGGGGACTTTTTCAATTTTGAGCTTGAAATTTATGTTTTTAATTCAAAATTTTGGGGAATGTCAGCCTTCGAGACCTAAATAACGGTAAATTAGGTGTTAATGCCTATAAAAGAAAGTTTCTAAGTCATTTTTATCATCTCTAAGCACTTTGAGTAAGTATTCTCAAGAGCAATTTTCAAGATCTAGGTATTCAAGAATCTTCATAAGAGCATTCAAGAGCAAGTAATTAGAAAAGTTGAAGCTTTGGAGCACCATTGAAGTGTTTTTGCAGGTCTTCAATATCACTTTCATTCAAGATCTATCATTGTCAAGGGTTGATCATGGTTGTCTATAGTGAATCATGATGGATTCTAGGTTGGGGAGATGTAACTAGCCATCAAGCTAAGCCTAAAGACTTGTTTCCTAAGTGATTCCATCCTTCATTATCACTCTATAGTCAACCTAAGGAAGGTACAAGCATCATTGGAACTCATTTGGGGTGATTAGAGATCACCAAAAGTGAGTCATTCATCTTTACATTCCCATTCTTGTGTCATATTCTTGCACATTAGAATAGGATTGCATCATGTTTCATATTTCTTAGTCTTAGACACATTTAAGGCTAGGATTTTCATGCACATTTCATTATTTATATCAAGGTTTAATTACCAAACTAGGGGTTTGACTAAGGAAAACCCCCCATTAGAAAATCAAGTTGAATTATGTTTTGTAGATCTTTTTCACAAATTAAAATCCAAAACTCAAATTGGAAGGAAAGGGCAAGTGTTGAAGTGCGGATCAAAAATTTCAATTTCTGAAGAAGCAGAATGGGACTAATTCGCCAAGAGTGGTGAATGAGTCCCACTGTAGCTATTTGCAAGATCTTTTTATAGATTTTGATACCCTTTTTCATGAAACAGACTCCCGTGCAGAAACCTGGATCTGGGATTGATTCACCTAGGTTGGCGAATGAGTCCTATTTGGTCAAAAAGTTAAAATTTCTAAAATTTTAGAGTTGTTTCCATTCACTTCCAGGTTTCTAGGTACTCTTCATTTACCTCTTTTCCTTTCTATTTTGTTTTACTTGCATTTCTAAGGCATTTTTTGTCATTGCATTGAACTAGGGTTTTGTCTTACAACTTGCATTGCATTGTCTTTTCCAAGTCCAAACTTGGTGGTGAACCCCTCATTAGAGCACATTCAATCCCTATGACAACACTATTACAAGATCTCTTTCTCCTTTGCATTAGGATCTCTAGGGTTATCCTTGAGTGGAATCTCTTTGAAAGTGGGTGTGAATATATCATCATACCCATCATTTTTTATAGGTTCCAATTATAATTAAAGTTATGGGAAAAATAGGGTGTTAAGGTAGTGTGAAATTATCAAGGGTGACAATTTTCGACACTACAATACCCATATGTAATGGGTATCCATTTTTATATTTAAAATAAGTGTGCATTTTAAAATGAAATGGGCACTCATTTTTGTATAGATCATGTTCCCACTCCTTTTTAAAAAGGGTATGCATTTTGGAGTGAGTATATGTTTCATAAAATTTGAAATTTGAAACTTGTGATTTTTCTTTTTGTAGGCATGGAAATCCAAACTCCAACCTTAGATGTGCAAGTACAATTTCAGGAAAACAAGAGAAAAAATGATTTTTAGTAATATGATTGATGAATTTTATAATATATTTCCAATAAAATTAAAACCTGTTATAGATGTCAATGTCTAGTTTTTAAATATGTATTTTTTTATGATTGGACAAGTTAATTTATTTATTATTTAATTTTTGAAGAAAGTGGTTCATAAACTTGAAATATCACGTATTAGTATATCTTTAATAACTTTTAATCTTTAATTAAAAATTACATGTCATCAATTTAGACATCGTTATTAAAAAAAAATCATTTTATGATTAGTTTAGCTCAAATTATGCTTATCCTACATGAGGGATTTTTAAAAATAGTAATTAGGGCCAATAAAAAATTAATTAAAATATCTTTCAAAAAAATATAAAAAAGTGTCCTCGCCAAGATTCACTATAATACACCTATTTCTCCTAAATGAATTAGAAAAATAATTTTATTTAGGTCAAATTATGCTTGTCATACAAGTGCATGTTATGGCCCTAAATTTGTTATGTTTGTACATCCTATAAAAAATTAACTTTTGTCGTCTAGGAATTAAAATAAATTATGTTTTTTAAAGCCAAACTCAAAACACTATTTTAATATTGTTGGAATTTATTAACATTTTTTTGTGTAAGTACGTCAAATTTTTAGTCCAATTGTGATACACTTTGTTTTCAGTAAAAATAATTCCATGTTTTGAGAAAAAAGTGGACCTAACTTCTTGCACTTACCCAAAATCCACTATGCAAAATAATAAAAAAACATACCATCAAGATGACACAAGATATACCATAGGAAAGCCCTCAAAAGGGAAAAACCCAACATCCAAAAGCATCCAAACTCACTATGTTATCTCATGAACAAATATTACAATACATATGTGGAGTCTCCATGAATACACCTAGAGCATCAAGCTCTCTACATGCATTCCATGTGAAAAAAAAAATGAGAATAATGTAACTACACATCTCAATCTCCATGCTATTGAAGTTGATAAATAACAACCCACATAACCTAGTGAACACCTGCAAGCAAATAACCTGTCACACCAAGAGGAAATATTGTAGCACAAAGGAGGTGCTCTAAAAAGCCTTAAGAAAAAATATGCATAATAGAATGAATAATTACAATGAGATCAATCCTTAAGAAAGGAGATAAAACCCTAAAAGGAAACCCTAGTGTGCACACTTAATAATTAATAAATAATTAATTATTAATGTTCCTAAGTTTAGCTTAAGTAAATCTAAAGTAATAAGTGACTTAATTAATTAACCAATATGATTAAATTAATTAAGTGAAATAACTTATTACTCTAACACCCCCCCTTAAGATGAACTTAGGGAGTAGCTAAAACACTAAGGAAAAGATGCATGAAAGCAAAGATGGGTCCTAACAACAAGGCCTGATCAGGTACCCAAGTACAACAAAATCTCTGTAAAGTGGAGAAAAAAGAGAAAACCTCATGGGAATAAAAATCCCCTCTAAAAGAAAGAAAAGAAAGGAATGCAATGCACTAATGAAAGAAGGATGGGAGGTGGATTACATGATACCCCCCATAGACAAATTCTATCATATAAGTACATATATAATGGTCTCCATAGGAGAGATAGAAAGAGACAAGAAGGCCCCCCCACAATTAACTGAAATAACTTATTACTCTAACACATACTTCCTCTCCTCACATGTGCAACCTGCAAGAGATTTTATAACAAGATAACCTTAACAACTACTCATGTGCTTGCTTTTATATAAATAAAATTGTACAAAACCACCAAGTGATATTATATAAGCCATGTGACTAATATCATGATATTACAAAACCATTTTCCCCCTCATTTAATTTTTGGTACTAATTTTTCTTAATATAAAATATTTTCATAATGTGCAAACAAACATTAAATATCTATCTCAATGCATATCTCAATGTCACATACAACACATAAAGTGGCCCTAAGAATTTATAACCCATGTGATGCACACATCCATAGATATCATAGGTGCACCATAAATAATATTGATTTTACATTATAAAATCATGCAAGGTGAATAAAACATATATTCCCAATAATGTTAATGGGGAATTCTTCAAGTTTTTCATTGTTGGTATTACATGTCTTAGAAAAAGTTGAAAGTAGGCACAATAATTTAAGATGCTATTACATTGAGATAAAATATAGCATATTCCATTACTACCTTAGAAATATAGATTCTAAATCATGCCTAGAGTTGGTGTTCTCTTATGACATCTATCATTGATAGAAGGTAAGTTTTGTAAAGGAGAGTTAATCCAATAGCACGATTTATGACTATGTTATTGCTAATGTAGCATGATAATCATATGTAAATCTCATAAATTGGTTATATGTAAAATAAGGGGGGTCGGTTCCTTAATATTAGCATAGTATATTCTCTTGAGTTGGGAATAGTGTAACTTATATTGCATACTACGTGGAAAAATTAAAATTATTGTTGGCATTTTTCATTGTTTCTATTTTAATTTCTATGGTCACTAACATTTCTATATATTAGCATCAATTTATTCTATTTCTATTAGAGTTGATTTATAAGGAGTGAAGGCTTGTTATTTTGATATTTTAAGAAATAATGCATATTTCATATGCTCATTTTTTTCCTAAGAGATTTATCACAAATAATTTGTGTCATGTGTATTCTTTGACCTTTCCATATGTGTTGGTTCAAATGGAATACTATTGTATGCATTCATGGTCCTTAGTTAATCTTAAAACATACTTCAAACATAAAAATGTGCACATGCGAACAAGAATGTATAGTTATTTTACCTTAGTCTTTAACATGCCTCACATTCAATAGCTTTGGGATATGCTTAAGACTAATTTATATTTTATTTTAGCACTATAATGGTGACTTTGTATAATATAACATTATTATAATTACTGAACATGGTGTATAGAGGTGATGATAAGCTCTAGAAGCATGTTGTAAGTGGGCGAAGATGAGTATCTTTCTTATGGGCTATCACTAGAAACTAAAATGAATTTACTATAATATCATTTAGACATTGATATTTTGTAATTTAATGATTGGTATAAAAAAATAATTAAAGTCTTAGTATTTTGTGTACTAATGTTTGATTAGGTGGAAAATAATGGAGGTTTCATGAAAATGATTGGGGTCAAGATGAGGAACCACTAAACCTTTCCACACTAAACATTACAATTTATGAAATTATGAGGGCACTAAACCCTAATTTTTATAGCAACTATGAGGGGAGTTTTGAGAGATTAAAAAGGTGTTTACCTTGCTGCAAGAAGCCTATTTTTAGGGCACAAAGGACTCATTCGCCTTTAGTGGAAAATGGGTCCTTGTTATTTTCCTTGATGTCTGCACTCTCAGATTCCCAGTTGCCAACTCCCAAAAACTTGTACTTAATTTTTTAGCTTTAATTCTTTGTTCTTGCACTATAAAGCTCAATCTTGCAAGTTCACAACTTTGAAATTTTTTCTTCCAATTTCTTCTCCACTTGATCTTCAACCTGTAAATCTACAAACACACATTCAAGGACAGAAAATTTTATTGATTTCTAGTGAATAGGGATTTTCCTAAGTCAAACCCCTTGTAGGTTAATTAAAAAATTTGATGAAATAATGAAATTGAAGCATGGACTTGAAATGATGTAATTTTGATACCTTGGAAGTTGTCTTGTAATGCAAATCTACAATATAGCATGTAGTGGCCATGAAGAATGTAGATCTTGATCCTTGAATAAGATGTGAACAATGATTGCAAGTACATCTTTAATGCTACATCAACTATCTTAGCTCAAAAACATGCATGGATGCATTCAACCCTTGTCATGATGAAATCTTGAATTGCTTCAATAAAACCTTGATAATTTGCTTTGAAATGAATTTGAATTTCTCTTGTTAACTATTGTGTAAGTGATCTTGATTGCTTGTGATTTCTTAGGATGAATTTCTAGGAGAAACAATGTGAATTAATCCCTTATTTATACTAAATCAAGAGATTAACCTCAAAATTCAAATGATTCAAGCTGACACTAGATCTAAAAACAAACATTATTAAATTCTCGCCAAAATGTAATTCAAAAAAGGGGTCCTCATTAAGGGAGGACCCATTCACCACCTAGGGTGAATGGGTCCTAACACTATTTTCTAGGACCTTACCTTCGAGGAATGAAATAACACTAGAAACCCATGTGAAAGATGTTGATAAAGGGGGCCCTATAGAGGGAGGACCCATTCACCACCTAGGGTGAATGGGTCCTAGCACCAATTTCTAGGACCTTGAATTTTCCCAATTAAATGTTATGTAATTTGAATTATGGGTCTTAGGATATATCTTCAGGAGGTTTCATAAATAAGGCTTAAATTTGAATTAAAGGGGCTAATTAACTCCAATTAACCACAATTAATTAAGAGGACCCTAGATACGTGTGAAAGTGTGTTGCAACACTTTGCAACACCATAAATAGGTTACACATTAAGTATATTTTATTAAAAGGGGGACCAAGATCAATGTGAATGTGTTACAACACATTACAACATTAAACTTAAGAAAAATTAGGTTAATTCAATGAAAATTATTCCCAAATCAAGCAAGGAAAAGGGATACGTTTAAGTATGTCATTTTGTGAGAAATCAATGTCAAGAGGATTTTTATTTGAGCCCTTATGAGGTCTAGCTTAAATAAGTTATATCACTTCATTTGTAGGACATTGTTTAATAGTATCCATATTGTCATCATCCATGCCAACATTCATCACATCATTCTTAGTTTTGCTAGCTTTGAAAAATGAAATAGTGTGTTTAGGCATGGGATTTGTGAAGATTTGAAAATTTTGATTAGGAGGATCTACAAACTTATTACCTTGATCATTCAAACCTCCAATTTTAAGTTGATTATCATCAATAAGGTCTTGCACAAGATGTTTAAGACACTTGCAATATTTTCTACCATTCCCATTTTGTTTTTGATTAACGATAAACATAATTTGAAGGGTTCCTAAAACCCTGTACAAAAATGAGCAATGGAAACAAAGATAAAGCAATAGGCTACCCACCCAAAACACCAAAAAAAATGAATACAGATACATCAACACATCATCAACAAGAAATAATAGCACATAGAAAAATGAGACCCAACAAAAATAATAGAACAAACGGCTTTTAGAGAAGTTCCTTGAGCATTCTCACCACTTCCAAGTCCTTGGAAATCATCTTGTCATGGATTTGCATGACTTCCTCCACATCCTACCTAGGCACCATTTTACATTTCTTAGTTTTGCTCTAGGTGTGCTCACTCGGGCCCATACCCACATCCATGGTCTGCAACTCCTTGTCAGCATTCTCTCCTAAGTCATTGTTTTCCTTCTCATTGAAAAGAGATTTGTGAGTCCACTCCTTTTCCTTCTCATTGAGGAACACAAGCCCTTCAATCGAGGACTCCAATTTCTCTCTATTGAGGTTCATGATCATGTCCATGTCCTTACGCAACTGCCAATAGTTATTTTCCAACAAAGACAACCTCAGGCCATAATCTTTCTTCAAATTGGCTAACTCATCCACCACCAAACCTGCACTAGAATTCCTCGACTTTTCCAAACCGAAAATGAAATCCTTCTGCTTAAGACTACAAAGCATGGAAATATTGTATTCGGCAATAGTATCATGCTTGTTATGGAGGTCCTGAACCTCCTAAACAAGCCACATCAGCAAATTGAATGAAATGGCTTCCCCTTCCTTAACCAGATCCCAGGCTTGTGAATAGCCCATAGCCCCCCAAGAATAAATCTCTCCCCTAATTGGGGGGATCATCATCTTGAAAACCATTAGGATTAATTTTGGAGTTTACTTTATCTTTGGAGGCCAACACATGAATAGACTCATCCACATCAACCACACTATTCACCTTTTTAGCAACAAGGGTCCCTCCATCAACACCAAAACCCAGATTCATGTTCTCCAAATTCACCACCTCGCCAACCTGATTACCATCTAAGACCTCTGAAAGCTTATATGCCACATCCTTAGAGCTCGCCAACCCCTAAATCTTAGCCTTCTTTCCACTACAAAACCTCCTTAATTTTTTGTTTAACACGTGGGAGGGAGGGTTTAGCCTTACTAGTAGAGGGTTTCTTCCTAGTAGTTAGGGGAGTATAATTAAGGTAAATGTTATACCCATATGACCAAGCCTCATGTACTCCATCACAATTTTAGTCCCCTCACTCTCAACCACCTCCTCAACTAGACAATTCCCATTCCCCTTCTTCTTTTTCAAATTAGGGGGACAAGGAGCTTCACCAATACAGTTAGCCTTAATGTAATTAACTATAAGCAACATTAAACCCTCATGTAAATAAGGGTTTCTAGGATTCTTTCTAAATTTTTTAATCCCCTCTTCCAATGAAAGTAATAGGTAGAAAGGGAAGGAAATGAGCTTACCATGTCGAAAATGATTCAACATCACAAAGTGGTGACCATACAGGGTTGTGTACGTACCATCTAGGGTGAAATACCACATCAACACCATGACAATGTCCTGCCAGATAGGTTTAATCTTGGACCTATCATATCTACCACAGTCCAGCCTCATCATATTGTCTCTCTCTTTGTCCAAAAGAAAATTCAACCTAGCCGACCCCAACAAATTCTTGTCCTTGTAGAACTTTCTTCCCTCGGCTGACATCCCAGTGACCTCAGCAATGAAATCTTCACTAATAGTGATATCCCAACCAAACATGCCCATAACCCTGTTGTGCTAGGCATCGACAAAATCTTTGGAGACACTAGTTTTAAAGCCATGCAACCTTTCCATAAATAGGGTAACCCCACCCTTCTTTAGGATATCCCACACATCGACATTAGCCTTCAAATCATCACAAGAAAGTGGCTCCTTTCTGCACCTTTCCCCACCCATCATCGAATAATTCATAGAAGCATGGAAAAACAACAAACAATTGCAAATAAACACTAAGGCAAGAGGAGAAAAACACCGAGAAAGCATTTTTTGAAAGCCTTTAGGAAATGGTATATTAGGGCCATGTTCTCTAATAGGAGGTAACATTTAAGCATGTTCTTGTCAATGAGTTGCAACATGATATTATGAAGGGTATCGGGTAAAAGAGCGAACTCCCTATCCCTCTCCCTGAAAGGAGTTGATGTTTTTATAGAAGCCACTTGATTATTAGTTTGTTGACTCATTTGAGGGGAATTTAGTTGTAAAAATCCCTTGTTCTAGATTTCTTGAAAGGTTGATAGCCATTTTGAGTTGTAGATTCAAATTTTTCAGTACGACTAGGGGGATTTTTCACATCATGACCACAAGTTGAATTTTGATAATCATGAAGGGAAATACATAACTATGTGAAGGATGGAAATATCAATATTTCAATTTTACATTGGATTTTATCTTGTAAGTTGGCAATAAACATTCGTCGAAGGTCGACATCAAGAATTTTAATGTTTACTTATGAATAAAGTGTTTGATATCTTGTTATGAAGTCAGTCACTTTCACATCCTCTTTTTGTTTACATGCCATTAAATCAGAAAGGGTCATCTTGGGACCCATGTGAATATGGAAGTGGTTGTAAAAGGCATCAATGAGTTCATTGAATGAACCAATTGAATTGTTTGGAAAAGAAGAGAACCACTCTAAAGAACTATCCTTCAAGGAACTAGGAAAGACTTTAGCCAAGAGTTTATATTGAAACATGAAATCACTACACAAGGATATGAAAGTGGAAAAATGGCTTACAAGATCTCCTTTTCCATCATATTTCTCAAATTGAGGGACTTCTATACCTTGTGAAATTTGTTCTCTTAATATGTCGAAGGATAGCGGGTTGGATTTGATGTATTATAAAGGTTGATTGTTGTTGTTTTGTTGTAATGTTGCCACTTGTTGTTGGAGGGATGTCATAGTTTGCAAAAGTGAGATAATGAGAGGATTATTTTGGTTGTAAGGTTGAGGGGAATAAGGTGTAGTGGTGTATGTATGTGGAGGTCTAGTGAATTGTAGGTTGGTGGAGGTTGGTTGTTGAGGGATTATTGTGCTTGTTTGGGCAAGGCTAGAAGTCTTTCCTACGGGAATACCTATGGAAGAGTACACAATTCTAGTGGGTATGATAGTTGTGGTTGGTTGAATGGTTGCAGTAGGTTGCAAGGTTGTAGGTTGAAAGGTTGTTGTGGGTTGTGTACTAGTGTATGTATGAATTGACATTGCTATCATGGATGACGGAATTGGAATTCCTTCATGGCTTAGGATAGACCTTGAAGCTTGAGTAGAATTAGGGATGGTAGCAACAGTGTTGGTAACATTAAGCACATTGGTTGTAGGAGGTAAAATCATTGGAAATGAAGTATGCAAATTATAAGCCATGGAGGGTTGATTATCAACACTATTAGAAAGAGAGTCAGAAAACCCAAGATCCATAGTGAGTGAGATGTTGTGGGATGACATGAGACTCAAACTTCGTCTTATAATAGTATTGCAAGTAGGAAACCAAGTTGTAAATCTCATGCAAGTTTTACAACCCTAGTGTGCAAACCCTAAATGAAAAGAGGAAATGCAACAACCTTGAATGAAATGCAATTTTTAGATTCCAAGCAATGCAATTTACTGATTACACAATGCAATAAACTAAAAATGAAATGTTGTAGATGTAATTTTGAATTTTAACAATGCACCAAACTGAAGCAATTTAAGCTAAATGTAATGAATTTGATGAAACATAAAATCTTGAAACTAAAATACGAAAATAATAGTAGCAAACAAAAGTTGAAACTAAGATTTTAATTTCTAGAAAATGCAGATTTGTAGATAACAGGGACTCATTTGCCAGTAAGGGTGAATGGGTCCTTGCTAGGTTTTTTTGAGATGTTTATGTGGATTTCAAAATGATTTTTAATGCCTTTTTAGATGCCAGAAAGTGCAGTTTTGACCTAATCAGGGACTCATTCATTAGTAAGGCCAAATGGGTCATGGTTCGGTATTCTTAAATTATTTGCAAGATTTCAATAATGTCTTTTAGTTCTAGGTTTGAGGCAATGAGTTTTAGTTTCAAAAATTGCAATGTGAAAATGTAATGAAAAGATGAATGGGTGATCCCACAAAGCTGGTTTACAATTTTATGGGAGATTCTATTTTTTGTTGAAATCACATCTTTTTAGAAAATATAATGATTTAAACCTTTAAAAGTTCCATTTTAAGGATTTCAATTGAAGAGGGTTTGATCAAACCACCTTGGATAGAACCCAACTAGTTTTAAACCATACCTACAATAGAGTCTCCTTTACACCTATCAAAATGTTGATAAAAAATCACCTTTGATTTACCTTTCAGAGGATCAAATGAATTCATTTAAAATTTATTTCAAATGATCATGGTATTCCTTGGAACGATCTTTCCAATGAATATAATTTTAATATGTTTTGGTTTTATTATGTATGTGTTTTTTTAGTTTTATTAAACATAGGTTTTTCACCGAAAATCAAGCTCTCTATTCTCGAAATGTGGAAAAATAGCATATTATCAAAATTAAATATTAAAAAATATGTTCAGGTTGGGTATTGATTTCCTTGATCCATTAAAAAAATAAAATTTGAATTTCGATACATGCAAAAAAAGTTATGTTGTATACAGTCCATCTATGTTTCAATTGTAATTAGTTTGACTTTGAAACTTGATTAAGGAAAAAATATTTAATAAAACACTATGAAACCAAATGAAAGTGCTAGATATCATAGTTACAAATCTAAATTAAAAAAAAATATAATTTTATCCTTCATACAAAAAAATTTATGTTGTATACGATGAGCGTCACTCCTTAAAAGTCCTATTTTTTTTTAAAAGCTAGTTTTCTAAGGAGATGGAAAAAGAAGTGCAATATGATTCCAATTTTTTAAAAATATATATATTTAGAATCTATAGAAAAAATGTCACAAATCACTAGTTTGTATCATATTCAAATTCCTCATAGTTTAGCCGCTATAGGAGCCCGAAAGTGAAGATTTAGTTTAAAAAAATCAGTTCAGTGTCCAGTTTGCCCAAAAATTGTAAACCAGTATTGTGGGATCACCCGAATGCAAGGACCTATGTTGAAATGCAATTTTGTTTTTATTTTCAAATGCAAATAAATGATATTTAAATGATAGCACAGTGACCAATTTGTTTTTGTATATTTTTTAAAGATTTAGAAAGATGCAAAACAATGCAAATCAAAACCCTAGATGAGATGCGATTTTGAATATAATGCAAGAAACCCTAAATGAGATCTTAATTTAATGCAAATGAGATGAAAATGAATGATGCAATGAAAGACTTCAAAATCAAAAAATTGCAATTTTCAATAATCAAGTTCACCATTAATGATTAGGTAGAAAAACATGGAGATTTCATCAAAATGATTGGGGTCAAGATGATGAACCACTAAACCTTTCCACACTAAACACTACAATTCATGCAATTCCGAGGGCCAAAAGATGCAAAAAACAATAAAAAAATTAACCCTAATTATTATAGCAACTATGAGAGGAGTTTTGAGAGCTTAAAAAGGTGTGTACCTTACTACAAGAAGCCTATTTTTAGGGCACAAAGGACTCATTCGTCCTTAGTGGAGAATGGGTCCTTGTTAGGGTTTTTGAAACCAATCTATTTAGGTTATTTTCCTTTATGTCTGCACTCTCATATTCTTGGTTTCCAGCTCTCGAAAACCTATACTTAATTTTGTAGCTTCAATTCTTTGTTCTTGCACTACAAAGGTCAATCTTGCAACTTGACAACTTTGACAATTTTGCTTCTAATTTCTTCTCCACTTGATCAAAAACCTGTAAATCTGCAAACACACATTCAAGGAGAGAAAAAATTGTTGATTGTTAGTGAATAGGGTTTTGCCTAAGTAAAACCCCTTGTAGGCAATTAAACCAATTGATGAAATAATGAAATTAAAGCATGAACTTGAAATGATATAATGTTGATACCTTGGAAGTTGTCTTGTAATGCAAATCTGCAATCTAACATGTAGTGGCCATAAAGAATGTAGATCTTGATCCTTGAATAATATGTGAATAATGCTTGCAAGTAGATCTTTAATGCTACATCAACTATCCTAGCTCAACAACATGCATGGATGCATTTAACCCTTGTCATGATGAAATGATCTTGAATTTCTGCAATAAAACCTTGATAATCTACCTTGAAATGCCTTTGAATTGCTCTTGTAAACTCTTTCATAAGTTCTCTTGATTGCTTGTGATTTCTTAGGATGAATTGCTAGGAGAAACTATGTGAATTAACCCCTTATTTATACTAAATTAAGAGATTAACCTCAAAATTAAAACAATTCAAGATGACACTAGATTTGGAAACAAACATTATTAAATTCCCACCATATTGAAATTCAAAAAGGGGGTCCTCATTAAGGGAGGACCCATTTTCCACCTAGGGTGAATGGGTCCTAGCACTCTTTTCCAAGACCTTGCCTTTGGGGAATGAAAGAACACTAGAAACCCATGTGAAACATGCAGATAAAGGGGTGTCCTATAGAGGGATGACCCATTCGCCACCTAGGGTGAATGGGTCCTAGCACCAATTTTTAGGACCTTGAATTTTCCCAATTAAATGTTATGTAATTTGAATTATGGCTCTCGGGATAGATCTTCGGGAGGTGTCATAAATAAGGCTTAGATTTGAATTAAAGGGGATAATTAACTCCAATTAACCACAATTAATTGAGAGGACCCTAGATAAGTGTGAAATCATGTTACAACACTTTACAACACCATAAATAGGGTACACAAATTAAGTACATTTTATTAAAAGGGGGCCTAAGATCAATGTGAATGTGTTAAAACACATTGCAACATTAAACCTGGAAAAAAATAGGTTGATTCAATGACAATTATTCCCAAATCAAGTAAGGAAAAGGGATACTTTTTTCGTTACTAAAATGTTTATGAATTTAGGGTAATGAATAAGTCTATTAAATGTCATTATATTGTTCTACATTAATAATCAATCCTAATAAGTATATCATAATATGACTCTTATGCTAGAGGAATATTAATGTGATCAATTTTGGGCTTATGAAAGTTATTTTTCTCATTAAATATTATTATAAAAATATATATCCTTTGATTTCTCTATTAGTTCCATACCAAGTTGATATTATAGTTGGGAAATAGTATTTTATATCATTGATAGAAATTAATTATGTAGGCCAAAAATGTAGGTCTCTTATAGTGTTGAGTTGTGTTATAAAAGGGTTAAAAGGTAACTAGTAGCTATTTAAGTTTGTTAAACCCTATCAAGAATTGAACTTAGTATTTTGACTATCAAAGACCTAGATAAAAAGGAATTTGAGCATGTCATCATTAATTTATATATGTGCTAGTTAACATCCTTTGATTTATTTAGATGTTAACTATAATGTGATGGTTATTATGGTAACATGTCAAACCATAACTATTGTTGGGTTTACACTATTAGAAAATATTATAATTATGATGGGAGGTATTCTAAAACTGTAAACCTGAATTCTTTTTTGAATGTAATATAATAACCAATTATAATATGTCATGAAAATTTTCATTATTGCCATACCTCTTGTTATGTTATTAATGATTTTCTTGCCAATAGGTGTAAATTTTCTTTAAGGTTTCCTATAGAGGGCCTATGTCAAATATATTAGGTGGAAAAGTACTTGTGGAATTATTATAGAATTTGTTTATGTATACAATACCTAGTTGTGAATAAATTTTGTGCATGATCTTTTCACTACACTTGAGTATATTATGTTGAATACGTTAAAATTATTGGTGACCTAGGTTAATTCAAAGATCCTTTATTAACTTCATAAATGAAGTCTTCTTTACACATTTTGTATTTGACATTATAACTATTTGTGCCTAAGGTATGATATATCTCCCTTATTAGACCTATGAGCTTCATTTTTTTCTTGTTAATATCCATAATTGAGCCATATGATAATACTCACAGTATTTTATTGTAAACAAAGATAATTTCTTATTAATAAGTAATCAACTTAGCCTTTGTTTTTATAATAAATTATAGAATATGTATGCATGTAGAAACATATATCAAAGTCATTAAGGGGTCTAATATTAGATCTCATGGTCCTTAAATATAAGTGTTTAGTATAGGTTTGCTAAATTATGAACTTGGTTGGGTTCTAAGCCTATAAACCATTAATAATTATTGATTTTTGGTGTCATTTAGTAGAAATTTGTTGGGGTATGAGATAGTGTTCGAGGAATTTAGATTTTGAATTAATATTAAAATATAAATTTTTGGTTTATTTTGGAATGGGTATTGATAAATAGTGATTTGTTACACAAATTGGTTTTAAATAATTTTATAATTTTCCTTTTATAATATTCTTTCTATTTAGCTTTCATCAATAGTTCTAAAAACTAAGGATTGATAAACCATGTTAATGCTCTTTGAGAGGTCAACGTGAGGAGAACTACATGAGGCTTTGATCTCATTTGAAAGTGGGTATGCATGTAGTCCTTGGGAAAAGTATGCCCTTGTGACCTAAGTAAGTAAGGGGAGGATTGAGGGAATAGATCTAAGGCCTGGTATAGTTCCTAAAATTGAGTAAGCTTCCCTAATTACAATGCTTTAGTTATAGATATATTTGTAAGAGATGGAAGTTAACTCACATTCAAATTTAATATGTCCCCCTGATATAGGATTGAGATAATTAAAATAAATCATCATCAAGCTTATTTACTCTAAGGTCTATTATTTTTGGATCTTCCAAATATACTCTAATACTTGATGAACATTTATAGTCACTTTCATTGTGGTTTTCCTTGATGTGAATGCTTGAGAGTGTCTCTAGACTTGTCTAAACTAAATGAATCATTTTTTTGTGTGATGAGAATTATGGCCTTATGTCTTGGATCAATGACATGTATAAGAGGGTATATATTAGCATCAAGACCTAGTGATGTCTATTATTTCTAGAAATAAGGGCATGATAAACATTTCCATGACTTAGCTATGAAAAATCACTAACCTGCAATTAATGACAATATTGTATTAAGACATTATGATTTGATAGTGCGAGGAAATATTATTATGGATGATTAGTTTTCTCTAACTATGTACATAGATTTTTGTTGACTTTAGGATGAAACTCCTTATAACTACCATTTCCAACTATAGGAATTAATGGTAGTTATTACTATATATGGTATGGTGTTTTCCCCTAAATATATTTGGTAAATAATTGTGTGCTAATATTTTTGATTGGTAATATGTTTTTTAATTTACTTAAAATAAGATATTGTTTACTATTACTATTGTGTGTATAAAAAAAATTCTAACAAATAATGAGTTTTCGAATAAAATTTAGGTGAAGTGAGTGGAATTTGATTATTTTATGAATTTCTATTGGAATGTGTATATGGGTTTGGATAGTGGAAAACTCATGTAGGTTCAATAGGTTACCTGCATATTGGGTTTTGACCCCAATACCTATATGACTGGTGTATGATTTAATGAATCCCTTTGGGATATTGTAACTAGATTAAATAGACTACGTTGTAAACCCTTAGGATCGTATGTTTTAGACCAATGCTCTTGTATAGTCTAATGTCAGAATGATGAACTGAGATTGATACAAGAACCTTCTTTGCATCACAACTACAGTTGAGAAAGAGGCTTTATGATGAGACTCTACAAAGGTATAGGTAGAGGATAATTTCTCTTAGTGTAGCTTATTCCACTCATCTCGAGGTGATCATCAAAATTGAAAAACCTATGAATCACTTATAGATAGTCATTTTGTTGGTCCATCGTGGCAAGAGTCAAGGAGCATGTTCTACTAATAGAAGTATTTAACTATATCATAAGTATTGGTTATATTTCACTAGTAGCATGTAGGTGATAGATGCCAACATCTAGCTAATTTCATATGATTAGTCAGATTTCACTAGTTACATGTAGGTGATAGATGTTTAGAGCTATCCATCTCAAAATTTTATTATTATTGTTGGTGTATTAGTATAAATTTGTGCGCTTCTATTATGGTGCCCACTTGAGGTATTATTTATAAGGTTTTGATTGTTAAATCTAAGTGATTGATAGTATAGTCACTAGTATTAGGTGAGGTAAAACCATATGATATTATTATTATTCAATTAGAAGATGAATTGGAAGTTTATTGAAATATGAAGATATTATTAATTCACTTATGTGATGTATGCTCTTAGGATTTTGACCTTAATGGTGATGACAACTATAGTATCGTTAATTATCACCCTTGTTAATTTCACACTAGGTTTTTCTCCCCCCTATATGTTTGTACCTAATTATACACCTAAATTTCTAAATTATGCATTTCATGGCCCATTTTAACATTTATTGGAAAATCAAAAGTGAAATACCAAAGTATGTGTTTAATATTATTCCCCCGACACTTTGAATTGCAAAAAAGGAGGGTTTTGGTCTAGGACACCCTAGACCTCTTAAGTTGACCCCAAATTTAAAAAGGTTGGTGTTGATAATTTATTATTTAAAATCCTAATTCTAATTGTCAGCCATCAGGATTTAATTTTTGAGAAATTAGAAGAGTTGCATATAAATACATAGTATTTTCAACATTTTAATAAAAGGAGAAAAATAAGGAGAAATATATTGAGAATTCAATTGAGCAAATCAAGTGTACTAAAAATAGTCATGAGTAGAATTTACAAGATTATTGTAACATTTCATCATTGAAGCATCATGTCAAGTTTTATGTGAGTTTATTCATGTTTATGCATTCATTTTGTTTTTGAGTAATAATTATATTTGTAAGTCTTCAAATCAAATGAAGTCAAACAACAAGGAATCCTTGAAGGTGATGAGCATGACTTAAATCAATCAAGGGTTTTAGATTTGGGTGGTGAGTTGCTGCAAAGTGTTAATTCCTCATTTTTTTTATGATTTAGTCTCTATCTCTCAAAAGGATACACTTTATTTTCATCAATTTTGTTATTGTGGAGGTAGAAATACCAACATGGGGTTTGACTGAGGTAAGCCTCTATATGGCACAACACTTTCTCTCTCTTTATGTGTGTAGGTTATAGATCTAAAGAAGGTTGGAGGAAGATTGAAGACAATTTTCTCTCATGCATAAAAACCCTACAAGTTGACAAGATACAAAATATCAATTATCTTGACAACAAACGAAGATTTAACAACCAGATCCAAAGGGAAGAAGCTACAAACTAGTGTCCAAAAACTTGTAACTTCAGATTTGAGGAAAATAAAGCTAGAAAAGGGAATCCTTTCACCCTTGACTAGGGAAAATAGGCTCAAAAGTGAATACCAGGTGCATAGTACTCTACCCTTCTTAGATCTTCTCTTAGAATTTGGTTTCTTAGTTTTATCCCTACAAAAAAGTTGCATTTCCAAATTAGTTTTTATAGTCAAACTAATTTCATTGATCCACATTAAATTCAATCAGTTGCTAAGGCAATTAAAATTTAGATTCAAGGCTGATTGACTTAGCTTCCAGGTTGAAATTCAATCTCACATCTTTGTTCATTTGTATTCTAATGTTTATTGGAAAAGGATTAGTTTTAGTGATCTAGATATTAGATCTAAGGCCCCTTTTTCAACAACAAAAAACAAGTAGTATGAGAGGCTTGCTCATCATCACAACTAGCACTTACTTAGGAAAACGGATGGGGCCCATGGTCCTTATGAGATGCACCAAGATTCTTTTTTCTAGCTCAAATATGCTTAAAATATTTTGTGTAGTGAATTAGATAAAGAAAAATTCTTTATAATAAGGTTGTCTTCACATCCCAACCAGTCATTGTGTATGCATATTATATTGTTTAAGTTATTCATGTTTTGTATATGTGGCATACACATGAAATAGTCACATTATGTTTAGGTGATGTATACATAAATCAGTAACATTGTGTACATATCTTGATAAGATTAAAAAAATGATAATAATAAAATGTGATTATTAAAATATTTAAACTTAATAAATCACACCCACTATGCACGGAAATCTACTTATAACATTAAAGGGACAATTACCGAATTCATTGAGCACTCTAGACTTTGTTTCAAGTTACGAATATTTATTTTGACCTTGAGTAGGTTGAAACTTATGGAATGAATTAATAGATGACTAAGCCTCACATTATATAAACATGATACTCTTTCCTCCATACCTATAATCTTGTTTATGTTTCTCCAACAGCCTTAAACTTTTGTTCTGGATGGATTAATTACGAAGAGAAAGATAGCAATAATTCCAACATTATGGTGGCTCTACACCCTGCTCCATTCACCTTTGTGACAATCGTCTTTTTCAAATGCACTATTTTGACTTTATCTTTATGGTTAAAGCTGAGGAGATACTAGAATTTATTACTCTTTTTTCCCTTCATTTTATAATTCATATCAAATATCTTATCATCAACTTTCAGAAAGTTGAAATACGATAGTGTGTAAATTATGCATGCTAATGATCTGAATCAATTCCAAACAAACTCTTTCTACATGCTTTGCAGGGTGATTATGGATTGGTCATGCTCTGCACCGGTTGTCTATGTGGGATCGGATCTTACACATAAACAACCGGTGTATTGACTAGGCTATTTATTGTTGCACTATTGATCTTCCTACAATCAGTCCGGACTTCTCCACTGCTACCAGTAAGAGGGCTTATGTTTCCCATTTTCACCATGGCAGTTGCAAAATCAGTGAAGAAAGCACTTTGATTATTGGCATAGGCTGTAACCTGTGAATCAGCAGATCCTCCATTAAAAAGCTCTTGGTCAGAGTGAAAAAGTCCTTCCTGGCTTAAGAGATTTGCATAGTACTGGTTGTCAAACTTAGTGGGAGTTTGTAAATCTATGGATGACAGGTTGTTATCTCCCCCACTGAAAGGGCAGATAGCCTGACGAGAAGTGGCGAATGTGCTGTTTATATTCGTTTCATTGTAGATGTGAGCTCTGAAACTCGTGCACCGGCCTTGACCAATTGTATGACCACCTGAATATAATTAAACATTCACACCATTGATTAACAGTAGATAATTAGGTAGCTCTTGCGCTTTCCATTTTTCCATTGAAAAGTATCAGTGTAAATTGTGGTGGGTTTTGACATTTGGGCTTAAGCAATATACTTAAGTTTTATTTGTTGAGATGATTTCAAATAGATTAGTCTTATTGAAAAATTAGTGTGATTTCAAGCGAATCACTTAAACAAATTAAAGCTTAGATTGTGTTGTTTAAATCTATCTAAACAAATAAAAACATAAAATAAACTGTTTAAACCCAACTACCTTGAACCACAGAAATCACATAAATAAATCAAAACTTAAATTGTACTGTTTAAACTCACCTAAACAAATAAAAGCTTAGAATTCGCTGTTTAAACCCTAATACAGACAGCTCATCGTCTATTAACATATATCATTTCTGCTCTATTCAGAATATAACATGTAAATAATTACCTGAAAGGGCTATCATGTCCTTTGTAGAAAGGCTCTTAATGCTAAAAGCTGAAATGAGTTGGCTGAGGTTTAATGTCGGAGCAGGAAGATCGGTATTTGCGCCGCTGAGGTTTGCAGTTGTAGAGTCTCTCCTTCCTACCAGCACAGTCCAGGTCGGCCCTCCCAACTAGCAACCAAAATTAACGATTTGTTTCTTCAATCCATTTAACATTAAAACTAACAACTCACCAAAAAAATACCAAAAAATAGTTACCTCCACCACTGAATCCCGAGCTGCAATAGCCAAAATATCAGCACAAGACACAACTCCGCTGCAATTTGCCTCCACTTGAGACTTAACACTGTCTATCACCTCGAATCCTCTCACAGAATTGTTGTTTGGACCCGCAGTCTTTTCTCCCGTAAAGTTGGCCGTGTCGTTCAGCAGTATCGACCCATCGCACCCCTGCAAATCAAATATATTCCAAGTAATCATCAAAGATTTCGACTGTGAAAACTCGTACAAAGATTTTTCATTGAAAAGTCATTTTTGTGTTAAACTCGCGAGCAAAGCAAAACTGATCATACTCCAAATAATGCAAGAATAGTGGCAACAAGGAAGCAAAGCTGATGAAAGGGGGGAAAAAAAGAACAGTTAGGGTTTGAAATTCGTACATTAACAAAACAGTCATGAAAGTGAAGGCGAAGCAACGATGCAGCCATTCGTGTTTCGTTGGCAATTGCCTGTTTCACCGCAGCTTTTACTGTGGAGAAAACCCCCGGACATGTCTGGTCATAAAATGTGGAATTGAGCTGCGCATTGACTGGACTCCAACACAATACAAGCAAGGCAAAGCATTCAATTAGCCTCTGTGTGCTCATCACTGTTTGCTCTGCACCTCAGTCAAACAAAGTGATGCAACTTTGTGGTGTGGAAAGATTTTAGAGTACTTAGACCCTTTTAAAATGTCTGAGGACCGCTTCCTCCTCATGATTATTGATGGTTAATATAATCTGTTTTGCTTTTGCTCATGTGCGCTCTACCAGGAACACTCATTGCATCCTCGATGTAAAATATAATTTTTCTGCATGCGAAGTAAGTTAGATTCCTGTCGGTTTGCAGGCTAGTTGATACAATAATAGTCAATTTTACTTTAAAATGTCCACGAAAGTTAATGTATATATAGATACATGTGTTTTACTGTTTTCTGAGTAAGCTCTAAATTTTGTTTGTTGATATAAGTATTATTATTAGTATTTTTTACAATAAAGGTCTATAGAATGGTCGGATAATCGTTTTAAAAATTTATGTAAGTAAATAAGTTAAAAAATTCGTTAAATTATTTTTTATTTTTATGTGGCAAGGGTGTTCCTGCGATTTAGTCGAGCGGTCCAGCAGCCCATACCTTGGGTACCTGGGGCGAGCTGAGGCAAGACTAGCCCCCTTGGGGTGGACACCATAGACTGCCCGAGTAACGGAGTTGGCTTGGGCCGTGGGTTTTTATTTAAGGAGGAGAGTGATACATTTTTTTCACATGGATCACACTATTCATTTTGGAGGTCCTTGTCATAAAAAAAAAGATCCCACTTAATAATGACACCTTCTTTGTTTAGTTCTTTATACTATTATTATTAGTATTTTTTATTATTTTACAATAAAGGTATGTGGAATGGGATAATCTTTTTAAAAAATTATATAAGTAAACAAGTTAAAAAATTCATTAAGTTATTATGTCATGAAAGTAATATTTAGAGAGGAGGGAGATCCATCTTTATCACATGGATCACACTATTCATTTTGGAGGTCCTTATCATAAAAACAAGATCCCACTTAATAATGAAACCTTCTTTGTTCAGTTCTTTATACTATTATTATTAGTATCTTTTATTATTTTACAATAAAGGTATGTGGAATGGGATAATCTTTTCAAAAATTTATGTAAGTAAACAAGTTAAAAAATTCGTTAAATTATTATGTCATGAAAGTAATATTTAGGGAGGAGGGGGATCCATCTTTGTCACATGGATCACACTATCATTTTGGAGGTCCTTGTCATCTAAAACAAGATCCCACTTAATAATGACACCTTCTTTGTTCAATTCTTTATTTTTAACAAGAAGAATAGCACTAACAAAAAAAAACCTAATTTGACTTAAAAATTTACCACTATCAAGTATACCAAACAAACTTTTATCAAAAAAATAGTAGAAAAAAAAATGTACATTTGATTGAATAGACCTACAACACCCTGTGTATGGAGGCAAGCCATGCCCATGTGATTAAATAGACCTACTACAATTTATGTGAAGACAAGCTATTAGAACCATAAAAAATATATGTAGAATAGTGGTATCCACATAAACATCTTATATGAGAAGGCAAAACATGTACAAAAAATTAAGTAGACCTTTTTATTTATTGAGAAAATAGAGAAAGAATGCGTCTAAGACTACAATAAAATATGAGAAGGTCCAACATAGATTACCCAACTCGAGATTTACACATAGAAACAAATAAAAATAAAATAAAAAATATAGCACTATATTGTACTACTAAATTGCATATTGTGATATCGTAATTAAATAGATCTATCACTACTTGTGTGTGAAAGCAAGTGATTAGAACTTAAGAACAATGCATGCACATCAACACGTTCAAAGAGAAAATGGGCCCTAAAAAAATGGTGATAGATCAACAATACAAAGAACATTCATGTAATTTTAAATTGCTCCAACAGTACAAAGAATATTCTTGTAATTTTTTTATTGGAAGAAGCATCAAAATAATTACATTAGAAGTTGAACATTAGAGCTATTGCAAAACAACAACAATAAAGTTCCAAACAACAGCAAGGTTGTTGTAAAAAAGCATTAAAAATAGTAGAAACAACAAAATGTTTCCAATCAGTAGACAACATGTCCAAACAAATTTACAAAAAGGTCAAAAATTCACAGGTCAACTTAACCAGTAAATTATAAATACATAGACGAGAACATCTGTGGTTTAATATAATCAGAAACTAGCATAATCTAGAAGATTTTCTCTCATCTATAATGTTGATGATGTCTCTGTAGAGCAACAATAATGTGAACAATCCATTGTCTATCATTCTAAGCTTGAATACTCCTCTGGATTTCTCCAAGTCATGGATGTAATGTCGAAGACCAGTCCCCGAACTTGTGTATACAACTGCATGATGAAAACTCAAAAAGTGAAACCTGTTCAAGAAGATCATCAGGTTGAATGTGGGGAGTTAAATAGGGGGCATTCCATACTTGAACCTCCATTAACCTCAATAATAGTTGTTGAAAAAATTGTCATTGATGTCAAACAAATGCATAACTGAAGATAACATATTTGAAAGCATGACTGAAGATAACATGTTTATAAGTAGATTCTAAAGGTTGTTATTGCAGATTTGGAATAGTCATTAAGAAGATGAGGATCGGTTCTGACAAATAAAATCTAGAAATAATTTTGTGGCATGAGAAACGGGTGTTGCTATTTAAGATATGATCATACAAAAGTGGAGGCAACAATATTACCAAAACTTATGGTATGACAACGATTAACAATCATTATGTTGTGCTTATATTAAATACAATGATACCACGATTTATATAGTAGCAATCTCATTGAAAGACACTGATTATGTTTAAAGGCATTGAATATATTAATGCCAACGATGCAGTATGAGCAGTGATTATACTTTCAAGAGTAATGATGAAAGTATTAAAAGATGAATAATTTACAAATGGAGTAGTGATTAAAAATATTTGAAGAAAAGCAACAAAAGACAAAAGACAAAAAAGACAAAAGTATTATTTGGAGCAAACTGAACAATACATGTGAATGAATACAAATTCACATGAGACAAATCAAAGAAAAGACAAAAATCATATATGGAAAAAAAAAGATAGAAAACTTTATCAAAAGGTGTGATTCACTCATAAAAGAAAATATGATTCATTTTATATGAAACGTTTTGATAAAAAGAAGCACTTCACCTTTTAAATGGTGTGATCTTTCTAAAATACAAAGTATAAAATACGATTCCTTATTAAAGGTGATGCAATGAATAAGAAAAGAATATCTTATGAAGGACATAAGGATATGACACAATTTGGAATTTTGAAAGAGTATGATTTCATATAAGACAAAAACCTTAGTAATGAAAGGCAACGATGAGTAGATATGAAGGAAGGCAACGATTAGTAATGTGAAGGGAGCAACATTAAAAATAAAGAGACATCTCTTTACAAAGAGATACATCTCTTTACAAAGAGATACATCTCTTCATGAAAATATGAAGATATAAAATATAGAAGAGAATGTGAGTTGAATGTATGCAATTCAATGAATTATTTCTGAGTTTTAGAGCAGATATAAAAAGAATAAAGGGGAGAATTAGATGAAGAATATATTTTAAATTCATTCTGAAATATATATGCAGCCCATGAGTGAAGAGTAATAGGGAGATCTGTGACAATTCATGGTAGAGTTATAGAGAGGAATAAACTACAGATTGAAGAGCAATTTGTAGAGGAAATTTATTAGAACATAGTACCATGATTGTGATCAGTTTTGTAAAAAGAGACTGTGCATCATTTGGATCAGATTTGTAAAGGAAGAATATTGTGTGATTTGGATTAGATTTGTGAAGGAATATATCTCTTGAAGAATGTTGGACCAAATTTGAATGTGTTGGATCGGATTTGTGAAGGAGAATCATAGCAAATTTGGTGCAAGTTGAAGAGACATAATTGAGAGAATTTATGAAGACTCTAGATGGACATATTTGTGAAGACTACATGATCCAAATTTGATAAGGGATATAGATAGTTTCGATAAAGGAAATATAAATATTTAATGAATGAAAATATGACAAAGAACAAGTAGATTTGAAAGAAGTATAAGCAGATCTAAAAGGAATACATATGTAAGTGATTGTATCAATTCATTAAAGCAACATTGTATGAAGAATTGAAAAAGAAAATATATGAAGATATTTGGAGATCATTCAAGGAAGATAAATTTAAGAGGAAGAGTGGTATTGAAGAGGAGATCTTAATTGTCCATCATTCGTTGAAGAAGCAACATTAAAGGTGGAACATTATTCTTTAAGTTATTATTTTTTCTAAGTTGGTGCTTGGCAAGTGGAGGTTGGTGCCTCCGAACTTTAGAATTTGGTGCTCCTTGTAGGTTGGTGCCTACTAAATCAGAGATAGGAGTTGGTGCTTCTTATCGGTTGGTGCCTACAAAATTGTGAAAGATGGTGATTCAAGTAGGTTGGTGCCTACATTCATTGTAAAACTTATATAATTCATAAAGTACATTATTTGTATCGTGATTTTCTCTCGTAAGGATTTCCATGTAAGATCTTGGTGTCAACTTGTTCATATTGTTATATTCTTTCATAGTTGGTATTGTGTAGAGTTTGAAGTTGATAAAAGTTGAGAGGGTAAAAATTTGTTAATATACTGCTTCACTCCCCCTCTTTTAGTATATTTTTGTGCTTTTCAATTGGTATCAGAGCAGGTTCCTTCAGAGAGAGCCTAACCGCTTGAAGGGGGATCCTAAAGAGCGCACATGGTAGAATATAATACAGTCAAGGCCCCCATATTTGATGGGACTAATTAACCATTCTGGAGTATTAAGATGGAAGCTTACTTGAATGCTCTTGGGTTTGATGTTTGGAAATATGTAGTAGATGGTTATACACCTCCATCAACCCCTCCAACGGATCAAGCCAAAAAGAAAAGAAATGAAAATAATTCCAAAGCTAAGCATGCTCTTCTTTGCAGTTTAATAGATTCTAAGTTCACAAAAGTCATGCATTGCAAGTTAGCAAAATAAATATGGGTCAAACTTCAAAATATTTATGAAGGAGATGCCAAAGTGAAGAAAGCAAAGTTACAAACTCATCGAAGGAAGTTTGAAATCCTTAAAATGAAAGAAGATGAAGACGTAGCACCATATTTTCTTCGTGTTGATGAAATTGTAAATATTATGAGAGGGCTTGGTGAAGATGTTGATGATGCATTAGTTGTTGATAAGATATTAAGATCATTATCTATGAGATTTGATTTCAAGGTGTCAGCACTAGAAGAATTGGCAAATCTAGAAAATTTGACAAAAGATGAACTACATGGGATTTTTGTTGCTTATGAAATGAGAATTGAAGGGAGAACACCACAAAAAGAGATTTCCTTCAAAGCATCCAAGAAAGGAAAAACCAAGCATTATGCATCAAGTGAGAATGCAAGCAGTGATGAGGCAGAGGATTATTTCATGAGAAAGCTAAAGAAAGGAAGTGGAAAGTACAAAGGAAAATTTCCTTTTAAATGTTTCGATTGTGGAAAAGTTGGACATTATGCTTCTAAATTTCCTCAAAATGAAAGAGACACAAGCGGGGATGAAGGGGAAGTATACATAGAAAAATGGAAAGAAAAATTCTAAGCATAGTTCTCAAAGAAGAAATTCGAAAAACATAAAAAGAGCTTTTATTCAAAGAAAGAATGCAGCTCTTTAGAAGAATAGAGTGATGAATGCCAAAGAAATGATGAAGAAGAAATAATATTTATGACCATGGAAGACACAAATAGTGAACATGAAGGAGAATAAGTTGACCAAGAATGCAATAAAGAAGATGAATTATATCTTGAAGAAGAGCTCTCTTGATGGGTGTTTTAGCACTTTCTCAACACAGGTAATGCATAGGTGCATCACCTCTCTTAAAAGGTAATTTCTAGCATAAAGTTGTTGAAAATCACCCCAAGGTCTCTTGAGTGTCAAGTCATGACATGCTTGGAATTTCTCAGTTAGTATTTGATGTGATTTTGTTGTTAATCACAGGGCAGACTTATGGAATTTAGGCTGGAAGGAAGTCGGATCTTAGGATGGAGTTCCTGATATGGGAAGTTAGTGTGCAATTTTTTGCAGGTTCAAACAACAATCTTAAACTCCTACCTTATCTTGAGATTTGGCTTTACAATGTTCAATGAACCTTAGCATAGGTTTTTTATTAAAAAAAAAGGAAAAAGGCAGGGAAGGGAAGAGGTTCCTAGATCTAAAACTAGCAATGAACAGTTATCATGGAGGGTTCTACTGTGGACAACTTCCTTAAAACATAATTTCACTTAACCAAATTAACTCACAGTGTCATGAAACTTGTGCAAGCTTCTAAGGACTGCAAATATTCAACCATTCATTCACCATAAATATGCATGAACAAAAGATAGAAGTTTGGAGAATATTCTAGTTTATGCCCAAACTAACTTTACACAGCTATCTAGCATCAGTAAACAGCAAAAAGTATGGACAAGAAAGGAATCAACACAACAGAATGCTACACAATCATTGAACAACATCACCTACTCTATCAAAGAAAACTAAAACATTCTAAACCACAAAGTAAATCTTTCTAAATCAGCTAACCATGGGAGATGAACGATGTAATATGCAATATAAACTCAAGAGTCCACCAAAATCCAATGAAATTCTATTAATATTTCTGCGGCATGCCTTTACAACAACTCAACTCTCTTAAAATGAGAGGAGGAGACCCTTATTTATAGTTTTCAAAAAGAAAAATGAGTGGCCAAGATTTCATTTCATTATGTGGCTAGGATTCACTTTATGCTAGGGTTTCACCTACCTCCAAATATTTTACAATTTAAAATACATTCTTGTCATCTAGCCTATTTTGTCCTTTGTGGCAGCACTATAGCTCTTTTGTCCTTTAGCATATTGTTGTTTTTCTCTTTCTTGTTGCAGCTACACAGTGAGAAACTCATCATCAATAACTAGACTGCCCTCATTTTTCTTGATAGTGGCATACTCTATGAACTTCAGGATTAACGCCTAGAGCTTATCCCACTCTGAAATATCAAATTGAAACACCTAGAAGTTCAAATTTTTGGATATGTGGGTTATTGTTTCCCAATCTCCATCAAACTTGGCTGCACTCTGCACTATCTGCTCAGATTGGGCAAAGGAACGAGCAACAAAACCCATAAAGTCCGCCATGAGCTCTCTCATGGTTCTCTTCTCCATTTTCTTATGAAAATAAGGTCTTACCTTGTCTACATCTACCCCAACAGATGACATTTCAGGATCTATCATTAACTTGAGGTACTCTTCACATGCCAGTCTAATCTCTTTTACCCAATCAAGATCTTGCTCCAGTTCATGAAGCACCTACTCTTTTCTATGGTCTAGGCCTAATTTTAAATTCTCCACAAGCCAGAGATCATTTTCAGCCATCACAAGATCTTTCTTTACTATTTTTTTAGGCAACCCTCAATCTTAGGATATGTGATCCTGTATATTTTTGGGAAGTCAGTGCAAGTCTTCTTTATATCTTCAAGGTACTTCCACACATCCCGAAACTTATTTTTTGTTCTAATAACACATCTGATGTGCATATTCCCATTGTAAAGGACTTGCCAAAACCAGTCCTCCGTGGCCTTTGTCCAATTCTTTCTTTTCTCTAGTTTATTGATATGCTCCTCTGAGAGCAGCAGTGGGGTAGTCATTGATGTTGTAGGGAGATCATCAGCCGAGGACCATTTTTGAATGTATGCAATCAGATCTACCACTTGTGCTTACAACCCCTCCTTAGAGGTCCTGTCTTTGTTCATCTGGTACACTATAGTGATGACGGATCACTGGAGATGATCAATCTTCTGCTCCCTTGTTGTTGTCCCAAGATTGATGGTAGAGATATTGTAGCTTACCCCTCCCTCACCCACTACTGGGGTGGCAATTTGTACTGTCCTAGATCTTGAGGCGTCCATAGTCAGTTGAGATCTGACTTTTAGCTTCTTATTTTTCTTTGTACTGATCTAAGCTCGAGCCAGGATGGCCTCCAACCTTGCCTTCGGATCTGTTGGAGTTGGGATTTTCTTCTCTAGTTGCTTCCCGAGCCACTCGAGTATTTGAGTTTCTCTTTTGGGTGATTCATGATCACCCTCTTCCTCACAGGCTTGATGCATTTGTGATGTTTTATTGCTTGAGGTCTATTGTTTTGGCTTCTCCCCCTCTTCTTCATTTGAATCTTGTATAACAATTGTCACTTTCGAGGATTCAACAACCGTATGCTTCTTGGGACTAGCTTCTTTTTCGGAAGCTTCTTCCTCTTCCTCATGTCCATGCTCCCCATGATGTTCTAACCCTAGATCTTCTCTTATTCCAACCTTTGCTTCAAGCTTACCTTCCTCTTTCTCTTCTTCCTCCCATTCATCAAGAAGAGACATCTCTTCATTAGGTTTGGAGCTTTGATCATGCTCCCCCGTTGGAGACTTAGTGGCCCCCATTTTTGTGTTAGTACCCTTCTCTTCAATGGCAGGCCATTTTTCAACCTCTTTCTCTTCAATGTCTTTGAGCTGTTGAGCCAGCTCCTCTTCAAGATCAAGATCAGAGGTCTCCTCAATAATATTTTCATTCAACTCCTCATCATCTTCCTTGGAGGATTCATAGACGACCTCATCAATTACCGGACGTTCAAATATGGGATGCTCATGATAATCATCTGCTTCTTCCTCCAACTTCTTGGTTGCTTCCCTCTATTGTCTGTCCAATTCCTCAGAAATTTGAATTGTAGACTCCATTCAGGGCAGTTTAGTAGGAGGAGGAGGGATGGGGAGACTGGTTATGGCATGGGCAAGGGCAGCCTACATCGCGGGGTTAGCAAACATTCCAGAAAGCTCTGATCGCACATTCTGCATGTATTTGGTAAAAGCTTCTAAAAGGGTGAGAGTGAGCATTACGGTTGTCAGAGTGGCAACCGGAAGAGATAATGATGGAGACATAGATGATGAGGAAAGTGGGGAGGTAGTGGCCAAAGAGGAGTCCACAGTTCTATCATGTGCCACAGGAGAGGTCGAGGCAAGGTGGACAGAAATTTCCACCACGGGCGGAGAGATGGCAACTACTGCTTGTGGGATAGGTGGGGTGGTAAAAACAGTGGCAGTGGTTGTGGCAGCAGATGCAATAGGTGGGGACTTTGGTTGTTCTTCTCCCTCGGGAAGAGGGTCCTCCTATATAGTGGGCATCCCTACAAAACTATGCGACTTCTTTGGCTTCTTTGAAGTTCCATCTTCCACAGTCTTCACTGGAGACCCCTTGGATTTGGGCAAATCTTTAGCTGCCTCCTTTCTCTTCTTTGATCTTGTGATGGGGGGAGATGTCGAGGTATCATCAATAGCAGTGCTTCCTACTTCGCCCTTGTGTGGATACTTGGGCTCTACAAATGTAAGCTCTATTCCCTGTTGCTTCAATTGGGAAACTTTCCCATCAATCCATTGTTTAGTCCTCGCTTCAAAAGGCTTTGGGATAATATCGAGTTCATTGACCTCCTCTTCGTTCCAATCTATTTTTGTTAATGGTAAGTTGGTGATGACATTATACCTTGGATCTATCATTGTGCCTTCTTCTTTGACCACCTGCTCTGGCACAGGAAACAGTTTGACCATCTTGACAAAGTAGGTCATCATGCGCATGTACTACCACATACGCACCTCCTTGTCATCCTTGCCATTTTCCCAAAAGTCCTTAGCATTATGTAGGTGGGCATACCCTTCCCCCACCATCTTCGTTAGCTTGCCATATGGATCCATCTGTGGCCTATTAGTATAGAACTTTAAATTGTATTCATGCAGCTCCTTGTCAGAGTTTTCTGCACATTGAGAAGTATGGAGCTCATACTATCCTTGTATGAAAGAGAGGGGGTAGGGGACCCTTCCCTATGCTTGTCACTCAACAAGGTGTGCGATCATTGCAGCTGCATAGAGACTTCGAGTAATATTATCCGATCATTTGGATACCAGAGCAACTTATATGGTTTATCTGAGAATCCCTCAGTTCGGATGTAGGTGAATTTTGGAAATTGTATAAACAGATCCAAACCGACGAATGAAGAAACTGGCACTATCTAAAATCCTCCTTTCAGGATCACCCCCAAGCAATCTGATGACATGGCCTATGAAGGTGTCATTAACCCTGCAGTATTCCCTCTTGAAATTTCTATACTGAACCTGAGGGTGCTTGTCATACACTTTCAACTCTGTTCGTGGATTTGGATTTGGTGCTGCAAATAGACCCCTATACTAGGCATGGTCAACAACCAAGTACACAAGGTATGACATCATGTAAAACTTCAATGTTTTCTTTACGGCCATAAACTGCTGATGCAAGCAATCATTGATCATTCCCTCCCAATAGAAATATGTATCCCCCCAGATGATTTCCTCAATGAAATAAAACATCTAGTCTTGAAATAAATTAGTGGTCAGAAGGCCCATGACCCTACTTAGAAGAGTCACCAAGTTGTGGTAATCTTCAAAGAAGTTTCTTTGGAATAGTTTGTGGGGGACCTTATTATAACTTCCCCTCTTATCCTTTAGCTAATATTGATTAATCAATTTTCTGCACCTGAGGGGATCTTTGTCCCACATCTGCTTGCCATATTCCATGGAAGTTTGCTCCATTTTGTTGAAGGTAGGGATGTGGAAGGTTTTTCCTATTGATTTGGTAGACAAGTCAGCCAATATTTTTCCATCCCTATCCACTATTGTTCTAGTCTCTTCCTGGTATGCCTCCCTATAGGCCATTACAAGTTTAGGAGTAATAACGGCTGGTGGGAATCTTGTAGCTTTGGCCAATCCACTACCTCTAATTTTCCAGGTGTTCTTTGTCTTGGGATTGAGCCTAACCCTTTGTTTGAACTCATAAATGTCTATGTATCCCAAATTAGTATCTGAAATATCTTTCCATTCTATGAGGACCTTGGAGTTAAGGGGCTCCCCCTGGAACTTGTACTTCATTTGGTCTTTGTCTTCCTTGCCCCAAGGAGCCTTCGCGACCTTCTTCCCTTTATCTTTCTTTGTGGCCACTCCCAAGGATCCGGTAGCTAGTTCCATATATCCTACAACCAAGGAAGCAATAAATGATATAGGCATAAAGTACAAGGAATGCTAGCTATCATCCTGCAAAACAATGTTAGATCATATAATTCATGTGTAAAAATCCTTTAAAGATTAATTTCTTCCCTCATTTGGAGGAAATTGGGAAATGCGGGCCTAGGGGTGTGGAGTTCCTTGGGTTGGCAATTGTTTCAGTGTCTATCATTAAAACAACACGAACATGACGACTTCCTACAGATGGAGTTCCGCATTACGGGATCCGTGGGTTTGAGAATAGTGGAGCACGAGGGCCAGAGGATGCAGAAGGATGTGAAGGATTGGCCATCTGGAATGACAAAGAGGGCATGGCGGCTCGCAGATGAAGTCTTGCAGCATTGGACTCGCAGAGGGTCATGGTTGTCTATTGCCCACATAACTTTTCTTGAATAATTTGGCAGCGGGCAGAACATCGGGTTCTGCAATGCGGGGAGATGGGGGCCAAAGGCTATTTGGAACAGAAAATTTCAAGCGAAGTCCCGCCGATGGAATTCCACAGGACTTGGCCTGCAGAGCTCAAACTTAATCCTTTTAGTGCATGTTTTTAACATGGATGACATTCTTTGGGGCACAACCCGATGGACGGACGGACGATACCAAATAGCTATGAGCAGATAGAGGTCTGCATCAACAAGCCCGAGGGGCATGGCGGATCCTTCCCTTCTTTTATGGATGTGATTTTTTCGAACGACCAATGCAAGGGTCGGAACCGATGAGCAGAGTGATGGGTTTGAAAGGCCATTTGGAATGGCGGATCTGAAAGGCATTGGGAAAAGGCATGAGCAACAAAACCCTTAAAGTCCATCATGAGCTCACACATGGTTTTTTTCTCCATTTTCTTATGAAAATAAGGTCTTACCTTGTCTGAATCTAGCCTAGCAGATGACATTTCAAGATCTATCATTAACTTGAGGTACTCTTCACATGCTAGTCTAATCTCATTTACCCAATCAACATCTTGCTCTAGTTCATGAAGCACCCGCTCTAGTATTTCCTTTCTATGGTCTAGGCCAAATTTACAATTCTCCACAAGCCAAAGATCATTTTCAGCCATCACAAGATCTTTTTTTACTATTTTTCCAGGCAACCTGAGGATTGCCTCAATCTTAGGATATGTGATCTTGTATATTTTTGGGAAGTCAATGCAAGTATTCTTTATATCTTCAAGGTACTTCCACACATCCTAAGACTTATTTGTTGTTCTAATAGCACGTCTGATGCCCATATTCCCATTGTAAAGGACTTTCCAAAACCAGTCCTCTATGGCCTTTGTCCAATTCTTTCTTTGCTCCAGTTTATTGATATGCTCCTCTGAGAGCAGCAGTGGGGTAGGGGTTGATGTTGTAGGGAGCTCATTAGCCAAGGACCATTATTGAATGTATGTAGTTAGATCTGCCACCTGTGCTTTCAACTCCTCCTTAATGGTATTTTGTTTTTTCATCTGGTGCACTATAGTGGCAACGGATCCCTAGAGATGATCAATCTTCTACTCCCTTGTCGCTGTCCCAAGATCGATGGTAGAGATATTATAGCTTACCCCTCCCTCACTCATTACTGGGGTGGCAATTTGTATTGTCCTAGATCCTGAGGCGTCCATAGTCAGCTGGGATCTGACTTTTACCTTCTTCTTTTTCTTTGTATTGATTTGAGCTCGAGCTAGGATGGCCTCCAACCTTGCCTTCAGATCTATTGGAGCTATGATTTTCTTCTCTAGTTGCTTCCTGAGCCACTCAAGTATCTGAGTTTCTCTTTTGGGTGATTCATGATCACCCTCTTCCTCATGGTCTTGCTACATTTGTGATGTTTTATCACTTGAGGTCTCTTGTTCTAGCTTCTCCCCCTCTTCATCTGATAAATCTTGTATAAAAATTATCACTTTCGAGGAGTCAGCAACCGTATGCTTCTTGGGACTAGCTTCTTTTTCGAAAGCTTCTTCTTCTTCCTCATGTCCATGCTCCCCATGATGTTCTAACCTTGGATCTTCTCTTATTACAACCTCTTCTTCAGGCTTACCTTCCTCTTTCTCCTCTTCCTCCCGTTCATCAAGAAGAGACATCTCTTCATCAGGTTTGGAGCTTTGATCATGCTCCCCGTTGGAGACTTAGTGGCCCCCATTTCTATGTCAGTACCCTTCTCTTCAATGGCAAGCCGTTTTTTAGTGTCTTTCTCTTCAATGTCTTTGAGCTACCGAGCTAGCTCCTCTTCAAGATCAGGATCAGAGGTCTCCTCAATAATCTTTGCATTTGAATCCTCATCATCTTCCTTAGAGGATTCATAGATGACCTTGTTAATTACTGGACGTTCAAATATGGGATGCTCATGATAATCATCCACTTCTTCCTCTAGTTTCTCTGCTGCTTCCCTCTATTGTCTGTCCAATTCCTTAGAAATTTGCATTGTAGCCTCCATCGAGGGTGATTCAATAGGAGGAGGACGGACTAAGAGACTTTTTATGGCATGGGTAATGGCAGCCTACACCATGGGGTTAGCAAACATTCTAGAAAGCTCAGGTGGCACACTTTGCATGTATTTGGTAAAATATTTTGGAAGGGTGAGAGCGAGCATTATGGTTGCCAGAGTGGCAATTGAAAGAGATAATGATGGAGACATGGATGATGAGGAAAGTGGGGAGGTAGTGGCTGAAGAGGAGTCCACAGTTATAAGTTATTCCACATGAGAGGTGGAGGCAAGGTGGACGGAAATGTCCACCACGAGCGGAGAGGTGGCAACTTCTACTTGTGGGATAGGTGGGGTGGTAACAATAGTGGTAGTGGTTGTGGTAGTAGATGCAATAGGTGGGGACTTTGGTTGTTCTTCTCCCTCACGAAGAGGGTCCTCCTGTATAGTGGGCATCCTTGCGAAACTACCCAACTTCTTTGGCTTCTTTGAAGTTCTAGCTTCCGCAGTCTTCACTAGAGACCCCTTGGATTTGGGCAGATCTTCAAATGCCTCCTTTCTCTTCTTTGATCTTGTGATGGGGGGAGATGTCGAGGTTTCCCCCATCAAGGTATCATCTATAGTAGCGCTGCCTACTTCACCCTTGTGTGGATGCTTGGGCTCTACAAATGTAAGCTCTATTCCCTACTGCTTCAATTAGGAAACTTGCCCATCGATCCATTGTTTAGTCCTTTCTTCAATAGGCTTTGTGATAATATCAAGGTCATTGACCTCCTCTTCATTTAATGGTAAGTTGGCGACAACATTATACCTTGGATCTATCATTGTTCCTTCTTCTTTGACCACCTACTCAGGCACAAGAAACAATTTGACCATCTTGACAAAGTAGGTCATCATGTGCATGTACTGCCGCATACACACCTCCTTGTCATCCTTGCAATTTTCCTAAAAGTCCTCGACATTATGTAGGTGGGAATACTCTACCCCCACCATCTTCCTTAGCTTGCAATACGGATCCATCTATGGCCTATCATTATAGAACTTTAAATTGTTTTCATTTAGCTCCTTGTCAGAGTTTTCCGCACATTGAGAAGTATGGAGCTCATATTGTCCTTTTTCAAAAGAGAGGGGGTAGGGGACCCCTACCCTATCCTTGTCGCTCGGTAGGGTGTGTGATTATTGCAGCTGCCTGGAGACTTCGAGTAATATTATCTGATCATTTGGATACCGGGGCAGCTTATATGGTTTATCCGAGAATCCCTCGGCTCAGATGTAGGTGAATTTCAAAAACTGTATAAACAAAAATCCGAACCGACGGATGAAGTCACTGGCACTATGTGAAATCCTCCTTTCAAGATTACCCCCAAGCAATCTGATTATGTGGATTGTGAAGGTGTCATCAACCCTACAGTATTCCCTCTTGAAATTTCTATACTAAAGTTGAGGGTGCTTGTCATACACTTTCAGCTCCGTTCGTGGATTTGGATTTGGTGTTGCAAATAGACCCCTATACTAGGCACGGTCAACAAACAAGTACACAAGGTATGATGTCATGTAAAACTTTGATGTTTTCTTTACGGTCACAAATTGTTGATGCAAGAATTCAATGAGCATTCCATCGCAATATAAATATGTATCCCCTCGGATGATTTCCTCAATGAAATAAAACATTCAGTCTTGAAAGAAAGCAATGGTCGGAAGGCCCATGACCCTGCTTAGAAGAGTCACCAAGTCATGGTAATCTTCAAATAAGTTGCTTCAGAATAGTTCATGGGGGGACCTTATTAGCACTACCCCTCATATCCTTTAACCAATATTGATTAATCAATTTTATGCACCTGAGGGGATCTTTGTCCCACATCTACTTGCCATATTCCATAGAATTTTTCTCCATTTTGCTAAAGATAGGGATGTGGAATATTTTTCCTATTGATTTGGCGGACAAGTCAGCCAATATTTTTCCATCCCTATCCACTATTGTTCTAGTCTCTCCCGGTATGCCTCCTTGGAGGCCATTACAAGTTTAGGAGCAATAAGGGCTGGTGGGAATCCTACAGCTTTGGCCAATCCACTACCTCTGATTTTCCAGACATTCTCTATCTTGGGATTGAGCCTAACCCTTTATTTGAACTCATCAATGTCTATGTGCCCCAAATTAGTATTTGAAATATCTTTCCATTCTCTGAGGACCTTGGAGTTAAGGGGCTCCCCTTGGAACTTGTACTTCATTTGGTCTTTGTCTTCCTTGCCCCGAGGAGCCTTCGCGACCTTCTTCCCTTTATCTTTCTCTTTGGTCACTCTCGAGGATCCGGTAGCTAGTTCCATATATCCTGCAACCGAGGAAGCAGTAAATGATACAGGCATAAAGTATAAGGAACGCTAGCTATCATCCTGCAAAATAGTGTTAGATCAGATAATTGATGTGTAAAAATCCTTTAAAGATTACTTTCGCCCCTCATTTGGAGGAAATTGGGCAGTGCGGGCCCAGGGGTGCGGAGTTCCCTAGGTTGGCAGTTGTTTTAGTTTTCGTTGTTAAAATGAAAATGGAAGGACGGCTTCTCGTAGATAGAGTTCTGCATTGTGGGATCTGTGGGGGTGGAGGACAGTGGAGCACGCAGGCCAGAGGATGCGAAAGGACATGAAGGATTGGCCATCCGGAATGACAAAGAGGGCAAGATGGCCCACAGATGGAGTCTCACGATGTTGAACTCGCAGAGGGTCATGGCTGTCTATTTCCCACATAAATTTGCTTGAATAATCTAGTGGCGAATGGTACATCGAGTTCCACAATGCGGGGAGATGGGCGTCGAAGGCTATTTGGAATGGAAAATGTCAAGCAGAGTCCCGCGGACGGAAGTCCGTAGGACCTGGCCTGCAGAGCTCAAACTTAATCCTTTTAGTGCTTGCTTTTAACATGGACGAAATTATTTGGGGTAGGACCTGATGGTTAGAGGGACGACACCAAATGGTTGTGAGCAGATGGAGGTCCACGTCAGTGGGCTCGACGGGCATGGCAGATCCTTCCCTTCTTTTATGGATGTGATGTTTTCGAACGACCGACTCAAGGTTGGGACCTGATGAGTGGAGCAGTGAGTTTGAAAGGTCATTTGGAATGGTAGATCTTAAAGGCATTGAGCAGATGGAAACCCACATAGTCGGACCTAACACAGCTGACGGACGCACTGCTCAACCTAGTGAAATAATTAAGATTGGCATTTGTTAACCGCTTGGGTGGGATCCAACAGTTGGAAAGGTGTAGTAAGATAGCCATTTGAAATGACAGGCTTCAAAGGGCAGAACGCACATAGAGCTCGACATCGGTGGATCCATGAAGGATGATGGACTATCCATTTGTAACTTGGAAATCTTGAAGGCATGGGACAACTGATAGCAAAGGACACTATGTGAGGGGGGCCCCAATGGGGTCAACAACCAATTTTAAAAGTTTTGGTTTCAAGAAAAGGGAATGACCAAGAGAGTGGAGTGGGCCCAAGGGGCATGGACACCACTCTCCAAGAATAACAGCGAGGTTGGCCAGTTCTATCATCCCCAAATCTATATCCCCTAATGTTTTCCTAGATTTCTATCTCATGAGTTTTTTGGGGAGGACACTTCTTCACCTAGCTTTGATGTTTTCACTGGAAAGACACTTAATGTATTCGCCATTTAGAAGAAACAAACATGATGCGAGAAACAACGAACCATCTGATGATCTCGCATAGAACAGTAATGAACTCCCCTCAAAAGATGCTCAATTTGGTGGATGCAAGTTGCAGGCACGACAACGGTGATGGTTGGGGCTCTCACATTCACTGCAAAGAGAATTTGGCAAAAATGATAGGTCGAGCTTGGTATTTATAAGGAATTTTAGCATCTAATGTCTGCAATTAATGTTTGTACAGCGGCCAATGTAGTATTTGAATGGTCACTTCGGGACAACGTCTGAGATGGTGGAGTTCGGTGGGTGGATGAATGTCAGGTGATTGCCGTTCAAAATGGTCGTTGATAGAAAAGAGCCAACCAAAGTGCGGGTCTCGCATGGTGGGAGGATGCCAGGCATATGCCATCTAGAACGGCGAAGTCATCAGGGAGTCTCACATACAGTGACCCGTAAGGGAGACCCACACCAATCTCGTGGATGGAGTTCCACAAGGGCGGACCCACACCAGTCCAAGGACGCCAACTTTAACTTTTGGCAGAAAACAGCTAGAGGGACCCTACAGGAACTTAGGACTTAAAGAATTTGAGGGGGGAGAAATGTGATTGACTCAAGGTGATTCTTCAAGGGCTCCTCAATCACTTAGAACTTAAAATAGGGGCACTCAAAACAAGGTGAAGCAAAAATGGCCTGACACAGGTGAAAAAGACAGGGCCCTCGTTCCAAACAGGGCGTGTGTGTTATAGGCACAACAAGATCCATTATGCATAGAAACAGAATGAAAAATTGAAGAAGGTCACCAAGCATGAAATACAAATTAAGGATATGCAAAAAGGCTTGGAGGAATCAAACAAAGTCATTGAAGACTTAAGAACTCAACTTGTAGAGGCTGAACAAGTTGAAAATGAAATAAAGAACAAGTTAAGGGCAAAAGAGATAGATTGTGACAAGTTGGAACAAGAAGTTGCCATGTTGAAAAAGGAATTGGAAAATCCAAAGGATAAATGTACAAATTTTGATGAGAATGCGATAACTTATAAGGAAAATGAAAGAAAATTTAATGCTAGGTAGTTTTATTCTTTCAATGGATATTGTTTTTCATGCAACTATTTTGGCCACAAAGAAATGAATTGCAGAATTCATGCAAGGAATACTTCATGCTTCACTAGGAGAAATTATAATTCATTCAGTCATGATATTATGTGTTAGAAGTGTAGCAACTTTGGGCATACATCACGTTTTTGCCGAACTATCTTTGTTGAGCCTCCAACACAAAGCAAGAAAGAAAATGTCTTTAACAAACAAAAAGGAAAAACTATTAAAGTTTGGAGAAAGAAGATAGATGCAAGAAATGAAGAAACCAATGCAAGTTCAAAATGCCTCTTCTAGTTTATAAGAATAAGCACAAATTTAGGGGGAGCTGAGGTTGATACTATCTTTCATCCCTAAGGAAAAAAATGGAAATAGTAAAAGATGTAAGTTAGACCAAGATCCTAGAAGATGAAAGTATGATGAAAAAGAAAGTTACAACAAAAGGGAAACTATTGCATTGATGTCAAGAACCATAAAAGGAAGAATCCACTTGTGTAACATATTAGAAACAAGGGAGATTAATGGATTGGTATCTATATGATGAAAATATTGCATATTATTAACCCATGTAATGAGTTGAAGACTTTCAAGATCCAAGAAAGAGGAGTATCGGTGCAAGGGGAAGCATGAAATAATCCATGATAGGGGGAGTACTAGAGAATCTCCAAGAGAGGGAGAAGTGTACAAAATTAGATGTTTCTAATGATACATTCATTGATGGAATCTTGATGAATATCCCTTCGCCATTGATGTCAAAGGGGGAGAAATTGGAGATAGGGGGAGCATTTGAGCATCTGAAAAAGAGGTTTCCATGAATGACAAAGGGGTCCACATTATTGGAAAAATTATCATTGATTTCAAGCAGATGCATAACTAAAGATAACATATTTGAAATCATGAATGAAGATAACATGTTTATAAGAAGATTCTAAAGGTTGTTATTGCAGATTTGGAATAGTCATTATGCATATGAGGATTGATTCTAACAAATAAACACTAGAAACAAGTTTGTGGCATGAGAAATGGGTGTTGCTATTTAAGATATGATCATACAAAAGTGGAGGCAACAATATTACCAAAACTTATGGTATGGCAGCGATTAACAATAATTGTGTTGTGCTTATATTAAATATAGTGATTTATATAGCAGCAATCTCATTGGCAGACAATGATTATATGTTTAAAGGCATTGAGTATACTAATGCCAATGATGCAGTATGAGCAATGATTAAAAATATTTGAAGAAAAGCAACAAAAGACAAAATACAGAAAAGACAAAAGTATTATTTGGAGCAAACTGAACAATACAAGTGAATGAAGACAAAGTCACATGAGACAAATCAAGAAAAATACAAAAATCATATATGGAGAGAAAAAGACAAAAAACTTTATCAAAAGGTGTGATTCACTCATAAAAGAAAATATGATTCATTTTGAATGAAACGTTTTGATAAAAAGAAGCACTTCACCTTTTAAATGGTGTGATCTTTCTAAAATACAAAGTATGAAATATGATTCCTTATTAAGGGGTGACCCCACAATACTGGTTTATTTTTTTGGCCAAACTGGACACTGAACGGATTTTTTCTAACTAAATCTTCACTTTCAGGCATCTATAGCGGCTAAACTGTGAGGAATTTGAAGATGATGCAAACTAGTGATTTGTGACATTTTTTCTGTAGATTCTAAATATATTTTTTCCATTTTTTTTTGGAATCAAATTGCACTTCTTTTTCCATCTCCTTTGAAAACTAGTTTTTTTAGTAAACACCATTTTTAAGGAGTGATGCTCACCGTATACAACATAACTTTTTTCCATGAAGGATAAAATTCTAAAAAAAATTAATATAGATTTGTAACTACAATATCTAGTGCTTTCATTTTGTTTCATAGTGTTTTATTGAATATTTTTTCCTTAATGAAGTTTCGAAGTCAAACCAATTACAATTCAGATATAGGCGGACTGTATACAACATAACTTTTTTTATATACATATTGAAATTCAATTTGTCTTTTTTTGTTGGATCAAGGATTTCAATATCTAGTGCACTGATATTTTTCAAAAAAAAAATTGATAATCTGCTATTTTTCCACATGTGTAGAACAAAGAGCTTGATTTTCGATGAAAAACCTACATTCACAAGAAGTAATAAAAAAATATAATAATTAAATTAAATTTATTTAAAATTATACATTTTGGGAAGCTTATAATAGGGACTACATACTTAGAAAAAAATAATTTTTAAATGAATTTATTTGATCCCCCAAGATGTAAATCAAAAGTTCTTTGTTTTCAACATTTTGATAGGTGTAAAGGAGACTCCATTATAGGTATGGTTTAATACTAGCGGGATTCTATCCAAGGGGGTTTGATCTAAGGTGGTTTGATCAGACTCTCTTCAATTGGAATCCTTAAAATGGAACTTTTTAAGACTTAAATCATATTATTTTCTAAAAATATGTGATTTCAGCAAAAAATAGAATCTCCTAGAAATTGTAAACTAGCATTGTGGGATCACCCTAAAGGTGATGCAATGAATAAGACACGAATATCTTATGAAGGACATAAGGATATGACATGATTTAGAATTTTGAAAGAGTATGATTTCATATTGTGTCGCAAAAGAGTGTAGCCTTGACACTTTTCACTCATTTGGGCCTTTTCCCTTAGATTTTGGCCTGATTTTGCTTAGATCTAATGTTGTAATGTGGCCAACACATTCAAATTAGGCCTTGAATTCTTGCAAATCAATAATAACCTAATGGTGTCTTACAAAGGTGTTGTGAAGTGTTGTAACACATCTTCCCACTTTTCTAAGACCTTTTCATCATAATTCATCTAAACAACCCCTTTTTACCCCTTACCAAGCCTTATTTCAAAGTGTTGTAAGATGTTGTAACACATCTTCACACTTTCCTAGGCTCGTCATCAACAAATTCACCCTTTCTTATGTTAAATTGGCCCCTCAATGTACTTATAGCTCCTACTTAATTGTGTTTCGGAGGACAATCTCGAAAAAAATCATTAACCACCTTTTAATTCATGACAACCATTCAAATTAGTCCAAGTGGACTAAGTCGCCACCTTGGGTGACTTAGTCCCATTTGGCATAAAAATCAAAATTAATCAAAATTCTAGCAGGATTTTGTCTCCAAAACCCTAAGGTTGGCCTATGATGTGTTATTTTCAGAGAATTAGGGCATAATAGGTATAAATAAGGGTTTTTCTCCTCATTTCTCTTCCTACTCTCTCATCTTCACAAGCAATCAATCAATCATTCTCAAGAAAGCATCATGCATTGGAGCTATCACTTGCATATCTTCAAACTTCCTCAACAAGGGTTTGGTGAGTGTTTTCATTTGCATGTTGTTCAATCATCTTTCCCTTTACATTTCATTTCATCATTTAGGATTTGATTACCAACATTGGGTTTGACTAAGGAAAACCCCTATTCTCTAACCCTAACCTTTTTCCCCTCTTTGCATGTGTGCTTTCCAGGTTTGTATGTAGATTAGTCAGAGAGTAAGGTGCTAGAAGGTGTCACATTTCCATCCACATCATCCAAAGTCAACAAACCCTAAAAGAAGCTTAAAGACAACTTGTAGGTCACATTTTGAAGATTCAGACATGGGTCTCTATTAGAAATAGAAGTACAAGTGGGTACCTACAAATTCCAGCCTCGAGACTCCTGAAATCTCTAGGTGGACTAAGTTTCCATCATTGGTGAATTAGTCCCAGTACTAGGCCTGAAAAGTGGTTTATGTGTTTTCAGATACCCATTTTCCAAAAACCTATTCTGGAAAATTTTCTCGGGAGGAGGACTAATTCACCCAACCTAGCATAAGTGTCCTATTCAGCATCAATAGTAGAATTTGAAAGATTCCAAGGCTCCTCTTCATCAACCTATAGTTTCTAGGTGCACCACCTCTACCTTCTTTAGTTCTGTTACAGTTTGCATGCATTTTACGTCATTCTTAGGTCATTTTACATAGTGTTTTCAATAGTCTTGCATTTCATTAGCTTACATTCTTTAGATAGTTTTATTTTAGTAGTTTACAACATTTATACACATTCTATCACACACAACACATCCCTATTCAGCCCCTAATCTTGAATGAACACCAAGAATACTTGAGCGTGAAAGAGGTATTTTTACCAAGTAGCTTCTAGGTGGAAAACCCTAGGAGCCCATTGGGGAATCCTCTTTCCCTAGTTCATTTTTGGTGGTTCATTTTGGTGAACCAGTCCTTAGAACACTTCTAATTTTTAATTTTCATCCTAGGAAAAAGCTTTCATTGCATTAGGGTTTTGCATTGTTTGGCATTCTAGGGTTTATAACAATTGCATTAGTGAAAAGTTCATTTAGCTTGCACTTTTGCATTTCAATATCATTGAAAAATATAAACAAAAATCTACATTTTCATTTTGTATTTGTACTGGAAAAGCCTAAAAATCACAAATATCATTCAAAACTTTTAAAAATTGCTAAAAATATCACTGTTGGGACTAAATTGCCACACTGCTGACTTAGTCCACCTGCACCATTTACACTGTAATTTCTGGAATTTTCAGAGCATTTTTTGCACTTTTGTTTTATGTTACTGCACCATTTAAACATGATGGCATCCCCCACGATAAGATATTTCACCTTCATGCAGACTTAGCAGACCTCCAACATCAAGTAATTTTGGAGAACATTTCTATTACTGCTATCCCTACCATAGAAAATATCCACCACATGCCTGATAGTGATGACGGTATAGATGTTGTGAAGAAAATTGTTGAGATATACCAAAAACATGTTCCTTCCTCTTCTAGTGTCTCTCACCCAAAAAACATGGTCATTAGCCAAGGAGGACCTCAAAATCCTCCTCCCTCAATAATAGCTTCTATTCCTACCTATGCCTCTCCTAAAGCCACAACAACTGTACAACAAGTTAGCAATGTGATTCCTTCCCTTGGTATTCCTACTAGTATTCTTACCTCCTATGTGGCATCGCATGATTTATCCTCTCCTACAATACCATCCATTAGCATTCCATTCACTTGCCCCACCACTACATTAATCCATTCACCACTTTCTCTTCCACCTCATACTGATCCTCTCATCACACAACTTTTCCACACTGTCTCATCCATGCAACAACAGACTACAACTATCAATTAAAACCAGAATGGTTCACCCACATCCTATGTTCGCAATAATTCCTTTTCCTTGGAAATCCTACAAACACCTATGCCACAAGGAATAGAAATACCTAGGTCTGAGAAGTATGGAGGGAAGGGTGATCCTTCTAATCACGTTAATGCATATACTGCCTTGTGTAGTGATTTTTCTCTTGATGATAAATTGTTAGCTAAACTATTTCCCAGGACCTTAAAAGACATTTCCTTGGATTGGTTTTCTTCTTTTCCGAATAATTCCATTCATTCATTCAATGAAATTATTGATGCATTCATCACCCATTTCCAAGTGCACATGACTCCCAAAAATTGCTTGGTCGATTTGATGAGATGTAAGCAAAACAATGATGAAAAGATAACAGATTTTATCTCACGATACCAATCAATTTATTCCCAAATCGACGTCAAGATTCCTAAACCACATCTACAAAAGATGTTTATTAAAAACTTGCTAACACACCTTCAAGACAAACTCACCATGATGAAATTCCCTTCCTTTATGCATTTATGCACAACACTCTGTGATTATCACAACTCAACTTGTAGTCACGGTACATGATCCACTTCTAGTCGAATTGAGAAATCTGACGCTACCAACCAAACCAACTATCAGCCATTCCGAAAGAAAAATAAAGGGATTTTTCAATTCAACCCTCCTCAACAAACCCCTCCACCTATCAATAACCAAGTGGTTGTTGTTAAATCCGTTGATCCCTTCAATTACGGAGATCCCAAATGAAGCTTCACACCTTTACTTGATACCCTCCATAATACAATGACCCAAATTCTACAACAAAAAATTATTACTTTACCTATTGTCCAAGAACCTTATCCTAATAATCCCTTACCTTCATCCTTTAACTCCAACTCTTATTGCTATTTTGGACATGACACCAAACAATGTAAGCGTCTTAAGCACCTTGTTCAAGACCTCATTGATTCAGGCCATCTATCTATTTCTGGTATCTATGATAAAGGCAATAATTCTATGGCCCCTCCCAACCAGAATTTACAAATATTCACCAATCCCATGCCTAAACATAATGTGTCATTTGAAAAAGCTAGTGAAACTTCATAGAATGGTGTTATGGATGTTGATACAAATGATGAACATTTTGATCCTCTTCCCAATGTGACTCATGTTAAGCCTATGGATGAAATGGTGGTCGCAATATATGTTATCCCTCATAAGGGCTAACCTAAAACATTTCTTGATATTAATTTTTCTCCTCAAGACATACTTAGGAATCTCCTCGATGGTCCTCTTTACATAGATGGACATATCTATGATAAGTCCACTAATGGGATATTCATAGATCCCGCCTATGGCGAGAATGTGATCATGAAAGATTTTTTGGTATTGCATGATCTTCATCAAGATGATTACAATAAACCTAATGCATGGATCAAAACACATAATGGTTTTGCTTGCCCTACAATCCAATTGATCGCCCTCCCATTGCAAAAAGGCCCTAATAAATTGGACATTACATTCTTTATCATATCACAGTCAAACCAATTTCGTTTGTGACTAGGCCATCCATGGCTTCATTCAATGAGAGTGGTCCCTTCGGTCATTAACAAATGTTTGAAGTTTCCCTTTGACAATGATATATTCACTATTCACCATAGTGGCTCTAATCCTTTATCTTCCAAAGGAAAATTTTATTTAGAAGACTTTTGGTCTAAGCCCATGGAACCCATCAGCCCTCAAAGAGATTTATTTTTTATTTCCTATCAAAAATTTAAAGCTAAGAAAATATCTGAATTATCTCTTAGAACATGACCCCATCTACTTCTGAAACTCCCATCCTAGATGAAACTATGTTGCAACCCGAATTAGACCTGCCTAACCGAACAACACCTGAAACCTCCTCTACATCGACAAAGAGGCCTAGACATCATGACACTAATTCCATCCTACTTCCTCACATCAAACAAATTTATAAAGCAAAGGATAAAGTGGTTTACCAACCTATGGTTCCTCTCATCCCTCCACCTAGGAATGACAAGAAAACTATGTTTGATCAACCCACTCCTTCTAAAATGCCACTTGAGTATTGAATCAAAATAAATAGAGGAGCTACAAAGTGTAGGTGTCACCATCGTGCTCTTGCTCACAAGTCTCGTAATGCAAAAAATAATGAAAATCATAACCCACCCTTTCCAGAAGAAATGCATGATGACCCTCCTCCCTGCCCACCACAACATGATCCTATACCTCCATCCCCACCTGAGTTGCACATTGCAATTGAAATTGTCATCCACCCTCTTGTTATCATTAATTTGGATGACGATCATGAGGAGATTGCTAAAATAGATGAATAACTGCATAACAACTTGAACACATTGTTCTCTTCTTCCATGAGATTGCATGAAAAATCTCCTCGGCGAGCATTGATCTTGATGCTAGTTCCACAATTATTTTTGTCCCTCTAGCTAGTCGCCCACCCACACTTTACACTGAACAAGATTGGCAGGTGGATGACTTGCTCAATGGTTGATGAGAATTTTCCTTACTAGTCTCTTCCTTTTTCTTTTGTGTGTTTGTTTGTGTTATAACGTGTTCCCCCATACTATTATGTTTGATGTTCTCTCTCTTTGTGACATTCTTTTATTTGTACCTTCATTCTTCTATATGTCATGCATTCATTTCACTTTTCGCTTGTCCTTTCTCTTTTTTCCTTCCTTTTGGGGATGATGCAAGGCATTGAGACCGCAATGTCTCCTTCATGTTGACCCAAAACGCTCTTTTTATTTGCCTTTTCTTGTCCTTTTTATTTTTTCCTTCCTTTTGGGGATGGTGCAAGGCATTAAGACAGTAATGTACCTTTCATGTTGACCCAAAAATGGCTCTTTTTCTTTTTATTTTGTTGTCCTTTTAGGGACGATGCAAAGCATTGAGACACCCTATGTCTCCTCCATGTTGACCCAAAATGACTTTCTTTTTCTTTTTTTTCACTCTCTTGGTGTCCTTCTTCCAGTTCTATGTATTTGGGGATGATGATAGTTTTGCACTCTCTGAACAAACATTGCAATAACGCACATACTGACCCCAAATCCATAGATCCCTTATGTGTTTAGTGTTTTAATTTTGGGGGCAACCCCTTATCTTGTCATTCTTATTTTCCTTTGCATAATGCAATCTCCCTTGGAAACATATGACTTGGATTAGGGCTTTCCAAGTTAGCTCTCATGTATTTCTTTTCTTTTTTGCATTTTTTTTCCTACTTTAAAGTCATTGCTCACAAAACGATGTGTGGCCATTCCTTTAAAGTGGGGGCATACATTGCAATTATTTCCTTTGCATTATTTTTCCTTGGTTTTTAGTGCAGCCTTGTTATTTCATACGATGTGTTTACTGCTTTGTGGAATACAGTGGGTGTAATTTCCTTCATGAAAGTGATCTATCTGAGCATATTACATTCCTCTTAGCGGCCTGATGTGACACACTGCATCCCCTAAGTTGTGAATTTTCTATTCTTTGATCGGTCCTCTCTTGGAGACACTAGACACAATGTTCCCTAAGTCAAAGACCTCGCATGAACTAAGAAAGACTCCTTTGAACATCCCTTTTGCATTTTACATTTTGCATTTTACATTCTTGCATTTTTCTACCACTTGTTGGGGATACGAAGTTCAGATCTATCATCATGGAACACGTCTAAGACAGCAGTGCCTTAGTGATTTTCATTTTTATCACTTCAAAGACACAAACAACTATGCCATAAAGCGGAAGTAGGCACAATTTTTCCCCCATTGATCCTCTAAGAGAATTAAATGCTTAACTTATAACAGATTCAACACAAGACTAGATTCAAGAAACTGAATCAGACAACCATGAAAGACAAAACAATGAACACGTAGATTTACGTAGGGAAAACCTTTTCACGTAAAAAACCCCACCTCCAAAACATTCAGCTCGCTTGTATTATTCAGTAACTAAAATGGTTACAATACAAACACAGAGCTATGCTCTTTAGGATATTGCATCTTGTTCATCTAGAGAAAGAAAACAGGCAACACAAAATAGAATCTTCACACAGTTACAATGTCCTCATGACATACTGTGTAGATTCCCTTTAGCTCCTCACAAATGACTATCATAGCTAGCCTAATGGCCAACCCAGCCACACGGTCTCCACAGGTTCACATCTTCATAGAATTGAGAGACAAAGTGTTCACAGTTAGGACCGTTTGAACACACTCTTTGTCTCTCTCTCTAATCGCTCATCATTTTCTGTCATGCATACGAGATTACTTAATCTCTTTTCCATGCGCCATCCTATCCTACCTTGTCTAAAAAATCAACGGTCATCAGGATATCACTGACAGATCTTCTTGCATCAGGTCGCCCAGGCATTCAATTCCTTGCCCAAATCGGGTCATGTCTTCAACTGAAAACTCGGCCTATAATAATTGTCAAACACTATTTTGGCACCTAGCCAATCAACATCCTGACATTGAGCCATGTGTCGTTTTTCTGTTCATTCGCTTCCTTTGACCTCTGGTCAAAATTAGTCAAGCTCAGTCGACCGAGCTCCAAGCTCACCTCTACCTTCCACTGCGCTACTGCTCTGAGTCCAAACACCCTTCGCGGTATGGCGGTGAGCCTATGATGACCCTTCGACCTCCAACCGTGTTACCATCGAGCTCAGTCGACCCAACCATGGTAATGCGATGAGTGCACCCAAGCTCACCCAGACTCCATTGAGCTCTACTGAAGATACCCTGCACTATCGTCGAGTTCAACCGACCCGTCCGTGGTGTGGTGGTGAGCCCACCCGAGCTCCATCTCTAATCGCCCCATGCTACCGTGCCCCAACCGCCAGACAACTACAGTAAGGTGGTGACACCACCAGCCCAGATTGCTAACGGTCAACCGTGCTACTGCGAGGGCTGCCAGGCCACCCCGCGGTAGGGCGGTGACCGCCAGGCAAACCACCAACTGTCTTACCATGGCCACCATGGTGAGACATCTCACCGCCCATGGTAAGGCAATAACTACCAATGCTGACCACCAGCCATCCACTGCAGCCACTGTGGCATCCTTGAGCACCGTCCGCAGTAAAGCGATAACCGCCAAACCAAACCACCACTCTTCAACCTCCAGCTACTACCGTGCTACTATGCCACCAATGAGAGACTTCTATGGTAAGGCGGTAAGGCCTTGCTCCACCATGCCGCCAATAGTGCTACCTCACCACCTCCAAGAAACCCCTATGGTATGGCGGTAACCGCCACACCAACTGTCGCCGCTCACCACACCACCGCGAGTTTAGAAGAAGACCATCGTGGTAAGGCGGTAACACCGCCCAACCGCCAGACCAAGTAAGGTGGCCTGCGGTAAAGCAGTAAACCACACAATTGTGCCACCAAGGAAAACTTGTAGCAGTATGGCAGTAAAGGCCAGAAATAGGGCTCCAAGGAAAAATGGAAGTCCAAGCCAGGAAGATGAGGCATACATTTCCAACAGTCTCCCACTTGACAAATTCTTACTAGCTTCTTCCAAAAAATGTGAACAAGGACCATCACCATGCTTCCATGCTCCAACCAAGACACCTACAATGACATTCGAAAAATGTCCACCATCTCAGGCTACAGCTCCAAACATCCAATACAGGAAAAGGAACAAGCCAAGGCGTATATGCACCAATCTCTGGAACACAAGCATCAGATCCTTTACACAGAAAAGGCACCACAACATAAGCAACAAGGCATAACTTGAACATAGAAACAAGAACCAAAACTCTAGAACAAGATAAACCAACTAGCTAGAACAACAACCAAAAAACCGACTGCCCCCATCCAATTGATCAAACCCATGCGATTGAAAACCAGCACCCATAGCTTGTGCTAAATCATCCAATCACCCATACCTCAAAGGTATGACCATCAGTAAACTCACACCATCACATAACCACCCATCAGCAGAAAAAACAAGCACCATGTGTCAACAAGTCAAAAGACTAAACACGTCCAGGTACTCCCACTACAAGGGTACTGTCCAGATGAGTGCAAACAAAGCACCATCACACATGATCCATGCATATTAATTCCACCAATCCTTGCACATAGAAATGAGTAACCATGTAGTTTCGAGGAACAACCACACTGATATGCACAACCTGCAACCTCCTGCTGCAAAAACATTTCTCTTAATAGTCTTCCACATTCTTCCAAGGTTCCATATTTGACTGAAGAAGGAAACACCACAGCTCCACACACACCTAAAATAAAAAGAACATTCAGGAAGAACAAGACCAGATTAGAGAGAAAATGAAAATCAAAACATGTAGCATCCTCCTACATACATTTCTAAAAGCCAGCTATGACAAGAAAGATCTTCTTCACATCGCAAAGGGAAAAACCATAACAACACCCAACAGATCCATGGATGTAAACACCTCAAAGAAGATTAGAATCACCTATATAACCATCTCCTATTAGTCCTCAAAGGAACAAGGAGATCCACTATGATGTCCACCTTTCATTATGAATCCTCTAGAATTTTAAAACAACTCAAGATTTATATCCATGAAAGATAAAGCATAACACATATCTGAAAGCTATAATGGGAAAATACCTTTCAAATAAACTCACTGCCAAGCAAACCAAGAAAATGAGAAAATATATACAAGCCACCATGACTTACCCAAGAGAATTCTTCGTCATGGTCTTTGTTGAACTCACATTCAACCAAGGTGCAGGCTACTCGGACTTTCAGCTATAACAGCACCATTCTCAAAAGAATTCCAGCCTCACCCTATTCTCCATGCATCCACGAGCACCAACAACCTGTCATTTCATGCTAACTCCAAACTGCATTACTGCACTTATCATGAAGTCCACCAACATATGACCAAATTACTCAAAACATAAAGAAACACAAGACCACTGTCAAAACTCCAAACCTAGGAACAAGAACTTATCATGAAAACATGATCTACACATCCCCCTTAGGAGATACCATGCTTCAAGTGAACTATCCATGGTCTCAAGAGCAAAGCAACATGCCAAAACTCTAATGCACAAGCAAGAGTATACCATGACATAAAGCAAACAAAATCTAAACCAACATCACCTATCAAGCACCACCAGCATCTCTACCAAAGACTGACAAGGTCCTCCAAGGCTCCAAGATGTTGCACATCTTCAAATAGTGATCATGCAAATGCAAAAGAACTCTTCTACAACAACGAGATCAAAGAATCCCACCAGGAGAATTTGTAACACCAAGGAAGATCATTCACCACCAAGTGATGAATCCACAATCACTACTAAAGCTCTGACTAAACTGTGACACCGAGCTCTTCAAGCACCATGACCAACCACCCCATCACTATCAAAATCTTACACTAGATAGTGTAACAAGCTCTCCATGACATTGTGATTCTCATGCTTCAAGTCCCCATCACTAACTATTCAGGTACTCAAATGCCATCCCTCCTCTCATCTCAAAACAGCCACGCCAATGCACAAGTGACCACGGACAAGGTCAGCTAATAGATTTGCACCACACAATTGCAACCTCATGGATATAGATAGTCCACTTCCAAGTTGACTCACAATAAACATGTAGGTAAGGATAGCCCACAACATTGCACAACTCATGGATGCAACCAAATGTAAACAAAAAAACTATTATCACACTAGAAAACTATAGAACTGAGATAAACAAAGAGAACATCCAAAGCAGACAAGCATGACTCAAACACTAGATCAGCAACAGATTCAATTTGTCAGTCACGTCCACAACTCAAGCACCATAGTCTAGAAAACCAACAAGCATACCACAAGAATGCTGAAAGAGAAGCTCATACCAACACTCCCATGCAAAGAAGACAACACACCTCCTCAAGACATGTCAAACTACAACTATATCATCCAGTTACACCCCAGAAGCTAGGGTCTAGAAAATAGTTGAACAACAGCTCCACAAACCACAAGTTTTCCTTGACCGTGCAAAACCTGCAAAACCATAGTGTTTCCAAAACACACATGCACCTCCATATTCACTACTCATCTAGATGACTCAGGAGTCTGCACACAACCATCATGGTTAACCAGAACAATGAAAAGAAACATGAAAATGCATGATAGACTTTTTAGGAAAATCTCCACAAAACCTTCAGAGCCAAATATATGAATCTGAACCATGCCAATGCAAGACATAGGTAAGAATGGAATAGCAGGTCCATTTCAGACCGGTTCCAAAAACCATAGTCATGTACAAGCATACGAGAGAGCTAGGCTATTCTGAAGTTGCAGACCACCAGGATCAACTTCATAGCCTCCATGCAATTAGAGCAATAGAGAAACTACCTTTAGTGCTAAGTCAAGATACCCTACACAAGCGCACAACTTCATGGTTGAACAACAACAAAAGAACCTCCATACTGCTAGGGAGCCTCTCACACAGACACCCAGTATGAAACCATGCTTCACTGCAACACAACCACAAGCACATCTTGCGCCCTTTGCATTAGGAACATTTGTTGCGAGCCAGGAGCCTCAGACCATGTTGCAACAATATGATCAACTCCATTCATATCCAGCATCTTTCAAAACTATGTGTTGAATCAAAGAAGAAAAAAATTCCACTCATCAAAGGATCAATCACCAACCGATTTCTCCAAATTTCCTCAAGCTTTCCAGGCTAAGAAATCAACACAGGAGAAATACCCAGAACTCCAGTAACTAGGAGAAGGTTTTGACACCACTTGTTGGTATCATCAAGCCTTGACCTCCTTCAACCAGCTCTGATACCACTTGTTGGGGATACGGAGTTCATATCTGTCATCATAGAACTCATCTAAGACTATAGAGCCTTAGTGATTTTTATTTTTATCACTTCAAAGACACAAACAACTATGTGGTGCAGGAGCACCTCAAGGTCTTTTGGTGAGATCTTGGCAATTTTGGCTTTTAGGTGGTTCTAGCCAACCACCAAGGTAATAAGGACTAATTGATAAAGTCTCAAGGGTGAATTGATGATTGTGTAGTGGAAAACTAGGTTAGTTTAGAAACTTGAAGTCTGGAAAAGTCTTAATGAGTAGATTAGGCAAAACTAGATAATGTTGTCTTGGAAATTTGGCCTAGAAGTTGGAAAATGGCTTAAATGATGCTCTAAGCCTGACCCAAGGATCCTAGCACGTGGTAAAAAGGTATATAAGGTCAGAAAAACCCTAATACCTGTGTTGGAGGATTGATTTTACGAATTGAGATTTGAGAAGGAGATTTTGTGACTTGGAAGAATGCAAATTTCATTGAATTTCTGTGTTTGAGCCTTCATCCAGTCAAGAATGGATTGAAAGGACTTTTCTAATGCTTTGAGTCTTTCATTTGAGTCATTTACTTAATGTGTGTAGCATTTGACTGGTCATCTAGACCAACTGGTTTTTTGTTTTGCAAGTTTTTGGTGTTCTTCGTCTCATTGCCGGTTTAGGCCAGTTTTTGGAAACGATGATCCCCACTTTAATTCCCATGGAAAAGCTACCATGGCCACTTGGAATCAAGTAGGGGAATTTTTTTATAGTTTAAATATGGTGTGTGGTGTATTGGTTTGTAGGGGTGATGATGAATTCATCAAGCACTAGGCGAGTGTAAGTGCATTCTGGCTAGTGGCTTGGAGAGGACAACAGCAAGGAAAATTGCTAGATGGATTGGTTTGAGCCTATCAAGAGTAGAGGAGTGTAGGCACATGTATCTCAGACATGTGGGTGCAAGGAGGAGAGCTGAGGAGGTCGTTGAAGCCCTTAAAGAAAGAAATAGAGCCCAAAACCCTAGAAACCCTTGAAAATAGGGGGTTTAAGGACAGTCCTATGTACGGACACTTGTGGGACCTAAGACCTAGAAAAAATTGAAGCCTAGGAGGTAACTAGAAGGAATCTACAAAAATATTTTGGGTTTGTTAAGACCGTTTGTGAGAAAAGCCAAGAAAATTGGTTTTAGGAGGCATAATTGGCCAAGAAGGCTACAAGGCCTAAAATTGAGTTTTTCAAGAAAATGATGAACAAAGGGTGAAAGAAACCACCTAGATGGATTAGTGAAGATAAAAAACAACTAAGGGATAGCTAGAATACCCTTCCCTAGCCCTGGAGTGGTTAGGACACATTTAGTCGGTGAGGAGCCCAAGGAAGCCTAGTGGTGGAATGGGAGTGATGGTGAAGAATTTGAAATTGGTGGAGAGTCCTACATGGTGAGAGGTGTTTAGGAATGATCCCTAAGTAGGGTAGAGAGGAATACCCTAGGAAGACTAGAGAATAGGTCTTGGGAAGAGCAAGAGTGCTCTTGAGGGAGAGGACTCCCCATCACTATGCCATAAACCGGAAGTAGGCATAGTTGTTCCCCCATTGATCCTCTGAGAGAAGTAAATGCTTAACTTATAACAGATTCAACACAAACACAGATTCAAGAAATTGAATCAGACAACCATGAAAGACAAAACAATGAACACACAAATTTACGTGGGAAAAATCTTTTCAGGTAAAAAACCCCACCTCCAAAACATTCAGCTCATTTGTATTATTCATTAACTAAAATGGTTACAATACAAACACAGAGCTATGATCTTTAGGATATTACATCTTGTTCATCTAGAGAAAGAAAACATGAAACACAAAATAGAATCTTCACACAGTTACAATGTCCCCATGACATACTATGTAGATTCCCTTCAACTCCTCACAAATGACTGTCACAGCTAGCCTGATGGCTAGCCCAACCACACGGCCTCCACAGGTTCACATCTTCGCAGAACTGAGAGACAAAGTGTTCACAGTCAAGACAGTTCGAACACACTCTCTGTCTCTCTCTAATCACTCATCATTTTTTGCTATGCACGCGAGATTACGTAATCTCTTTTCCATGCGTCAACCTATCCTACCTTGTCTGAACAATCAACAGTCATCAAGATATCACTGATAGATCTTCTTGCATCGGGCCACACCAACTGTCGCCCCTCACTGTGCCATCGCTAGTTTAGAAGAAGACCGTCATGGTAAGGCAATAACACCACCCAACCACTAGACCAAGCAAGGTGGCCCGCAGTAAAGCAATAAACCGCACAACCACGCCACCAAAAAAAGCTTGCAGCGGTATGGCGGTAAAGGCCAAAAACAGGGCTCCAAGGCAAAATGGAAGTCCAAGCCAGGAAGATGAGGCATACATTTCCAACAGGTTCTTAGTGCAGCCTTGGTATTTCATATGATGTGTATACGGCTTTGTGGAATACATTGGGTGTAATGTCCTTCATGAAAGTGATCTATTTGAGCATATTACATTCCTCTTAGCGGCCTGATGTAACACACTGCATCCCCTAAGTTGTGAATTTTCTATTCTTTGATCGATCCTCTCTTGGAGACATTAGACACAATGTTCCCTGAGTCAAAGACCTCACATGAACTAATAAAGACTCCTTTGAACATCCCTTTTGCATTTTACATTTGGCATTTTACATTCTTGCATTTTTCTATATGGCCACCTTGCATAACATAGCTTGCATGCATATGTTGTCATCTTGCACTTGTCCATGAGCTCCAAGCATGCACAACCTTTCGTATCTCATGAAACTTGAAATCTTGTCTTTTGTGGCACCCTATTAAAGTTATCAGGAGGTATAACTTTGATCTAGTTAAGCGAGAAACCTAACTAGCAGCATGACTTTCCCCATAGCCACCTTGGTGTGTGTGATGACATACCAGCTAGGAGTGTATGTTCTTCACCTTTTTGGGCCTTCTCACCCGCAGACAACCAAAATTCTCGTCACCCCAGAGTGAGTAGACATCTTTCTGGACAAACAACCTAGATCTTATCCACAACTAGTTGGACAAACGGTCAAAGCTTGATCTGACTTTCCCTATCTTTTCACTCTTTCACATCACTTTCTTGTCTGATCTTTTGTGTTGATGTTTGGTTGGCCATGAGATCTTGATCCTGGGGGATTGATCATCCCTCTCGATTGTCGTTCTCTCATCTTTCCAATGTGGGTGCATTTGGATCCCTCTCAATATGCATGTCTTGGCTACTATAGTGTGAGTTTGAAGCAAGTTCACCCTCTCACTAAAGTGGGGGCTAAATGTGTTGCAAAAAAATGTAGCCTTGACACCTTTCACTCATTTGGGCCTTTTCCCTTGGATTTTGGTATGATTTTTCTTAGATCTAATGTTGTAATGTGGCCAACACATTTACATTAGGCCTTGAACTCTTGCAAATCAATAATAACCTAATGGTGTCTTGCAAAGGTGTTGTGAAATGTTGTAACACATCTTTCCCACTTTTCTAAGACCTTTTCATCATAATTCATCTAAACAACCCCTTTTTACCCCTTACCAAGCCTTATTTCAAAGTGTTCTAAGATGTTGTAACACATCTTCACACTTTCCTAGACTTGTCATCAACAAATTCACCCTTTCTTATGTTAAATTGGTCCCTTAATGTACTTATAGGTCTTACTTAAGTGTGTTTTGGAGGACAATCCTTAAAAACATCATTAACCACCTTTTAATTGCCGAGAACCATTCAAATTAGTCCAAGTGGACTAAGTCGCCACCTTGGGCGACTTAGTCCCATTTGGCATAAAAATCAAAATTAAATCAACATTCTAGCAGGATTTTTTCTCCAAAACCCTAAGGTTGGCCTGTGATGTGTTATTTTCGGGGACTTAGGGCATAACATGTATAAATCATGGTTTTTTTCCTCATTTCTCTTCCTACACTCTCATCTTCACAAGAAATCAAGCAATCTATCTTCTCAAGCAAGCATCAAGCATTCTAAGCACATCAAGCATCATCCATTGGAGCTATCACTTGCATATGTTAAGACTTCCTCAACAAGGGTTTGGTTAGTGTTTAAATTTTCATGTTGTTCAATCATCTTTCCCTTTATATTTCATTTCATCATTTAGGGTAACTTGATTATCAACATGGGGTTTGACTAAGGAAAACCCCTATTCCCTAACCCTAACCTTTTCCCCTTCTTTGCATGTGTACTTTGTAGGTTTGCATGCGGATTATTCAAAGAGTAAGGTGCTAAAAGGTGTCACATTTCCATCCACATCATCCAAAGTCAACAAACCCTAAAAGGAGCTTAAAGACAACTTGCAGGTCACATTCTAAAGATTTAGACATGGGTCTCTGTCAGAAACAGAAGTACAAGTGGGTACCTACAAATTTGAGCCTCAAGACTCCCGAAAGCTCCAGGTGGACTAAGTCACCATCATTGGTGAATTAGTCTCAATACCATGCCTGAAAAGTGGTTTTTGTGTTTCCAGATACCCATTTTCCAAAAACCTATTCCGTTAGTTAGTTTCCCAGGAGGAGGACTAAGTCGCCCAACCTAGCATAAGTGTCCCAGTTAGCATCAACAGTAGAATCTGTAAGATTCCAAGGCTCCTCTTCCTCAACCTTCCATTTTCAGGTGAACCACCTCTACCTTCTTTAGTTCTATTACAGTTTGTGTGCATTTTAGGTCATTTTATATAGTGTTTTCAATAGTTTTACATTTCATTAGTTTACATTCATTAGATAGTTTTATTTCAGTAGTTTACAACATTTAGATAAATTCTATCACACACAACACATCCCTATTCAACCCCTAATCTTGAATGAACACCAAGAATACTTAAGCCCGAAAGAGGCATTTTTACCAACTAGCTTCTAGGTGGAAAACCCTAGGAACCCATTGGGGAATCCTCTTTCCCTAGTTCATGTTTGGTGGTTCACATATAAGACAAAAACCTTGTAATGAAAGGTAGTGATGAGTAGATATGAAGGAAGGAAGCGATTAGTAATGTGAAGGGGCTAGCATTAAAAATAAAGAGACATCTCTTTTTAGAGAGATACCTCTCTTCATGAAATATGAAGATATAAAAGACAGAAGAGAATGCGAGTTTAATGTAGGAAATTCAATGAACTATTTCTGATTTTTAGAGTAGATATAAAAAGAATAATGGGAATAATTAGATGAAGAATATTTCAGACACTTTCTGAAATATATATGCAGCCCATGAGTGAAGAGTAATAGGGAGATCTATGAGATCTCATGGTAGAGTTGTAGAGAGGAATAAACTATAGATTGAAGAGAAATTTGTAGAGGAAATTTATGACAATATAGTTCCATGATTGTGATTAGTTTTGTAAAAAGAGACTGTGCATCATTTGGATCAGATTTACAAATGAAGAACATTGTGTGATTTGGATCAGATTTGTGAAGGAATATATCTGTTGAAGAATGTTGGATCGAATTTGAATGTGTTGGATCAGATTTGTGAAGGAGAATTATAGCAGTTTTGGTGCAAGTTGAAGATATATTATTGAGAATATTTATGAAGACTCTATGAGCATATTTGTGAAGACTACATGATCCAGATTTGATAAGGGATATAGACAGTTTGGATAAATGTGATAAATATTTTATGAATGCAAACTTAAAAAAGAACATACAGATTTGAAAGAAGTATAAGCAGATCTAAAAGGAATACATATGGAAGTGATTTTATCAATTCATTAAAGCAACAATGTATGAAGAATTGAAAAATAAAATATATGAATATATTTGGAGATCATTCAAGGAAGATAAATTTAAGAGGAAGAGTGGTATTGAAGAGGAGATCTTAATTGTCCATCATCCGTTGAAGAAGCAACATTGAAGGTGGAACATTGTTCTTTAAGTTATTATTTTTGCTAAGTTGGTAATTGGAAAATGGGGGTTGGTTCCTCTAGTAGGTTGGTGCCTACAAACTTTAGGAGTTGGTGCTCCTTTTAGGTTGGTGCCTACTAAATCAGAGATAGGAGTTGGTGCTCCTTGTGGGTTAGTGCCTACTAAATTGTAAAAGTTGGTGATTCAAGTAGGTTGGTGCCCACATTCATTGCAAAACTTATATAATTCATAAAGTACATTATTTGTACCATGGTTTTCTCCTATAATGGTTTCCACATAAGATCTTGGTGTCAACTTTTTCATATTATTACATTCTTGCATAGTTGATATTGTGTAGAGCTTGAAGTTGATAAAAGTTGAGAGGGTAAAAATTTGTTAATATACTGATTCACCCCCCGCCTCTTAGTATATTTTGTGCTCTTCAATAGTGTTTTGCTGTAGGAGGTTATGTAAGGTGTCCTCAGGAGCAATGAATGGCTAGACAGTTCACAAGTTCATAATTTGAAGGGACAAACTATTACAAATCATTTGTAGCTCTATCTAGGGAGAGAGGATGGTGTTGGAGAGCATAGAAAGACACCAAAATTTTCAAATTTGTTTGATAATAACTTGTCTACAAGTGTGGAACATGATGTCAAAGGAAGGAAAAGCACCCAAAAGAGCTCATTTCCAAGTCCAAGTTTGAGGAAACAATGTAGGAAAAGAGGTGAATAACATGTGCCATAACTTACGAGCATGGGTGCAGATCCAAAAGACATGTTTTGTGGATTCCATTTTATTACAAAAAGGATAGGTGAGTTGAGGGTACAAAAATTTAATATGGTTTCCAATAGGAATGTTCTCATGAAGAATTTTCCATGATAGGAGCTGACACTGAGCATTTACTTCAATGGACTTCCAAATTTGGTAGCTAAGATGATTCCACTTGGATCGAAGAAAAGTACAATGCCACTTCTTATTGAGATGGGGTGTGATGGTAATATGAGGAAGGAGCTATTTGTAGATGGATCACAGAGGAAATAAGTGGAAGCTACGAGCATTAGGCCATCACCAATCATTCAAAAATTTAGCATGATAATCCAAAGATAGAAGGTCACGAAGTTCAGGAGTAACAAGCTATTGGATTTCAAGAACTGGTTGTTTATCATAGGAAGAAAGGTTAAACTGTATTTTAAGGATGTTTCATGTTTTCCAATATAATTTTGTGGAGTCCCAAAGATCTCAAAAAACTTGGATACCTTTTTTAAATAGATGCTTTCCTTTGAGTTTGTTGATGGTGCCTAAAGGTTTGTTGTTTTGTTGCACTAGCCTATTCCACCAAATAGAAGAATATGGGAAACTTAGACCATGGATGAGGGATTGTTCAATCAAATCAACTTAGTGGAAGTGATCTACCAAGCTTTCCAAATAGAGTTGAAGGGGGCTAATTCATGAATTTTGAAAAATTAAGGTAAAAGGATCTTGTCTTTCTAGCTAAAATTGCCCCAAGATTGACTAGATAAGGTTTCTTGGATTCCAAATTTAACTAGTTCCTCCCAAGGATCATCTCCCTCCAAAGCTTTGATTATCCATTTTGTGGTTAAATAGATTCCTTGTGTGTACGGATCAATAATTCCCATCCCTCCTTATCTTTCGGTTGGATACAATGATGCCAAGAAGTAGCAGGTAATCCCTTTTTTTAATTCCCCCATTTGGCCCATAAAAAGTTCCTAATTAGTTGAGTTAGTTGATTGTAACAACTCTTGGATGGCAGCCAACAGAGGAAATGTAAACATGACTAGCAATAAAAAATCTAAAGTATCCAAAGTATTAGTAATTTGTTTTCATGGATGCTAATGCTAGAATAATTGTTAATGGACCCCTTTCACCTCAATTCCCTCTCCATATTGAGGCTTTTCTCAATGGCAATGCTAAAAAGAGCCTCATCAATTTCTTCCAAAGAAAGGGGTATATCAAGAAAACTACTATAATCAACATCAATTTGACATGGAATACACCCTACCACACTTTCTTCAACAATGGGAATCAAGCGATCATCTGAATATTCATCAATGAAGAGTTGTATATAGTAATAAAAAAAAAATTGCATGATGCTTGAGTGGCTAGTTTGTGGGATTTCATCAGCTAATTTGATGACTAAAATCTATTCTCTTTTGTGTTTATGTTTCAAGTATTGGAAGAAAAATTTGGAGCCTCGATCACCATCCTTAATCCATTAGAGATGAGCATGAATTTGTGCACCTCTACCTTTATAAACAACCAATTTCCTAAGCTAATTTTCAGCTTGTGCAACAATTTGCTAAAGGGAAAGGTCATGGGGGTTGGTAGCAAGGAGAGAGTAACCACACACTAACTATCCATTTAGAGAATTTTCAAGTCTCCTACATTTAGCAACAACTCTCTAGCCATAATCATGAAGGAAAGAGGAGTAGCGAGCAATAGTTATTTCCCACCAACTAGCCCATCTATCCTCATGAGGTTTAGGTTCAACATTCCAAGTAGAAGGGATGCCATTGATGCAATCTTGTTGCTATAAATAGGTCACATTAAGTTCAAAAGGGAGGTCTTTAGGAAGAGGAGGACATTGTGAGAATGAGAGGGTGGTAAAGATGGGGAAGTGATATGAGAGGGTGGAAAAAAGGTCAAGATGGATAAAATGTCTAGACGTTGAGGGAACAATACAACAGTTGGGTGAGATATAGAATCTATGAAGGTGGCTCATCTTCCTCAAAAGGCCAACCCAAAAATTAGACCAATTGTACCAATGAGGCATGTGAAGGTTATTTTAACCTAACAACGGGTCATGCACACCCAATGCGTTATGAGTAAGAGTCCAAGCATCAAATTCTGATTGAGACAAGCAAACATAGCTGTCCCAACTTCGATAAGTTGGGTGCTCCACCATATTCGAGTATCCTCCTAAAACCCAATCCGCATTTGGGAGGTGAAATCATAGCCAATCCCAAAGAAGAGTCTTTTCTAAGGGAGTGTTGGGGGCATAGATTGAACAAAATCCATATAACATGTCATGGATGATTATGGTAACCCAAATGCAACAGTTATTAGGGTCACTTCCTAATGCAACCAAATGCTTTGCAAGCCAAGGGGTAAGGCTTAACACTGCTCCTCCACAACCATCAAAGTGATTGGTGTGAAAAAAGATAGCTTCTTACCAAATGGTGGAAAGAGTGTCTTTTAGAAGGATACCATTGAATTTCACTTCTTGCAACATGATAAAATATGAGTGATTAGTTTGAATAGACTATCTAACATGATATTTATGAGAGCGTATTTTTAATCCCCACACATTCCAAGACTAAAAGTTACAATTCATTGGGATGAGTCGGGAAAAGTTTCCTCATCCACCAAGAGAACATTCAATAGATTTTCAGATTGGAAAGCTTGAAAAGCTAATGAATGTGGTGAAATAGATCTTTCATGAGAAGAGGATTGAGATAAATAACACGCATGCAAGGAGGGAGTTTCTTGTGAGTGAGAACTCTGGTCAAAACAAGAATTATTGGTGGAGGAGGTGGTATCCTTCTATCTTTAAATAGCCCTAGCGTTGTCACCCAAAGAAACATCTCTAAAGGAGGGTGAACCAAGAGAAGACTAAGTTTGAGGAGGAGAGGAAGGGGCAACAATATGGTGGAGGGTGGAAGAGGGTGGGTTGATGGAAGTGGTAGGTGTTGGGGATGGTGAAGTAGGGATAGATTGATGGAGTATGGACAGACACTGAGAGGGGGGGTGAATCAGTGTCTGAACCTTTTTAAATTTTGCCCAAGACTTTTAATTTTGATTCCCTTTCTTTTGATAACAGGGCAAAGTAATGGCTTTGAGAGCATTCATGACAGCTTATGGCAATTAAAAATTGTCTGAGATATCTTGCATTTGTAAAAGAGATGACTGACATTGTTTAACAATTAGTGCACGATGACAAAATGGGTGCAACACATAAGATTGCACATGAAGACCAACATTGTTTAATCACTTTAGGACCACCATATTTTAATGTTGACTTATGGGATACTAAAACAACTAAGCAATGGAATGACATATGATAGGCATGAAACAACTAAGAGCTTCAATACATCATAACAATTTCCCTGAGCTATGAATCAAATGAATACTTTTATCCTTCCTTTTGAATTAGAATCTTCAACAATGACTTGTGCGGGACATTTCAATATAAATATTTGTAGAGATGAAGGAACTAACATTCAACACTATTCGGACTGATAAGAACATTCACTCACAAAATTGTCACAGTCTAGAAGCATTATGACATCAACAAAATGAGACCATGAGACAAAGAATTTGTCGAGTGGAAAACCCTCCTGGGGTAGAAAAACCACTCCTAAACTGTTACCATACTGGCTTATATTTTCAAATCATTTCTTACAATTCCTTACAAGATAATTTTAAAGCACCAACCTCTCATTTAGAAACACCCATTTCAAGGAGCACCAACCCCTTATTGAATTTCAGAACAATAATAATATCAGAGGATTTCTCTTTTCAATTCTTAAACACTCAAAATTCCTTACATTCCAATACCCCTAATATCCTCAAGGTTCTCAATCGAACCTTCAAAATACTAGACATATTCAAATATCAAGACTATCACTCTGCATTCTCTTTTTCAGATTTTTCAATTATAGAAGTTATCACATCTGTCTTTCAAGAAAAATCAATACAATAAAACTAGTGATCAATCACTGTCTATCCTATCTTTTACAAAAATGTATATTCTCCTTTTTCAAACCTTCAACGAAGGTTTTGATAAGACAAAAAACCATGTCAGTTATTTTTCAAGATTACCAAAAATACCATGATGTATGCACCATGAAAATAATTTTCATCTGACTATCTTGAAGAGATTTGATGGAACACTATACCCATTGAATATGTTTACAAATAAACCTTCAAATATAATGACAGGTGGAGAAAAATCAGAGAAGTAACTATATCCTTCACATAACATTTTTCATGTTGATAAAAATAGAAGTATATCAATGCTAGGGCCTGAAAAAGATTTGTAACCAAACCCCTATCATCATGAACCCAATAACCAAAAATAAAAAATTCTTTCAGAATGCCCATAAGGAGAAAAGAAATGTAACCAAAATCATAGCATTCCATTACTGTCAGAGATACTCAAGAGACCATTTATCCCTTTTCTAAATCGAGCAAAGAACTAGTAACTAGCCTATTTAAAAAATCTATTCTAGCGGAGGAAAGAATACTTGATAATGAAGAGTGAAACAAAAGAACAATAGAGCATGATAACCTTTTTAGATGCACCTACCAACCCAGTGAGTAACTCCATTGAATCTCCTTCCTCATTCGTGCCCTTGACCAATGAAAATCATCAAACTGAGCAACCATATCCTGCAATGCTTATACCACAAGAACTATATTCTATCATTAACGTTTCAGCTAGTAGAAACATAGAAGAACAACAATTACATTGACTCCATGGTAGCAGGAAAGACAAAACCCCAAATTTCAATGTGTCGACTAAGTGCAGACACCAACAACTACAAGTAATCATGCAAACCATGGTGTAAAATAGGTCTATAAGGATTTCAATGGTGGCTAGGGTTTCATACATAGCCGAGAAGAAAGAATGAAAGAATCCACAAAGACTTTGTCCCTAACCTTTCTTCCAACAAGTCATTAGATGACTTTCCCACAATGAAATAAAACTTGAAGTCTGAAATGAAAAAGCACATGTTTTATTAAAAAATTGTAATGATTTTAAAACCACTGTCATAAACCTTTTACCAAGTATTCTGGCACAATCATTACCTCCAAATATTTCATACAAGTTGTCGATACACTCTAATCATTGAATAAACTTAATGCTATGTCTAAGCTTTCCAAAATGCCGACAATGATTATGAAAGATGATGTCTTCCAGGTCATTTAGAAGAGCCTTCACATAAGGTCAAAAACATTTTATCAAAGCATTTGAATTCATATGCTTGATAAAATAAAGTTGTCGATACATATTTCAATATGACTTTAATCAAAGTCATTCACCATTGCAATAAAGCTCGATACCATTGCAAGTTAGCCTTTTAAAATAATGCCCAAATCAACATTACCTTATTGCCATAAACATTACCTTTATGATGTTGATAATCACAACTTCCATACCAATGACACAAGAATCCAATGTCACTTTATCATAATGCCTTCAAGCCACAAAGTGATTTTTACCGTGTCACATGCATTTAAAATAAGATTAAACAAGATGCTAACCATGTAGAGATTAACACCTAAATATCTTATTTTTAGCAAAGCCATCAACTCATACAAATGTGAATTATATGAAACCAGATAAAGATACCATAGAGATAAAAAAATTCAAGATGATATAGATCAAATGACCATGTACAAAATGCCAAACCAAGATCAATTCTAAAAGAATGATCATCTGAAACAATATACCTGCTGAATAAACCTGAACCTGAAACTAAATTAGCGACAACATGATCAACTTGAATAACATGTATCTTTCATGATAACTAAGTCACAGATTTGAAGCTAATGCATGCCTTGTCATAAATAACACCATGTCAAATATCAGTACCATCATGTAAAAACTGAAACTTGAAAGAGCATGCCATGAACCAGGTGTATCACCATATTATCCAATAGTAAACATCAAGATCCAATAAGTATATATCATGAATAAGACAATTGAATACTGAATATGGAGATCATAAAGATCCTAAGAGACCAAATCTGAAGCAGTCAAACCATGAGACTCAAATAAGTGGATTTTTCATCAAGGACAAACCATGATCACAACTAAGATTCAACAAGCTCCCCCTTTTTCCTTGATGGCAAAACACAAATGACTCTCCCCCTTTTTTCCTCAATGAAAAATAATGAGAATACAGTGAAATGCCATGATAAACAACTGAGAAGCCAACCAACACAATAACTAGCTGCAAGTAGAACAATAGAGCAACAAATGAAAATATATAAGAGAGTTAGAAATGAGAAAATATAGAAACAAGCTCCCCCTACCAAGAAGCTCCATACAAAGATATATCAAAATTGGTATCATTACTCCTTTTCTCAGACAACACTATTAGTACATATCGTCATAAAGCAAGAAAACTAGGAAGACAAGGGCACTGCCAAATAATCCAAATGGGTCATTGAAATCACTTTCAATTCATTGCAAGCATACTAGAAATTCACCATCCCATTTGTAAACCTTATTGCAGATGTGCAAAGTCTCTAATCTGATCAATAACACACAATAAAAAAACACACATGAAGATTAAAAAATTGAAGTACCATCAAGAGAGACCTTTACCACCAAAACTACCACTACAGTACCTCTACACATAGTAACAAATCACTTTCCACTACATACCAGTGATCTAGAAATCCATTGTCTAACTGCCCTGTGTCTCTGAATCTTTGATCTTCACTGTACCTTAGATTATCTATATTTTGAAATGATATAGATGATCACATAACTGCACCTCCTAAATCACAACAACATCATGAAATCATGACAACTCAAGTTTTTGATGTACATAACTCAAAGAAACACAACTATTCAAGTAGTTCTGGATGAAGCTCTAATTAAACAACACCACACTACACATTATAAGAATAAATTTCTGAATACCATGAAGGATGTGAACATTTTCAACTGAATCTCATAAGATGAAAAACATCAAACTTTTTTAGAAATTGTATCATGCCAGAACCAACTTCCTTTTGAATAGAAACAAATCACCATCAAGGAATCAATGTCTCCAGCAAGAGTCAAGATATCAACCAACTTAGTATCAAGCATGCATCAAGGAAGCATAAAGATACCGTCAATAAATATTACCACATAGTCACCTATCTTACCAAATGACCTGAACTATGTCAGCAAAACAAAGACCGACTGCGTGAACCAACAAAGTATTGTCACCTGCAAGCTAAAGACCATGAAAACTTTGAACTGCCAAGTAATAGCATAGTATTGTTAGACAAAAATAACTATTTCATTATCAAAGTATTATCTTTTATGAAATTTGTGCAAGGGATAACAACAATAACTGTCATCATGTATACCATACTATCAGCATCAAAAAACTATCATAGATAAGCAATATACAAATCACTATCACTATGTCCCTGCAACAATCATCAATACTTGTGTTCCAACCATGAAATATTACGGGAAACTTCCAAGCATTGCAAAAACTTGATTTAAAAAAATATTCACTATCATTGTCCTATTAGCTAGTTGCCATAATCATTACATTTCTACAAGATAAAAACTGTATTCCAGCCAAGATCTTAAACAATTAATAGTCCACTATCTTATCATGCCCATTTATTGATCAGCTAACTCATGCACCTTGTGAGAAACACAGACCGAATTTATTAAACCACTATTTCTATCAATCATGGGAAAAGAGTATTGTACTCATAGTCATTGACATTATGTTGCAGCAAACAAAAGCTAAAAATAATCTGACCACAAATTGCATGAAGGGTAAGCTATCATCCATTAGTATGATGATATATATGAACCATAGCATGGAGACTATTAACATCAACTCATTTTAACTATTATTCCCAACACAAACAATAACTCAACACAAGAAAATAATTATGATACATTTGTGGCTTAACACAATGAATTACACCCTGAAAAAATGCAACTCCTTCTTGATTGATATCAAAGGGGTTTGATATATAATGCACTAATCATCTCCCCCTGAGTCTTTGCTTCTTCTCAGGACCTGGATGACAACACGTTTGCAAGGAGTGTACAAGTATTTTACATAGATTCGTCTATATTTCTCTTTCTTCTCCACACCAATGTAGACTTTTTAACTTGTTTGCTTAAAGTACTTGTCTTTCTATTAAACCTACATTGATGTACTTTATGCCCAATGTTATTACATCTAAAACAAATGATCTTATGACTGATATGAGGAACATACAACTTCCTAACGACATTTCCAAATTTGTTACCATCATAGTTATCAATTGTATTCATTCTACAATCTTTTCTAAAATGACCAAAGTTGTTACAATTGTAACACACCACATTCTCATTTCTAGAGACATTAGAATGATTCTTATTTGACCATCTCATGCAATCAATTGCCTTATGACCAAAGTCATTACAAACATAACAATATCCTTGAAAAGAATGATTATACCTAAATGATTGTTCATGCCAAGGGTGTGAACATCTGAAAACATTTCTCCTTTCTCTGTGAATACCTTTAAATTGTCTTCTAGCATTAGTGTCATCCTTCGGTGCAACAATATTGTAACCAAGTTCAATATTCATTCTTGGTGTTTCCTTGAAAGTAAGCCTCTTTCCATCTACAGTACCAAACACTGACTCATGTTTACATTCTTCGATAGAACTTTGTCCAACCTCATATCCCAATCTTGTAGGATCCTTAGAATTCTTTTTCCTGTTCAACATTTCATTCAATAGATTAGTACTATGATCAATTTTTTGTTTTTCACTTGATTGAACCTTGAAACTTTCAAGCTCTTTCCTTAATGCAACTACTTCTCCTTCAAGTTTTAGACATTCGATCCTTTTAACCTCCAAATCAGACCTTACAACATTTTCTATCCTCTTACATTCTTCAATTTCAATTTTCTGACTTATAATCATATCATCTTTAAGTGTTAGTCCTTTTAACAAGGAATCATTATCTAAACATTTCTTTAAAGCAATCTCATTTTCTAGTTTATTGCACACTTCATCCTTGTCTTGTAACTTGACTTCCAATTCCTCTTCATTCCTTTTTCTATCAACCATTTGAGCTTTGAGAAATTCAATAATATTTTTAGATTTATCATAGTTTTGATTTAATACTTTATTAGTATCAAAACTCTTTTGAAGTTGTACCTTAAGTTCTTGATTTTCTTGTTTAATCCTTTTAAGTTCATCTAAGGAAGCAAGTAGTTCTCCTTCCAAATCAACCTCATACTCATCACCTTCATATTCGTTTTCACCAAATTCTTGTTCAAAGTCACATACTAAGTGATCTTCTTCTCCACCAACTATAGGGTCACTTTTAGTATCAAATGACAGGGGTATTTCTTGAGACAAGACATCACTAAACTTGGCAAGGATTGATTGATCAACTTTTTCCTTGACACTAGTGGTTTTCTTTTGAACTTTGTTTCTTTTGCACTTAGCCATAATGAATACTCCATGACCAGTAAACCCTAAGATGTTTAGACTTATACATGGGTATGGCTCTATACACCAACATCAAATGAAACCAGATATGTCTTCATAAAACACAGTATGTATCATTCAAACAAAAGTACTTTCTTGAACTTGTGACATGTTTGATAAACTCCAAAACCATAATCATTCCTAGGTGGTTAGACCTATATGAGGACCCTATGCTTTGATACCAATTGATGGACTATGGACAGACACTGGGGGGGGGGGGGTTTAAATTGGTATCTAAATATTTTTAAAATTCAACCAAGACTTTTAAGAACAATTCACTTTCTTTTGATAACAGGGAAAAGTAATGGCTTTGAGAGCATTCATGACAACATTAACTTAGTTTATTTTTGACAACTTATGCCAATTAAAACTTGTGTGATATATCTTGCATTTGTAAAAGAGATGATTGAAATTGTTTAGCAATCAATGCACGATGACAAAACGGGTGCAACACATAAGACTCTACATGAAGACCAGCATTGTTTAATCACTTTAGGACCACCATATTTTAATGTTGAATTATGAGATACTAAAACAAAAGAGCAATGGAATGACATATGATAGGCATGAAACAACTAAGATATTGAGTACATCATAACAATTCTTGAGCTATGAATCAAATGAATACTTTTATGCTTCCTTTTGAATTAGAATCTTCAACAATGACTTGTGCAGGACATTTTAATATAAATATTTGCAGAGATGAAGGAACTAACATTCAACACTGTTCAGACTAATAAGAACAATCACTCACAAAATCATCACAGTCTAGAAACATTATGACATCAAAATAATGAGACCATGAGACAAATAATTTTTCGAGTGGAAAATCCTCCTGGGGTAGAAAAACCACTCCTAAACTGCTACCATACTAGCTTATATTTTCAAATCACTACTTACAATGCCTTACAGGATAATTTCAAAGCACCCACTCAAGTAGCGCCAACCCCTCATTTAGAAACACCCTTTTCAAGGAGAACCAACCCCTCATTTAGAAACATCCATTTCAAGGAGCACCAACCCCTTATTGAATTTCAGAACAATAATAATATCAGAGGATTTCTTTGTTTCAATTCTTAAACACTCAAAATTCATTACATTCCAATACCCCTAATATCCTCAAGGTTCTCAATCGAACCTTCAAAATACTAGACATATTCAAATATTAAGACTATCACTCTACATTCTCTTTTCAGATTTTTCAATTACAAAAGTTATCACATTTGTCTTTCAAGAATAGTCAATACAATAAAACCAGTGATCAATCATTATCTATCCTATCTTTTACGGAAATGTATATTCTCCTTTTTAGAACCTTCAACGAAGGTTTTGATAAGACGAAAAACACTTTCAGTTATTTTTCAAGATTACTAAAAATACCATGATGTATGCACCATGAAAATCATTTTCATCTGACTATCTCAAAGATATTTGATAGAACACTATACCCTTTTGAATCTATTTACAAATGAACCTCCAAATTTAATGATAGGTGGAGAAAAATTAGAGAAGTAACTATATCCTTCACATAACATTTTTCATGCTGATAAAAACTGAAGTATATCACTACTAGGGCCTGAAAAAGATTTGTAACCAAACCCCTATCATCATGAACCCAATACCAAAAATAAAAAATTCTTTTAGAATGCCCATAAGGAGAAAATAAATGTAACCAAAATCATAGCATGCCATTACTGTCAGATATACTCAAGAGCCCATTTATCCCTTTTCTAAATTGGGCAAAGAACCAGTAACTTCCCCATTTAAAAAAACTCTTCTAGCAGAGGAAAGAATACCTGATAATGAAGAGTGAAACAAAAGAACAAGAGAGCATGATAACCTTTTTAGATGCACCTACCAACCCAGCAGGTAACGCCATCGAATCTCCTTCATCCTTTGTTCCCTTGACCAATGAAAAGCACCAAACTGATCAACCATACCCTTCAATGCTTATACCACAAGAAGTGCATTCTATCATTAACATTTTAGCTAGCAGAAACATAGAAGAACAATAGTTACATTGACTCCATGGCTGTGGGAAATACAAAAAACCAAATTTAAATTGTCGATTAAGTGCAGACACCAAGAACTACAAATAATCATGCAAACCATGGTGTAAAATAGGTCTGCAATGATTTCAATGGCGGCTAGGGTTTCATACATAGCCGAGAAGAAAGAATGAAATAAACCACAAAGACTTTTTCCCTAACCTTTCTTCCAACAAGTCATTTGATAACTTTCCCACAATGAAATAAAACTTGAAGTCTGAAATGACAAAGCACATGTTTTAATAAAACATTATAATGAATTTAGGACCGCTATCATAAACCTTTTACCAAGTATGCCGACACAATCATTACCTCCAAATATTTCATACAAGTTGTCAATACACTCTAATCATCGAATAAACTTACTTCTATGTCCAAGCTTTCCAAAATGCCGACAATGATTATGAAAGATGATGACTTCCAAGTCATTTAGAAGAGCCTTCACACAAGGTCGAAAACATTTTATCAAAGAATTTGAAGTCATATGCTTGATGAAATAAAGTTTTCAATACATATTTCAATATGACTTTAATTAAATGTATTCACCATTGCAATAAAGCCTGATACCATTGCAAGTTAGCCTTTTAAAATAATGCCCAAATCAACATTACCGTATTGCAATAAACATTACCTTTATGATGCCAATAATCACAACTTCCATACCAATGACACAAGAATCCAATGTGACTTTTTCATAATGCCTTCGAGCCACAAAGTGATTTTTACCTCGTCACATGCATTTAAAATAAGATTAAACAAATGTTGACCATGTAGAGATTAACACCAAAATATATTCTTTTTAGCAAAGCCATCAACTCATACAAATGTGAATTATATGTAACCAAATAAATATACCATAGAGATAAAAAAATTTCAAGACGATATAGATCAAATGACCATGTACAGAATGCCAGACCAAGCAATTTTGAAACAATATAGTTGTTGAATAAACTTGAAACTGAAACTAAATTAGCAACAACATGATCAGCCTGAATAACCTGTATCTTTCATGATAACTAAGTCACATATTTGAAGCTAATGCGTGCCCTGTCGTAAAGAACACCATGTCAAATATGAGTACCATCATGTAAAAACTGAAACTTGATAGAGCATGCCATAAACCCAGAGTATCACCATATGATCCAACAGTAAACATCAAGAGCCAATAAGTATATATCATGAATAAGATAGTTGAATACTGAATATGGAGAGCATAAAGATCCTGAGAGACCAAATCTAAAGCAGTCAAACTATGAGACTCAAATAAGTGGATTTGTCATGAAGGAAAAACCATGGTCACAACTAAGATTCAACAAACTCCCCCTTTTTTTTTGATGGCAAAACACAAATGAATCTCCCCCTTTTTTCCTCAATGACAAAGAATAAGGAGAATACAATGAAATTCCATGATAAACAACTAAGAAGCCAGCCAACACAATAACCAGCTACAAGTAGAACAATAGAGCAGCGAATGAAAATATATAAGAGAGCTGGAAATGAGAACATATAGAAACAAGCTCCCCCTACCAAGAAGCTCCATACAAAGATATATCAAAACTGGTATCATTACTCCTTTTCTCAGACAACACTGTTAGTACACATTGTCATAAAGCAAGAAAACTAAGAAGACAAGAGCACTATTAAATAATCCAAATGGGTCATTGAAATCACTTTCAATCCATTACAAGCATACTAGAAATTCTCCACCACATTTGTAAACCTTATTGCATATGTGAAAAGTCTCTAATCTAATCAATAACACACAATAAAAAAACACACTCATGAAGATTAAAAACCTGAAGTACCATCAAGAGAGACCTTTATTACCAAAAATACCACTAGAGTACCTTTGCACATAGTAAAAAATCACTTTCCACTACATACCAGTGATCTAGAAATCCATTGTCTAACTGCCCTATGTCTCTGAATCTCTGATCTTCACTATACCTTAGATGCAACATAGAGGATGGTTTTGTTGGGGTATTAGAGAGAGAGGGATTGGCAGGGTCAGAGCTAGATGAGGATGGAGGCATAGGCATGGTTTGCAAATAGGACAATCTTGAATAAGGCGACCTTCTTTGTGACAGTAGAAGAAAGTATTAGGTTTGTTCAAGTAAGAGATCTATTGGTTAAATTGAAAACCTGGTCCAACAATTTTGATGGTATCTGGAAGGGGCTAAGTGAGTTCCATTTCAATGCAAGCACAGAGTTGAACTTGAAGGTTGGACCATTTATCAGTGTTGTTTTTGCACCATAGCACCTTGCCTAGTTGGGAATAAATTTCATTAATGAAAGGACAAAAGAAAAGGTTCAAAAATGGGAACTCAACCCACATTGGGTATTTGGATTTCGATATGCCTTCAAGAGGAAAGTCAATATCCCAGGCTTTAACATACCAAGTTTATCCATAGATAATCCATGAGCCATATTGTAGAACTACTTGGGCATGTTCTGAGTTTACAAAAGTACAAACAACATAGCCCCTACCTATGCCCCCAAATGATTCTATTATCTAGCCCTTTGTTTCCCATGTGTTATGTGTCCATTTGAAAAAGTCATGTTCAGATGGAACTCCTTTAAGGAAAAACAAAATTATTGTTCTAGATTTATATTCAGAAATAACATATGTGATATCATTATGATAATTCTATCAGGATTCAACCATGTAGTTTTGAATCAAACTCATTGACCTATGTTTCATGAGTAGTGATTCATAAGGCACAAGACTTGCTGAAGGTTTTACAAATGGGGTTGCAAGCTAAATGGGCTTAACCTTGGAGAAAACTTTGTGGTTAAGTGTGCTTGAGTTGGAGTAGTACTAGAATGGGTGACCTCCTGGGAAGGCCTAGTGCTTCACCTCTATGAGCATCGCCTAGATGCAATGAGTTCTAAGTGGACCATTCATTACCATGAGAGATGGGTTCTTGTGAACCACTACTCATGAAACATGGGTCAATGAATTTGACTCAAAACTACACAGTTGAATCCTAATAGAAATATCATAATTTGGCACGCTGTGGAAAATACCTCCTACTTATTAGTTGATGAGCTAAAGGGGCTCTATAATGAATGGTTGATAAGGCATAACACTTGCTAAAGGTTTTGAAAATGGGGTTGCAAGTTAATTGGGATTAACCTTGGAGAAAACTTTGTGGTTAAGTGTGCTTGAGCTAGAGTAGCATTGGGATGGGTGACCTCTCGGGAAGGCACAGTGCTTCACCTCTATGAGCATCACCTAGATGCAATGAGTTCTAAGTTGACCATTAATTACCATGAGAGATGGGTTCTTGTGAACCACTACTCATGAAACATGGTTCAATGAGTTTGACTCAAAACTACACGGTTGAATCTTGATAGCAATAGCATAATTTGACACACTGTGGAAAATACCTCCTACTTATCAATTGATGAGCTAAAGTGGCTCTATAATGGATGGTTCATAAGGCACAACACTTGCTGAAGGTTTTGCAAATGGGGTTGCAAGCTAAGTTGGATTAACCTTGGAGAAAATTGTGTGGTTAAGCACGCTTGAGTTGGAGTAGTACTGGGATGGGTGACCTCCCAGGAAGGCCCAGTGCTTCACCTTTGTGAGCATCACCTAGATGCAATGAATGCTAAGTGGACTATTCATTACCATGAGATATGGGTTATTTTGAACCACTACTCAAGAAACATGGGTCAATGAGTTTGCTTCAAAACTACACGGTTGAATCCTGATAGTAATATCATAATTTGATACAATGTGGAAAATACCTCCTACTTATCATATGTGATATAATTTGGTAATTCAAAGGTAATGACCTTACCTTCAATATTTTTGCTAGAAATATTAGAGGGGTTTGCATTTTGGGTGTCTCTTTTATGCTCGCTTTCCAACAGGGGCGATGCACTGGGACAGTCTCTTTTTTGTTGAGGAATCACGGGCTCTTGTGAAGTTTTTGTGGGGATCTCAACTAGGGTAGGCTGGGCATCCAAAATTTCTAAATCATCCATATCATAAGATTTTTTGAGCTTTTTAGAGACTTACATTTGTCGGTTTTGAGGGCTCCATGTTCCCTCATTTTTTTCTTCATTGTTGAGGCTTTCAAGTTCAACAACCTAGGGGAACTACTATCTATCATCTGAGCTATTTATGGGGCCTTAGAGGGAGCAGTGGGGTAGTGAATGTGAAAATTTTTGTAGAGGCTAGGGTTTTTTCGTTTGTTTATTCACTTAGCTCTCTATTTCGCTTCTTGTAACCCTCCCATTCTTGTAATTTTAAATTGCTTTGTTCAATTAAAAAAATGATGACAACAATACAAAGAACATTACCTAAATACCCTTGACCCCCATCAATATATTAAATTTTAGTGTAGGAAAATGTATCCCTTTTCATTTTCACACTTGTGTGAGCCCTCCTTGCTAAAATTGGGCTTATTTATGCCTTATTTGGTCCTATTTTGCATCCATAGCCTTAATTAAAGCATTTTTCAGAGGATAATCCTAACATATATCAATTGACTAATCAAAATTTAATGATTTTGGATTGTATGGCCCAAATTTAGTGATTTGGGACTCATATGCCACCTTGGGTGTATGGGTCCCACCTAGGTTTTGGGGTCTAGATCTAAATTTCACATAAAACTAAACCTTTCCTGAAAAATGTGTCTCAAACTTATCCTAATGGGACTCATATGCCTCAACTGGTGTATGAGTCCTACTTAGCTTAGACGTAATTTGAATTCAAATTCTTGGTGGGATTTTATTCTCCTAGATTTGATGTCGACTTATAGTGTTGTAATTTTGGGAAATTTGGCATAAACAAGTATAAATACAAGGTTATTTCACTCATTTTTCACCTAGCAAGTTGATGAATCATTCTTATATAAAAATTTTGATCAAGATCACTTACACAAGATTTTACAAGAGCATTCAAGGGTGATTATCAAGAATTTTGGAGTGTTATTCAAGTATCAAGAATCATTCCAAAGTCATCATGCATCATGTTTGTTTTTGAGCTAACATTTGTGTTGTAGGGTTTTATGTTTCAAGCAAACATTCAAGTTTAGATCCATATCATTCAAGCAAGAGTTAAGATCTACATTCATGCTAGCCATTTCATACATGTTTGTAGCATCTTGTTCAAGGATTTGGTGAGTTGCAACATTGCATATTTTTTCATTCATCATTCCTCCTTTCTATTTCATTTCATTTCAAGGTTTGATTACCAAAATAGGGTTTGACCAAGGCAAAACAAAACAAAAAAATTCCCTCTCTTTTATGTATGATTTGCAGATCTAGGTTGAAGATCCATTGAAGAGAAATATTGGAGAAAATTTTTCAAGTTGCAAATTTGTCAAAGTTTTTGCAAGATCACATAAAGTCACCTACAAGTTGCATTTTAGTGATTCGGACCCAAAGATTTGGCAGGAAGAAATATACAGGAAATCATTAGAGGATATTAGAGTTTCAGATCAAACCTGATATTGGGACTAAATTGCCACTTGTGGCGTATGAGTCCCAGTATACCTAAATTCAGACATTTCCAATAGATCTTGATTTAGCAATTCTAGATTCTAGTTCCTGTCAGAAACCCTAATCTAGGAGTAAATCACCCAACCTGGTGTATGAGTCCTAGTGTGCATTAAAGTCAACATTTTTTAGGATTCCAGGACTTCATTCAAGACTCTTCAATTTCTAGGTGCACCTATGTACTTTCTCAGTCTTTTATTCTACATTTCAATTTCATAGTTTAGGTCATATTGTTAATTTTTGCATATTCCTAGTCTTTCCAAGCCTCAGCTTGGTGGTGAACCCCTCTTTGATCTTCAATCACACCCTAGGACAACCTTTAGCAGATTAATTTCCCTTATTCCATCCTTGGATTGAGATATCTAGGGTTTCCTTGAGTGAAACTAAGTGAAATAGAAGGTCCTTCTCCCTAGTTCCATCTCCCAAAGGTGGAACCCTATTTCCTAGGTTTCATAAATATAATAGCTCGACGGTATATAATAAGAACAATAATATGGATATCGAAAACTGTTTAAAATATGTTTGGTTTGGTAAAGGGATCAACTTGTATTATTATCCATGATTTATGGTCTAAAACTATTAACCTCCAACCGGCCCCAAGTTTCCTGATTATTTAAAATTCCTTTTTCCAACAGCTGAATCGATTTCAGAAGGCATTGACCATATTGTGATGAAGCCTAATCCGATAATATGCATCTATTTAATTAACTAATTTAAAAAATGTCTAGAGATAGAGTTAAAGGAGTTATTTTAATATATTTAATTACTATTTTATTTATTATATAAATATATATTTTTTAATTTATGAACTATCTTATTTATTATATAAGTATATTTTTTAATTTATGAATTATTTTATTTTATTTTGTATTTGAGGATCTATCTTTTTTATGTAAGTTTTAATATTACTTTTGAAAAAGTCACGATTCATTATTTTCATTATTTTTTATTTTTAATTTTTTAATTTTAAAAGTGTAGTACATATTGTATATTTATATGTTATTTTTTAAAGATTAATTTTTTAAAATATATGTTAGTTGTGTTTGTTAGAGTAATAAGTTATTACACTTAATTAATTATATCATACTGGTTAATTAATTAAGTCACTTATTCCTTTAGTTGCTTAAGCTAAACTTAGGCACATTAATAATTGATTAATTATTAAGTGTGCACACTAGGGTTTCATTTAGGGTTTCCCTTTTAGGGTTTCTTGATCTCCTTCATAAGGATTGATCTCTTTGTAATAATTGATTATCAATAATGCATTTTTACTTTCAGGTTTACAAAACATCTTCTTTGGTTCTGCATGTCTTTTGCATGTGACAGGCGATTACATGTAGGTGATCTTGGTTTCTAACATGGTATCAGAGCTCCAGACCTGTAGCTACCTATTCATGATCTGAAGATATGGCCTTTCAGTGAGTTTCAAGTGCAAGGGTTTCCATAGGCATCTTTTTTGCAAGATCTGGGGGTAGCCAATTTTTTGGGACACTTTGGGCTCAAACGGACATTGCCATCATGTTCGCAGCGCCCCAAAACCCTCGAAACGCCTATCAAATTGTCCATTTTGGTGAAGTTGGTCTGGAAGGCAAAATAATTTTCCCAGGGAGGCCGTACGGCCTCCCCAACATGCTTCCCAATGCACAAAAATTTAAAAAAAACCCTAAACGGTGTTTTTTTGGGTTTTGTGCCAGCACCTCCAGTTCTAAGGGATTCTGCTACCGGGCGGCCACCAGTCCACTGTCGTCGCCGGTGGCTCCCCCATCTGGCCGCCAGCCCTAGGCTTTAGCCCCTTCCACCGAGCCCGGGGTCCTATGGAGAACTAGGTGCCTCCGCCAGCCCTTGAGGGCTTCACTTCCTCGACAACAAGTCATATGGGGGACCGGGAGCTCCACACCCGGCCCCCGGCCAACTCCAGCACCTAGCCCCTGGTCATATCAGTGACCAGGGGATTTGTCAATTTTTTTTTTGCAAGGGGGGCATTTTTTTGTGGCGACGGCCATATGGCCGTCAAATGTTTTCCAGTGAACTGTTGACGTCATTGGCCATACGGCCTCTTTGCCCCCTCCTAGCCGTGATTTGCCTTCAAGGAGCAGTTGTTTTGTTTTTGGCATAACTTGGGCATATAGTATCGAAATCGGGCAAACAATATATTGTTGGAAAGTGAGTTCCAAGCACTTTCCTATGGTGTAGTTTATTTTACATTATTTTTCTGTTTTACTACATTTATTGCTGTTTGAAGTCGGATGTTTATTATATGCTTCCAAGCTCATAATGTTTCGCCACGATCTCTGATTTTCGCTATCTTTGCGGCATTGGAAAGATATTGAGGAGCTCTATGTTGGTGTCATGCACTTTTTTGTATCTATCCCAAGTTTATCGTTAATCCAGATTTGGCCCGATGGGTGTTTTGGAAATTACTTGGATGTTTTGGCAGTTGGGAGAGTGCACCTTGCATCTTTGCACTTCGTTTTCAGTAATACATCATTCAATAATCGACTGCTACTTCATAGATACCAGGGTTGTTCCCGTTTGGAGTTTTTGAGTGTTATGTGGCATTAGGTCTGTTGTTGCATCATTATGATTCTGATATGGTTTCTTGTAGACAGAAGTATCTTTCATTGCTTGCCAAATTGTGGTTCCAGTGTTACTCTATAGAGTTCTTCTAGTGCTTCTTTGCAGCATGTCATCTCATCGTAGGGGGGTTTTTCCCACTAGGTTTTCCTTCTCTACCTCCTTCTTGCATTTGTAAATGAGTACCTGATCAAGCCTAGTTGTCGGGACCCATCTTTGCTTGCATGCATCTTCTTCTAGTGTTTTAGCTTCTTCCTAAGTTCATCTTAAGGGGGAATGTTAGAGTAATAAGTTATTACACTTAATTAATTGTATCATACTAGTTAATTAATTAAGTCACTTATTCCTTTAGTTGCTTAAGCTAAACTTAGGCACATTAATAATTGATTAATTATTAAGTGTGCACACTAGGGTTTCATTTAGGGTTTCCCTTTTAGGTTTTCTTGATCTCCTTCATAAGGATTGATCTCTTTGTAATAATTGATTATCAATAATGCATTTTTACTTTCAGGTTTATAGAACATCTTCTTTGGTTCTGCATGTCTTTTGCATGTGACAGGTGATTGTGTGTAGGTGATCTTGGTTTCTAACAGTGTTTTGGCTTTAATGTACACACTTATAACATGACATCATGTGTCTTGTTTTCACTATAGAATGTCTTTGGGTGTATTAATTACAATTAACTTATGCTAGTTAATTATAAGTTAAGATTTAACTTATGTAAATTAATTATGAATTGAGATTTGACTTATTGCTAGTTTTATAATTGAAATGTGTAGAAATATAAATAGAAAAAATCTATATTTAATTTGATAATGAATGAGTGTACAAAGTGTAAACACTAAGATAATGTCACCTTTGTCATCCTCATTCTATCATAATATATCAGTGCACATTATCACTTCATCACCCAAATTTACCACTTAGTACCCTTAGCACCTAATCATTTAATTAAATCATTCCTAATTATATCATTAAATTGAACCAAAAAATTTCATTAGTTTAATAATTAGTATCTATTATTCATCCATATTTATCCATTTATTTTCTGCATATTATCCATTCATAAATTAATTCATATTAATTTCTACCTAATATACATCTAAAATTCATGTAAATAATTATTAAGTTATCAAAATCTACTTCACCTAGTTAACTATCTAGTTTGTTCAGTTCACTCAAATATAATCCTAGTCAACTCACTAGTCCATTCCACTTCACACGCACATGTACTCAATTAACTACTTCATGCAGGAAATTAACTCATCAATCAATTTGAGTTGAGAACTAATAATTATGTTTATTGAAAATTAAAATAATGTTTTCACATCAACTCCCCCAATCTTGGATCTCAATATCAACAATATATTTCATTCTCTTGAAATTCTATGAACAAAACCCCTCATTCATCATTTAATAATCACTCTTTCATGCATCTATATTCTATTAGTTTATCATCTAGGAAATGCATTTTTTATAATGGTGAAATGAGAACTCGCATCCAAAATGAACACATCTTCACATTAAGATTGATATGAGGTTTGATGGGTAGAGTATAGTGTTTAATCAATTTAATTGCATTATTTCTCTATTTATTCTATTTTGCATGCATTTATTTTAGTGAACTCAATGTGATCTACATTTACTAGATAATTAATGTTGGTGTTGTGAGTCTATGGAAGTTCGATCTTGTAGATGTATATTTTTTTGAGGTGGTTTTGGGATTCAACTTTGTTTAGGAGCCTCCTAGGATGAAGTGAAACTCACGGTTGTGCCCAAAGTGATCAAGGGATGAATTTTGACATATAATTTACTATACATGCAGACACTAAAAATTGTCCTAGGCCCGTGACTTCTAATTCTTCATCATCCACCTTGTCATTCTTGATAATTAAATAATGTTAAATTGTTTAAATATTTTCTAGAGTCATAAGTCTTCTATCAGTTTAATAATTTTAATTATTTAATTAATTCATTTCTATCTTTATTCCTCTTTAATTAACTATATAAATTTTATTTATTTAATTATGTTACTAATTGGGTCCTTTTCTTTCTAAAATTAAATAAATACTTATTTAATTTTTACCACCTTCCACTATAATTAAATAATTATTTTAATTACCTAATTATTCATTAGCCTCTTTTGTCATAAATTAAATAAATTTTACTTATTTAATTGGTCTTCTCTCTTCCAATTTTGAATTACATCATTATTTAATTCAAAAAGTCAACATGTCACATGTCTTGTATAATTAAATAATATTTTTATTATTTAATTATTTATTTAAATTTATCCTATAACCTCTTTTCTTGTGCCAATCTTATCTTCCACATCAAATTTTATCTCTTGGCATCTCATTCATTTTACACCCTTGATTAAATTATTTTACAATTTAATCTCAACCGTCCATCCTTATTACTTGCCCTAATTTTGACCTAACCATATTCCATACTACATCTTTCATTCTTGGTCGTTGATCTTTAGGTCAAAGTAACCTTTCAATCTCATCCTTTCGTTCAAAATTGACTTTTCTTTATCATTTTGGCATCTAGTCTATTACATCTACAAGCTATCTAGAGACATCCTATTATCTTTTCAACTTAGATATCAAGTCAAGTGCATTCTAGTCAATCATAATCTTCAATATTTTTCTTTTTCATTGTCATTAGGCCTACTTGCATACTCAAATTTGAGGGCAATTATTCATATCAAGCAAAATGGAGAAGTGCAATGAAGGTGAATCAATGGTGGCATGAAGACTTTATGGTTATATTGCTTCATGTTTTATGTCTTTATACTTATTCATACTTCATTGTTTATTAGGGTTTGATTTACATCCTTTGCTACCAAACCTTGATAATTTTTACCCTAACTACATTGGTGAACCCGACATTGAAGGACAAATTTACAGAATTCGTACATAAATTTTGATTTTGTAGGTTGTAGGTGCGGATCGACATAATCGCTAGTTGAAACACCACAATTGATTTTGACATAGTGTCACAACCGTCATGTCGAACGATGCAACTACTTTAGATTAGGGCACATTTTGACTTTGTCTAATTTCTTGGTTTTCAGGCAAATTTTTGTTATATGGTTTTTAATTTTCTTAGATTAACCCTAGTTGCATATCATATTAGTTGTTAGTTGCTCGGATTTAGTCAAATTTTATGTTGTTTTGCAGGTTTAGGTTCACACAACACATTTGACTATCATTAGACACAATTGTCAAGGGCTTCACCACGTTTGATATCGAAAAAAGCCACAATCATCTTTATGTGACGTAGTCAAAATCTAGAATGATGTAGTCACCATTCCTTACGATGTAATTGATTTCTGGTTGTGAGATGCAACTGCTATTTTCTATGATGCAATTGCCTGTTAATTTATAGTTTAGGGTTTTAGTCAAAAAAATTAGTTTAAACCTTTTTCATTTTGTAGCTTAGGTATTTTTTGTTACTAACAATGGATTTCCAATGTGTGGAATAGGTGGAAAGGAGGCAATCTAGCTAAATTATCTATCTTAATTCATTTTCATACACTCATTAGAATTAAAATTAACCTTGCATTTACATGTCATTGGGCTTAATTTACAACAATTTGCATTTCTTCACTCATTTATTAAAAAGAACTTTCATATTCACTCATTGGTCTAAAATTAACCTTGCATCAAGTGTCTTCTTCACATATTGCTTTGAGGGTTAGAAAGAACTAGTGTCTTCATTGTCTTGTGGTTTTGTGATTTTTCTTAAGGTGTGTATGCTCTTCTCTTGCACCATTTAGTGATCTTGAGAATCAAAAGCATCTTTTAGACATTTACATAATCACCCATACATTTAGTTTTGGGATTTTTCTTTTTAAAATGAACATCATGCGAGTGTGAGAAAAAGGTGTTGTGTATGCTCTCTCTTTATGCTTTGTGTGATCTTGGAGATTAAAAAAAACATACTTATCTTGCTTTTGTTACCTTTAGAGGGCCTACCTCCTAGCTTGTGAGAGTGAACAACCCAAGCAGTACTTTGTTTCAATCTGCTATATAAATAATTATGATTGTTGGGAAAGTCTTCAATCACTTGGTGTGGATGCCCTATACCGACGAGTGTCACCATCAGTATCCATGAGATACGCCAAAATCCTTTCTAATGAAGGGACTAGGAGGCCTCTTTATTTAGTAATCTCATCGCATGTATAGGCACTAGTATTACCCCAAAACATAGATTAAGAACCACTTGTTTTAGAGGCCAAAAACCCTTTCACTTGTTGGTGTAGGAGGTCGGACCTCTTAAGCTTCCCTACATTCCACCATTCATTATGGAGATAGAAATTCCCCTGGTTCACAAGATCTTAGGATCTTCAAGGGTAAGATATTTTTTTATTCTTGTGTTGTGTAAGGGGGAGCTAGTGTCACCAAGATCTCCAGTTGTCCACTTTTTTTAGGTGTTTGGAGCAATCGACTTAGGGACTCAACAAGTAGTATCTCTTGCGGGCCTAGGTTGTGTATTTTCTATGAGTTTCTTCTTACACATTTTAAAAAATTTCACACTCAAACTAGACTAAACAAGTGTCTTCAAGATGATTGTTGTGTTTGCCAAAAATAATTCCACAAAATCACCTCAAAAATTGGTCAAAACAAGTCAAAACTTAGCAAAACACACTGTTAGTTCCGCAATTGACTATCATTCACCGCAACCACAAATAAGAAATCCAAAATTTCCATTTCCAAAACACTGCAATTGTTTCCAAAACACCACAACTGAGACTCAAAATGATGCAATTGCCTGTCATTGAAAATTTTAGGGAAAAACTAAGATAATCTATTTTGTAGTCGATTCTTGAGCATCATCTGGTCCTTTGATCACAGACTTGCAAGCTTTCACAACTTTCATTTTTCATCCATCCATTCTACCATCATTGCATCCTTTGCATTGGTCATAGGTCAAACATTAGATCATCCTTTAGTTTGCATATACCTTGTTGTAGGTTTGAGCTTTGGAAACTTATCAGGATTCAGAGTAGTCCATAGTGACCAAATCAAATTTGTCCTGACTTCACTTATCGATCACCTTAGTCCTTTGTCATTTAGGTTGGCTCCTCAACTCACAAGGCTAGTTTGATACCACCTTTGTCAACTCATCATTTTAGTCATTACCATCATTGAAGTCTTGATAAATCAGGTTTTTAACCTTGGCTATCTTAGCTTAATTAAGCAACCTTACCTTAGATTTATCACAAGGTGCTTAGTGGTCATACCCTTAGTCATAATCTTAGGTCATATTACCATTTACACCCATCATCCTTCTACACTTGCACCACATTTGGTATATAGGTTAGACATCATCTTGCATAGACATTACCATAGCTTTGGACTTCATTGTGACACGTATCCTATTGACATCTTGACATCTTGTCACTTTGAGTCCATAACTTGGTATCATCCTTAGACATCATTTATACCTTTGAAAAATCCAAAAACATAGGTGCATAACCTTTGTCCTTATCATATTTTGGTCATAATATTTGCATAGTCATCCTAGACATTATACCATATTACCCTCACATTCATCTCCCTATTGCAAATCTTTAATGGTCGAAACTAGGTTGCAAAGGAAACAAAAAGAAATGGCCTTCTCACAAGATGATGAGTTTTTCAACCCATTTGGTAACTCCTCTCATGAGGCACCTAGAACATACAAATCCCTATTGGAAAAATTTGTCACTAGAGACAAGGATGGAAACATTGTCTTAGAAGACTTAGAGGTTTCTGCACAAGATCCCAAAATGTCCTCTTTTGTGGATGAACTTGTGGTATTAGACCGCCAATGTTACCTAGCCAAACTATTTTTAGAAGGAGTCACATTACCCCATGGTTTTGAAGTCAATACGCTACAAGCAACACCTTCACCAAATAAACAAAACCAAGGACACTATACGTCTACTTCTAGTGGCTCCATCCCACAAGTCAATACATCTATACCACTAGGTGGATCCACACAAGACGCAATGACAATCCACACCTCACTATTTGGCACCCAAAACATGACACAAGGCATGCTTCAAAACACCACAACACAATCCATGACACAATCCTTTGGTGTTTTTTCCAATCCACTTTTCACATCAAACACCATAGGGGCCTCACCTTCCAATCAAATTGGCACAAGCACTTCAACCAAAAAACCCAAAAAAATCATCAACAAGACTCCTAAAACAAATGTTATACCAACAATTGGGGCCTCACAACATGTTATTCCCTTGCAACAAGGACCTATTCCTGATGTGCATGTGCTAAACAATACCCAAGGGTCTATTCCACATAACACAACATGGAAACCAAGGACCCTTCCCACAATATGGAAACCAAAATCCACATGGTGATATCATTACAAATTCATGGAAAACACAATCCAATCCTCCTCATAACACTAACATTCCAACCCATAACCAAAATATTCATAACCAAATACCATCTTACACACATATGAAAAACAAAAATCTGTCATATACACACATACCCAATCAAAATTCATCCCATAACATGGGCCCTCCAAATACACAAGATCCATCATTGACTCAAGTGGATATTTTACAAACTCAAATGAATTCCCTACAACAAAAATTGGAGAATATGGAAGTGTCTAACAAGAAGACTTACTCCACAAAATACTTATGTCCCTATCCATTTGACAAGAATTTATACATGCCACTCTTCCTACATGGTTATACCATGCCTAACTTGCCTGAGTATGAAGGGAAGGGAAATCCTATCAAACACATAAGAGAATTTTCCATAGCTTGCATAGACATTTCATATGAACCAACATATCTAATGAGACTTTTTCCACAAAGTCTTATGAGCATAGCACTTGAGTGGTTTGCACATCTACCAACTAGTATAAGAACATGGGAATAAATAGAAGACAAATTTTTGGAACACTTTGCATTTAACATTGACAACGAAATAATAATTTCCACCATATGTAATACCACACAAGAAGATGGTGAAAATTTTGTCACTTTCTTCCAATGATGAAGGGGTTTGGTTGGTAGATGTCCCGTGGAGATACTTGAGAAACAAAAATTTGTCATTTTTATTGAAAACCTTAACTCAAACTTGATACATGAGTTACAAATGCAATATTTTACCTCATTTGCAGACCTAGTTGAGAAAGGCATGATCCTTGAAAAATCTCTTATTGACAAGGGATAAATCAAATTCTACAACAGAAACACAACTAACCAAAACCCATCCAATTACAAGACCAAATATTGGTCACGCAAAGAGAATATCACTAACGATGGGGTTGTAGATGCCAAGGTTGTGAGAAAAGTGGGTCCCATGCTTACTCTTAAAGGTCCAAACATGACACATGTCCCAAATCAAATGAAAAATACAACCCAAAACAACCAAGACTGCGATCCACCTAGACAAACAAGAAAGTACCACCAAAAAGGAAATACACTCCCTTAGGGGAACCAATTGAATCTATCTTGAAACAAATCCTACAATCGAAGGCCATAACATTACCACTTGTCAAACAATATGACCCATGAATTTTTAAACTATTTTGGTGGGATGACAATGCTATATGTGAATACCACTGTGCCAAAGGACATGTCACCTCATCATGCCGAGAACTTAAGATAGTCCAAGACCTTGTTGAGAATGACACAACTGAAGTTGAAGGGCAAAAACCCACATCTAATAATGACCATACAATCTTCAATAATTTCTTACAAGACCATGGAAATGGAAATCCTTCTAGTTCGGAATAAAATACCAATAATAACACCATTTACACTGAGGCCATATATGATTATAACACCATAGTAAATCATCTTCGCACTACTGATGAACAAGTCAACACCATCACCATCAAGAAGCCTCTTTAATGTGTTATAAACACATAATGGGCTAAGGTCACCATCCAAGGTCCTCCTCCTCAACCACAACAACCAAAGTCCCAATACAACCTCTTTGACCATTTAGGAAAAATGCCAACACAAATCTCTATCCTAGAGTTGCTTCACATTTCCCTTGAACATAGGGCTATCCTTGACAAGCCTTTGCAAGATGCTTCGTCCCCACCAACCTCAATGTTAATCATTTTCAAGAAATTGTAGGATTCTTGACTAATCCCCATCACGTCTATTTTTCAAAACAATATTATTCATCCCAAAAAGCCACCAATGACCCTTTGCACCTTGAAGTTTTTATCCATAAAACCAAAGTCAAACGAGTCTTGGTAGAATGTGGAGTAGGTCTAAACATTTACACTCTTAAAGTAGTCAAGGAATTGGGATTCTCTAAAGCTTACATGGATGTGACAAAGAGCATAGTAATAAAAGCCTATGATGATGAGGAGTGCTCTTCCAAGGGCGTTATAACACTACTTTTTAGAGTGGGGCCTAAAACAATGGACACTACATTCCAAGTCTTGGATCTCGACCTCCCTTACAACTTCATCCTTGGCAGACCATGGATTCATGCCATGAAAGTTGTACCATCCACATACCACCAATACCTCAAATTCCCAAACGAAGGCACTGAAATTACAGTCGCAGGTGATCTCGACCCCTTTCAATATTGCAACAAGTTGAAAGGGACTACTTAATTCTAGGTTCTTGTCAATCAAGAAGCCTCATAATCTCGCTACATTGATCCATCTTCATTGACTAAGGAATCCACTTCATCTATCATCAAGGAAAACTTTAGTGGCGAATTTTCACCAATTGGCGAATAATTGAAATCGGGACCTCCAAAAATGGTGAATAGTACAAGCTAAAAACGATGTTGAATCGCTAGGTTTTTACAAACAAAAAAATTCGTCTTGATCAATTCGCCTATGTATTATATTTTAAACGACCCATCATTGAAACTAATTCGCCAACAATTTATACTATAATCACAAATATCGATTATATTTGCGAGTAATATTATACTCCTACCATTGATTTTAGGGAAATATTGCCACAATAATAAATGACCATTTAATTTTACAGATATTTTAGCGTTGAATAGGGCTTTTAATTATTGCCATCAAATCATCACTTAACTTTTTAATCCAATGGTTGTAGGTTGATTCCGCGGCCTAATACACACATGCCTTTTAAAAGGCTTGTTGAGGCCCGAAATTTGTTTTGCGCCACACGATTAGATTTAATCGTGTGGCCCAAAACAAATTTTGGACCTCAACAAGCCTTTTAAAAGGCATGTGTGTATTAGGCCACAGAATCAACCTATAACCGTTGGATTAAAAAGGTAAATTGCTAATCGATGGTAATATTTAAGCTTTTCATTTATTCTTACTTTTAAAGTGAGATTTTTAAAAAACACTTAATCCGTGTGTTCTCCAATGCACTTTTGATAGTGAATTTATGCTTGGTGGCGAGGGGCTTTGCCCCTTGACCCTTCCTGTATCGTGACAGGAGCGCGTCGGGGCCACTATCCCCGGACCCCGCGAGGGGGCGTTGCCCCCTCGACCCCAATAAGGGGGCTTTGCCCCCTTGACCCCCACAAGGGGCGCTGCCCCTTGACCCCACCAGTGGCTATCGCCCCCAAGCCCCTACTTCAACATTACAAAAAAGAAAAAAATATGGGGGAACTGCGTCGACCAACTATACAAATTTTTAAAGAAGAGATTCGCCATTTTAATGGACCATTTTAGTGATTATTCACTAGGATTCGCCAATGTGATTATTTTTTTTACCAATTATCCATTAAGATTCGCCAAAATTTTACAAATTTTTGAATAATGTGCATAAGATTCGCCAAGGAAAATTAATATATTTTTCAAATAAAAGGAAAGATTCACTAAGATTTTACACCTTTGCTGAGGGGGGGGGTTTCTTAAAGTTATCCCTGTCTATCGTACCATCAAACCCCAAGGTCCAAGTTCATGATATGGGATTTGGTGAGTATCGTATGGACAAGTTGTAGACAAAAGACAATGCTAAAGCTACTAAGAAAGTCCAAGCTTCTAACAATGATGTCGAGACAACTTCAGAAGGAACAAAAATAGATGGCCATGCTTGGATCGAAACATTTTGGGATCTTGATGATACATCTTCCTTTTTCATATCTGCTTCCACTCAAACCTTCCACATCCATGACAACCCCATGTTTGACCAAGATATCTATCATAACCCACTTATTTATCTTGACCTCGCTGAGGATATCCAAACATCATCCCTCCATCTCTCCCATCTTGGATTAGAGTATGTCCCCCCTACTATCGCCTCTACTAAGCCATCATGCCAATTCATTATGGATGTGCAAGTTTCCTTTGACATTAATAGTACCGAAAAGGATAGTCCCAAAGTCTCCATCGATGGCATTGCCACTCTCATCCATCCACTAAACACTTTGGTCACTCCATCACCCATTCCACTCACATCCATACGCATTATAGACATGGATAAACAAGTCACATCTCAAGAAAATAATAAAGGCAAAGCTTCAATGAAAGAACTATCTCTAAAAGTAGATCAAGTATCAAAAGACATAATGCATAGAAAAGAAGATCAAGAAAAGCCCTCTAGCCAAAATAAAAAATTATTGGACAAAAAATAAATTTCAAAAATGAAGACAAGAAAAGGTCGATCTCTAATCATGCACCTCCATCAAAAATCACTGGGGGAATCTATCAAGGAAAAAATTCAAACAAAGAGCTTGTTGATCCAGCATCTCCATCACCTTTGATCATTCCATATATCTCATTCAATCCATCCATGTTCACAGATCTATCATATCATTCCACCACAATTGGTGATGTCTTTCAATGTATCTTTGACAATGACCCCTTCACGTACTCTAGCTCATTAATCACCCAAGCTCCTTGTCATCTAAAGCCTGATGTCCCACATAGTGTGCACATTAGGAATCATACCATAGCCTCTTTCGTTGCCACTTCTACCATCCTTCATACTGGCCACTTATATTCTACATCCAAATTAGGTCCTTTCATCCAACACGACCATTTGAATAGGATCAATACATCATCATGAACTAATAATTCTACACATAGCTTCCGGAAGTCATGTCATAACAATAAAAATACAAAAAAAAATTTAAAAACAAATCATTACCTATATGAAAACTTGGCGAATAGGCGTCTTGGTGACACCAAAAATTTGAAAAAATCAAGAAAAATAGTAAAGAGAAATAATTCATCCAATAGTGAAAACCACATCGGTGGTGCTTTGGATAAGTACCATGGTGAAAACCTGGTAAATAAGAACCATGTGTAGTTGAATTTTATCCATTGTCTACCATCATTCCAATCTAACCTGTCATTCCATTCGCCCTTCCCATATCATTATAAGGCCTTGACATCCTTTCCACAACTTGGAATGATTGACATCATACGTTCTTTGCATTCCCATATCCGTTAGCAATAAATTTCCTTTCCCATTTCATTCCTAATAAGTTGTTCCCATCCCGATTGGGGACAAGTACGTAGCCTACGTATTCAAGGGATTCTATCCTTAAGGTCAAACAAAAATAATAAAATGTAAAAAAGCCGAAAAATCAAATAATTCCGAAAAGACAAAAAAATTAAATATTTCCAAGAAACCAAAAAAAAATCCCAAAAAGACAAAAAAATCATAAAACCACAAAAATCCAAAAAAAAAAAATGTCAAAACCAAAAAATCCCAAAAATAGAGTTAGAGTCAAAGTCAGTCATGTAAGTCAAGTCATGTTGAACTACATTTCCTTTGTGACTTAATGTAGGCAAGGCCATCCGTTGATGTGCCCCGAGGCATTAGGCCAATCCCTTAGAATTTGGTCAAATAAAGTCAAATCATGATTCGGTCATTTGTCACTAAGACAAAGTCAAGTCATGTCAAACTATGAGGTCTTTGTATATTGGTACACATGCAAGGCCATCTGGCGATGAGCCCCTGAGGCCCCCTAGGTCAGTCTTTTAGGATTGGTCAAGTCAATCAAAATAAGTCGGACATCCAGACACACAACAATCACTCAAAATGTCACATAAAAAGTCATGAATCAATAGAAAAACTATCCAATAAAACTTTTAGGTCAACTCAGTTAAATCATCAACCGACATCATACATTCAATCAATCCATTCCAAGTCTTATGCAAAATGTGTCCTTTTTGCTACAAGAATTTTGTCATTTTTCAAAAATTTGTCATTTGTCTTATCAGGATGTGTCCTTCCTGAAGACAAGCATAGTAAAACAATCAACTCGCCACTTGGTCACAACACATGTTGGAAAACACTTGGAAAATAACTTGAAAAACTATTGTCTTATTTGTCTTATCTTCTTTTATTTGTTCTCGAGTCATGTTACTGGCTCTCTCGAGGATACCCATGAAGGATTTAGAGGGGTGATGATGTCTCATGACTTTTGTCTTTGATTGCTATTTGTGGATTGTCCTAGAAAAAAGACTAGGGCAGCTTTGTCTTTAGTATGCGTCAGGACATTCCTTATTTGTGACTATTTGTTTCTTGCAAGTGGATGACCCTGTACACCTTGGTCTATGTCATAGCATGGTGTTTTTTGTCCATTTTTCATATTCTTACCACCCAATGATGATTAAATGCAAGGTCTATTATTTATTTGACAAAATATTGAAGTCCTTTCTTCATACTAACATCCATGTCTTTTGCGCTAACATTTCTTCTACCTACATTTTGATGGTGTCATGTGACACACAAAAGCATCCTACATATATAATCATGTTATAAGAATCATATAGGCATTACCATACATGCATATTAATCCATACATACTAAATCAAAAAATACAAAATACAAAAATATCCATGACATATAGGCATATAGGCATCAATATAAGCATCCATTATCATATGACATAACCATTTGCATGACATATTGCATAATATCCACAATCATAGTCCACAACCATCCGTCATATTGCATACATGTTTGCATCAACATCATACACATGTAACATAAAATGATATCTCATAATCATTATCCATCATAAGCATCACATAGCATATACATGAAATCCATAACATCATAACATTGCATACATACATCTAGAAATCACATATAAGACATCAACATATAGAGCCATCACATCATCTTATAGATGACATAAACATTATAAAAGCATAAATCATCCATGACATAATAAATACATAACAATAGACTGTACATCATATAATCTTCATCAAAAGCATATATCATATATATCACTCAAAATGTGTTACAATATAATGTCAAAATGTATCTCCAAAGTGGAGCTCTCAGGCTCAATAGTCAAAATACAAGTGTCATAATGCATATGTCAAAACATGTCCTACCCTAAGCTATCATGCTTTCTATAGGGTGATCATCGTGGTGACCCTGGTGTCCTGCGCTCTGATGGTGGCTTGTCATATGGACATGTCTGTGTCAGCCCTCACACCCCGTCACTACTCTCTCACTTGCTATGGGATCGTCTATTGTGAGACTGTCCACTGCTCAGTGCCTCTGATGCACTCAGAGCCCTACACTCAAGTGGAACCTTAGCCTCATAAAGATCTTTGTAATACTGCTCTCTCTAGCTGGCCCTAACAACCTACTTGACCATATCCAAGGATGATCCACTGTAGGTGGAGATGAAATCCAAACTCCTCTTCTCTACATGTTGTGCCCAAATCACTTTTGTGTCTCACTCAATCCTGATCCCATCTCTCTCTACCTGTAGTGTCCTGATGTAAGCCTCCAAGGCCTGAACTGTGGCCTATAGATCATGTATCCTCTGATCCACACCCTACTCTCCATCTCTAATGGGGATGTCCTTGAAGCCCTCCTCCCCCAAGACAATCCTCTCTCAGAGGATGCACTCTGCCTCTCCCATCACATCCTCCTCTTGCCTCTCCTCCTCTGCATGCTCCTCCAATGTTTCCTCCTCCATGACTACATCATCTTGTCCCACCTCCAATGGTGGTACATCATCTTGTCAGCCCTCCTTGACTACCATCTCCTCCTCCTACCTCTCCCCCTCTTTCATCCCCTCCTCTCCCTCCTCTCTGATAGGAGAGAGTTGTACCCTCTATCCTCTCAGCCTCTTTCCTTTGCCTCTGCATCTCTCATCTCCCCCATTGTCTCCTCTCCCACCTCCCCATCTTATGTCTCCTCCTCTCCCTCTATCTTCTCGTCCTCCATCCCTCCCACCTTGTTGAACCATGGGTGCTAGCTGATCAAGATCTATCAAGGGTGTTGGCCTATGTTTCAACCACTATGCTTCATACTCAACCATAGTCCTGACATCTGTTGAACCCCCCTAAATTCCCACTGTACCACCTACAAGCCATCAATCCCCTACTTAGTTGTGGCCACTGGTATAACATGCCCCTATGGTGTCACCTCTCAGGAAGACTTGGAAAACTCTGTTGAACCCTATGGTACACCTTGTTGCTCACCAAACTGTCTCAGTACCCGATCTAGAAGATACATATCAATAATATGTTGTGATTGGACTATGCATCCAATCAGGTATCTCTATTGCCTACACCATGGCAGGTGTTGATCCTCGTTTGACCACTGGGCACTATCTCTATAAGGTCTCCAAATGAAACTATCCATAGTGTCAATCACATGTCTCTAATATCCCACATCACCCACACATGTTTGTGTGATTGTGCCTCTATACATGTAAACATATGGCGCATTGGCCCCCAACTGGTAGCCTACTAGTGGTCATAACACAACAGTGTGCTCCCAAGCCCATACCCTCAGAAGTGTCACCCCGCAACTCATAGATTGTCCATCTCAGTAAGCTATATCATGCAGCTAGAAATAAAGCATCACCAATAAACATGGTGCCCATGCATAAACTGTCTCCCTAGAAATCATCTCGACTAGCATCTCTCCCCAACCAATTGGGAATCTCTATCCTCGACGGTATGGAATAATGACCCCGAAAATCAATGTACACATGATGCAATCAAACCACTCATACCTCTCAGCCAAAGTCTCCCACTTGATCTCATATCGATCTATGCCCAGGTCTCTGACATCCTCATATACATAATACTCCACAAGTTCCTGATATATGTGTCCTAGTTCATATCTAACTCACTCAACTCAAATAAATAGGCGTAGTATCCTATAGAAATCCTCAAGGGTCACGGTCGTCTCCCCTATTAGTAGATGGAAGGAGAATGTCTTTGAATGCCACCTCTTTATGAGTACAGTCAACATACCCCTGTTCGCCTTAATGACGGGAATGAATGTCACATTATATAAACCAAGATGCCATATTCGGTGCTTCTCAACACTCGTCAACTGATCTCATAACTGGTATGTAGCAGGTCGGGACTCTCATGTGTAAATCGGATCAAGTGTCGCCTATGGTCACAAGTTCAAATATTGCATCACTCAAAAATCTAAGTCAAATCTATTATACAAAAGTTTCAAAATAAATTTTATCTTAAATTAGGGAAAATTTATTAATAGTCAACTACTTCGTATAGTCCAAAAATTGTCACACAATCTCAATTGTGTCGCATGAGCTTCATATGTGTTAATTTAAAAATTGCATCACATACCTTCGTAGTTGCATCATAGGAATTCAATTGCATCGAATCCTCAAACAATTACGGCTTATAAAATCACTTGCATGAAATCCCTAGTCATTTGAATCACATATTAGCAATTGCATATTTACAGACCATGAATGTGTCATTCTAAATCAATTGTGTTGTAAAATTTTAAACCTGAACCTAACCTAGGCATGATTCCAACACTTGCATAATTTCGCAGTCAATTGTGTCATTCATGATTGCATTCCTGAAGCAACATAATTTCCTGCTAAAATTTTCTAGATCCTAAAAATGCATGAAGTTAAAATTTGACAAAGTGGGCTCAAAGGCACTTACCAACTCTCTTGTCCCACCCGTTCGTCTGAAGGTCTAGATGTGGTATCCTCGATGCTCAGTGTGGGGAATAGGTGGCATCTTGGAAGCCTCTTCTCTCAAAGCTCCTCAATTTTCAAACTCACAATGCACAAATGATCCATTTGACCTATCAATTTTCCATTTATATCTCCTCAAATTAGGGTTTTGACTAGGGTTTGTGTTGGTTGTACTCTATGAGATGTTTGAAACCTTATTCTAGCTACCTCGAAGGTTCTGAAACTTAATTATTTCATCACCATGGCATTTGTTTTGCTATCAATTTGACTTTTCAAAACAATTTTCAATTTTTTTGGAATATTTGGAAAATTTGTAAAAAAAATCTGAGGGGGCATAGATCTACCCTGTCCATGATGGGGTATGATTTGACTATTTTCTTTGACACAACGAGATAAATTGCATTGTATCAAAGAGGGGAAAAATGTAGACACTAAAAATTGTCTTAGGCCTTCGACTTCTAATTCTTCATCATCCACCTTGTCATTGTTGATAATTAAATAATGTTATATTGTTTAATTATTTTCTAAAGTCATAAGTCTTCTATTAATTAAATAATTTTAATTATTTAATTATTTCATTTCTATCTTTATTCCTCTTTGATTATTTAAATAAATTTAATTTATTTAATTACGTTACTAATTAAGTCCTTTTCTTTCTAAAATTAAATAAATCCTTATTTATTTAATTTTTACCACCTTCCACTATAATTAAATAATTAGTTTAATTAGTTAATTATCCATTAGCCTCTTCTGTCATAAATTAAATAAATTTTATTTATTTAATTGGTCTTCTCTCTTCCAATTAAATCATTATTTAATTCAAAAATTCAACATGTCACATGTCTTCTATAATTAAATAATTTTTTATTATTTAATTATTCATTTAAATTTCTCCTACAACCTCTTTTTTATGTTCCAATCTTATCTTCCACATCAAATCTTATCTCTTGACATCTTATTCATTCTACACCTTTGATTAAATTATTTTACAATTTAATCTCAACCGTCCACCCTTATCATTTGCCCCAATTTTGACCTAACCCTATTCCATACTACATCTTTCATTCTTGGCCATTGATCTTTAGGTCAAATTAACCTTACAATCTTAGCCTTTCATTCAAAATTGACTTTTCTATAAAAGACCCTTGTCTTAATCATTTTGGCATCTAGTCTATTGCATCTACAAGTCATCTAGAGACATCTTGCAATCTTGTCAACTTAGCTATCAAGTCAAGTGCGTTCTAGTCAATCATAATCTTCAATATTTTTATTTTTCATTGTCATTAGGCCTACTTGCATACTCAAATATGAGGGAAATTATTCATATCAAGCAAAATGGAGAAGTGAAATGAAGACTTTATGGTGATATTGCTTCATGTTTTATGTCTTTATGCTTATTTGTACTTCATTGTTTATTAGGGTTTGATTTACATTCTTTGATACCTAACCTTGATAATTTTTACCCTAATTACAATATATTTCTTACAATGAAATCTAGCAAAATAAATTAGCATCATAAAAATCTTAGTATAGAAATTTATACAATATGTCACATCCCTGCCAATGACCTCCCTGCTAAATAGTGTGTGTGTGGAAAATAATTAAAAATACAATAATGAAATAAAGTGATAGGAGGGACAAGAGGCATGGTGTCAATATGAGCACCATGTGAAAGAATTAGCACCCATTAAATGAGATGAGACTAGCATGATAGAGGACAAGAGACATCCCAAAATAAATAGGAATGGTACGGGTATTCTATGGGATGGTTACATAATCAATAAAGCATGGAACCCATGCCCTCCCCATAATATTCGTCCAATTTTCCATATGAAAGGAGGAAGTTGTGCAATTAGTGTGGAGAAGAGGTGCCTGGTAGTCTTCAAAAAATCCTCATAACCCCTTCATTTAGAGGTGTGCACATAGTTGGGTAAAAAATATAGAGAAAGAGGAACAAGTGAAGGTGAAGAGAAAATGTGAGAGAAATACAAAGGTTACATATGAAAGGGGGTCAACCAATCTTTGGGAAAAATGAGCTAAGGAGAAGATTACATACACACATGATATTTTAAAGGAAAATCATGAGCAACAGAGGTAAATAGGAGGAAGATTGAGGATAGGTACATGAGAATGAGAAGAAGATGGGGGTGTGAGAATGGGAAGGTAGAGAGAGAAAGCTCAAGAAGATGGCACGTAGAGAGGAGGGAAGAAATCACAAAGGGGAGAAGAAAAATAGTGTAAGACAAAGGGGAAGGTGTTAATAAAGTTGAATGAGGTTGACATGATATTGGAGCAGTATGAAGGAAAGAAAACAAGTAATACATGAGCAATAGTAGTCCTAACAGAAAATGAGATCACAAACTAGGAATGTTTAGAGAAATAAAATTTAGAAGAGGAGCATGAAGTCAACATGAGGAGCATAAATGAGAGCTCGGATTCACCAACGTAGGGACATGGGCAACCACACATCATTTACAGATGAGTTATTTCTTTCTTCCTATGCATTCAGTATTTTCTTAATGTTGTTTCCTTAGTGTTTTTCACCAAAACTTCATACTTTGTAGATAAGTAATGTGTGAGATAAAGCTAAGTTGAATTGTAGGATTATTGGGTAGTCATAAATTAATTTTTTCTTTTATATTTTGTAAACATATGCAAAATTGTTAATATATTATTAAAGGATATAAGTCTATTTGGGATATGTTTGTTATTAATAAACAAGGGATTTTCTATAGCTAATGGTTGATTGTTTGAATGTCCTTTAGATTGAGATTGACAGTGAGGTCAAGATTAAATATAAGATTTAGCTTCAAAATTATGCTTAGATTTATCGATATGTAAGGGAAATCTAATGGATTGTGGCAAGGGTTTGTTAACCACAATGAAAGGAGTTTATTGCAAACATATTTTCATCATATCACTTATTGTTGACCAATAAGGATTATTAAAATCAAAAGAGGGAAAAAAATTTCAACCTATAAACTAAGATATTAGGAATATGAAGCCACATTGCAAGGTCAATGAAATCAAAGAGTTAAGAATACTATTAATATTAATACCGAGTATACATCTTCATATGATGATATAAAGGATATAATTTTGTTCATTTGTCTCAAGTATGACTCCAACATTGATCATGTTCAAAGAAAGTTTATAATGATGGATATACATGTCTTTGAAGGTTCAAAAGGGCACTACTGTGGCCAGGGTGAACATTTCTTGTTCTTTGAACTAAGACTATTTTAAAAGTATTCGATTTCATTAAATGATTAAGAAAGTTAAGAGATTAAGATTGTATTATTATTGGATGTTGATCCAATGGATAAAGCATTGTCAATCATCTAGAATCTTCTTACACATCAAAATTTCTTAAGGAGAGTTTATAACTATTGTGTTATATCCCTTGAAGTTAAATAATTTTGTTTGACTATATTAAGGCATGACCTATTCTAATGAATATTGATGTCACAAATAAAAATGATCATGGTGCTTGATCATATTAGTAGATATAATTTGAGCCATAGTGGGGCTTCACCTAATATCAATCATATTCTAAATTGATCTTGAGTATATTACTACCCTTACTGATAGTAAATGTATTCAAAATGTGATATCTATTATATTGGGTTATACTCATATAATATGAATGTTTAAGGGGTTCCTTATAAGTATAATATAGTGGTTTAAGATGTCAAGAACCATTACACATGTGATATTTAAGATTACCAAATCACGTTGTATATGTGTTACTTGGTTTAAAGCTTGAATAAAACCTAATATTATAAAATATGTGGTATTATCATCGCAGCATCAAAAGTGGCATGAAATCCCTAATAGATAATTGTAAGGGGTTTTAGTATAGAATTTTCATGGTATAGGTTACTGAATTGAGAAATAGTTGGTATGCATCCTTTGAGAGACCTGGTGAGGAGAACTATATGTGACTTTGACCTGTTTGGAAGTGGGTATGTAGGTAGTCCTTGGGTGAAGGAAGTCCCTGTGATATCAAGTTTGTAGGGGGAGAGTTTATGGTGATAACTTCAAGGGTTAGGGTTGTTCCTAATTGGTTTGACCTTCTCTCTTTAGTAGACTTCGATTTGAGGTTGAAATGGGTATTGAATGGGCATGAATGAGTTTAGGAAATTCAATAACTTATATTTAATACATAATGTGCTTCTGAATACTAATTTGAAGGAACTAATAGATTTAACAAAATTTATAATTTATATTTGAATATATGTAAATTCCATCTTGTGTTGGTTCCATGTAACTTGTATGTGTTATAAAAACCAACTCCATATCTAGAGGTCTCTATGTATAGGCTCATATCTCTATTGATTGTGATTTGTGATTCATGTTATGTATGACCCACCCAAGAGTAAACCTCTAAGATATTTGAACAGTGATAGGTAGTCATTAAACCATGTGCTAATGATCGATGTCTAGGCTACTACAAGAGACTAGTCAATATTCACCCAGTTCACGGAGGTGAAGGTTGTTATGAGCTACCCTAGTTATGATTAAGATACAATAAAAGTTGCATGGGTAGGGACCCATCCATGTGGGTAACAGTAATTTGAGGCTAACCATTGTATCGAAGCGGTTCACTAGCTGTCACTAAGGGCATGGAAGTGACCGAGGCTAGTGTTACCTAGGATTATGAAGAATATAATTGATAATATCACTAAGGTCCCAAGGTGGTATATATCGGGAGATACTTCTTCCTAGGTGGAAAGACTTATTGTTGGTGACCTATAGGTGATTGAAGTCGAAATACATCAGGTTATGGTGGGTTCACTACTTGTTGAAGCCTTGGGATGGTGGACGGACCTGTGGTGTATTATGTGATGCACTGAATCCCTCTTCCTAGTTGTCAGACTATATACTTGTCTTTGTGGGGTTGAGGATGGACATGTGGTGTAGTATGGGATGCACTTAATCCTCTTTCCATTTTTCGCATTATGGACATGTGTTAGTCATCCATTGTGATGTGTAAGCTTGTCACTGTGTATGTGATGCATGTTGGATCTTGTCACTATGCATTTTTGATGTATGTTGAAGCTTGTCACTGTGTATGTGATGTATGTTGGATCTTGTTGCTATGTATTTGTGATGTATGTTGGAGCTTTTCACTGTGTATGTGATGTATGTTAGATCTCTTCACCATGTATTTGTGATGTATGTTGGAGCTTGTCACTCTATATTTGTGATAAATACTAGAGCCAGCCACTAATATAAATTTGATATGCATATGAGATAATCATTGTTGTACTTGTGATGTGCATGATGTAGCCACCTGATGTATGTGTGATGTATGCTCGAGACATCCATTATGTATAAATGATCTTTGAGATTATGGTATGATATGCCCCTTGTGAATATTGTGAATTTTTGTACACTAATGTTTGGTAATGTTTGGTATGGACCCAACTCTTGATGTAAAAGTTATTATCATTATATTACAATTGGCTAAGTTGATAGCTTACATGTACTTAATTAATAGTCATGGGTTAAAAGCGAGATCAGAGATCTCATGCGAGAGGAGAGAATGAACTCCATCTAATATTGTGGGGAAAGCTATGAAGCCTCTGATTCCCATGAGGGGATACATAGGCAAGGTCACCATGAACCCTCAAGGATTAGGTATGGGGTCTAGGGATGACCCTAATCATAGGATCTTGGCACTTGTGGGTGTAAGCATATGAGTGGTGATTTTGATTTATCGTCACCAAATTGAATGATCAACTATTGTAATTACAACTTCAAATTTAGATGAAGATGCTTGTTCAGTTAAGTTGGTAGCTATGGTGAATTATAAAAAAAATTGTAGTGTCAAGGGGAAGATTTCACACAATATGGAATTACTATGGACATATAGGTTGTACCATCCTCCACAATATTTGACATATTTTTTTCTTTATTTCTTCCATGTATATACACATAGGGTATTGAGGTGTAATGATATATTTAAAGGTCATATATTTATACACATGAGGGTTTCATTCATATACACATCATAGGATATAGTATAGATCCATAGTATATACACATTCTCTATAATATATATATTGAAAACTTATGATATGCATAGTGCCACACATATACAGAGATATATTGACATATAATCATAACCTCAACTTGATGTATACTCACAACCTTAGCTTTGCATATACTCATAAGAACATAGTATATATACAAATGCATGTATATTCATTTTTATTCAATCAAGATATCTATATACAATTTATCCTATGATATATACCAAGTTTATATACGAGGGATTGTACTACTTTTATTATTTTTAGGTTGCTTCATTTTATTATTTTTTGTAGCCAAGGAGAATCCAGTTTTGCTCATGGAAATAATAACCTTTGCGTGTGAATTTATAATGGATTTTTGTCACATGAGAAATCAAGAGCTTAGCTAGTTAATTATCACCTAGTCATGCGTGAGAATGCATTTGCAAATTTTTATGGCTCTCTACTCTTACTTGCTTTAAAAAGTTGTAAAAAATTGTCATTCTTGCTAAGGTTTGCAAAAAAAATGTTGCTTTTCTATGTGAAATACGCTAAAAAAACCTTACGTGCCTCGCACTTTTGTTATATTTCTTCTTAACCTTTTTTGATGCCCTAAGTTATAATTTTATGTCCCTTTACATCATGAAGTTCCTTGGCCCCCTTTTATTTCCTAGCCCTCACTTTATAAAATTATCGCACGTGCTTATTATAATATTTAAGTGAACCCACGCCTAAGTCCCCAATGAATCCGTGCTTGCCATTTGCCATGTTATTATTTGTGTATGACCTTTTTCGCTAATTTGAAATAAGTATTTTATTAATGAAAAGAATAGCCTCAAAACCACGAAAGGGTTAACATGTGCCATCATTTTTAGCGGTTTCCGTATTTTCACAAAAGAATAAGTCAATAAGGAAAAACGTATGTGTGGAATGGCAGAGTGCAATTCGCATGCCCTCTTTTCTATTGGTTTCCACATAATTTTATTCTCTAAAGACAAAAGAGAGTAAAAAACCGAGGATTAGGAACACATGGTGTCTTTTAGCATGATTCTGTGAGTCTATGGGTTACTTTACAAAGACTAAATTCTACAATGTAGTTCCTACCAGCGAATGATCACTGACTCACATTCAAACTTGAAAAATAGATATTTGGATGCACCAAGTTCACATGAATGAGGAGTAATGGTGAAAGTGACTAAATTTTGCTCAATCTTTATAAAGATTTACACTATAAATGATGTATTTCAATCAAGAAATAATTTTACTATGCATTCATCAATTCTAGAGAGTGAAATTTTGGCATTCTAGATCTTGAGTGAAGAACTAGAATTTCCAATGCAAAAAAAGTGGCACTTTTTCAAGTCCTTTGTTCTCTAAAATTCATTAAATCTCCTACAATCTAGGGTTGGTGTTTGAATATAAAGTACATTCAATTGTCTAAGAGTTTCCTAAGCCCTAAAATCTTATTTTCCACCCTTAGAATAAACCTTAGAAAAAATCCATGAGTAAGTCTAAGGACCAACCTTCCTCATCCAAAAGACCCTTTGATGAAGACTTAATTGTCCAACTCTCGGGTTCCTCAAGAAAAGTTGTTTGTGACCATGGACCTAGTGCAAAAAGTGGCCAATTGGATATTGGAAGTGAGTGTAGATATGCAAAGCTCCCTATGTTTGGGTGGAGTTTATTTACACACTGGTGTAGAAAAAGGGAATCTAGGGTTCCTATCTCTAATGTCTTGACCTATGACCTTGACAAGTTTATTATCCCTAATGTATTCATGAAAGTAGAGCTTGTTAGATATATAGACAAAAGTTATGATGACAATGTCAGAACCATCTGGGTTATCAATAGGGAGAGTTGGTAAAGATTGATAAGGCTTTCGTTTCTAAATTTTTTGGCCTAAAGTTGGTAGCAAAAAAGGTCATAGATTTTAACTGTTTTAAGGAAAAAGCCTAATTGGATAAGGATCACTGTTAACCTATTTCAACAAATGGTCTAAATAGTTACTAGGTAGTTATTTAAGATTTTTACTGGAGTGTTAAAAAAGTTTAGCTTGTTCATGAGTGCAGGATCATGGGGGTCCAAAAAGTGGCAATATGACCCAAAAGTGGTTGAAGACATTTTTCTTTATCCAAATTGGTGTAGGAGCACCTAAAGGATGTATTTGCAAAATTCACCATTTGAAGGTTCAAACTAGGAATTAGGGGTAATTTGAATCATTTTATGTTAAATAAAGTCTTTTAAGACCATCATTGATGTAATTGGGGGTTTTAGTGTTAGTTTGGTTCAAAAATGCAAAATCTGCATAATGATGTAATTGTTGTCAACAAATTGTCAAAAAAATGAAAAATTGAAGAATGTGAAGGGTCTAGGTAGTTGTATGGTCAGTTATAGGTGTTTCATGGGTAGTTTTTGATTGGAATATGTATAAATGGCCTCTTGAAGGCTTGAGGAAGGTTGGTTGAAGAGTTTTTGGAGAATAATTCAATAAAAGAATATATATTTCAGTCAATTTTATGAGTTTTTATTCATTTATTGCTTGTGTACGGGTCCGCACAATAGGGATTTCCTTTCAAATGTTTTGAATTTGTTTTAGCATGGAGTTGGCATTGTTTCTAATCCATTCTTGAGGAGTTTCTTTGTGTTTAAATCCATTTAGAGGTTAATCTTTGAAAATAGGTCTGAAAATAGGGGTGTAGGGTTTGAGTCCCAAAATGATTTGAAAAGGCCATTCCACCTTTCTGTAAATAATGTTTCTTGGTGGAATGGGCCTGTACAATGTAGGGGTAGGTATAGGAATAAAGGAATTGGTCTGGTGAAGATTTTGAGAGAGATTTCCTCGCTGCCCTACTGCAAACACCTTTTTTGGTGGCTTTTGAGTAAGGCTAGAGGGTGAGTTTTTGTGAAGTTGAGTGAGAACAAGTTGTAACTTGTTGGAAAACTGTTGATCATGTGTGTTTGAAGATGTCTAGAAGGTCTGAGTGAGTAGAAGTGGTTAAATGTGTGAGGAAGGTTGAAACCCTAGTGGGAAAAGGGTGAGAACAAGTGAAAAAGAGTGGTTTAGTGAAGGAAGTGTGTATGAATCAAGAGGGCAGAATAATCTAATGTTTTTTTAAGAATGTGCAAGTAAAATGATGGAGGATTAAAGTGGTTTTAGGCTTGAGAGTGGTCTGGACATAGGACTTTCAATAAGCCCTAGTTGGAATGGTGAAAAGAGAGGGTTTTGAAGAAATAAGCCATAGTATGTGTTTGGAGCCTTGAAAGTTGATGAATCATATGCTTTTAGTGCAGTTCTAAGACTATTTTGTGGTTTTGGGAGTTTGGGATAAGTTTAGAGACAAGGTCCTTTGGAAAATAGGGCTAATTGGAGCCCATTTTAGCCTAGAAAGTCAATCTGGGTATTGATGGTCTGAAGAACCCTATGGTGGATTTGAGATATGATTTGTAGAAGGATTATGGGTCCCTAAAAGTGTAAGCCATTTGTGATTTTGGGTGGTTGGTTGTGAGGGAATATCCAAGAACGAGTCTTGGAATCCTACTAGGTGAATGGGAGCTTGAATGGTGAAAGTGAAAACATAAGTTCTTGAGGCTTTGAAAGTAAGTTAGCCTTGTTGGATTTGGAAATTAAATCTTTTTAGATGCCTCTTGGTGTCTTGGAAAATATTTGAAACAATAAGAGTGTGTTGGAGCCTCTGAGTGCCTAGTTCACTGAAGAGACAAATTGATGCTTTGAGAGACCTTTTGAAGATCAAATTGTGGATTCATGTTACAAGATGATTCATGCCATCCCTACCACTACATCAAGTGGTATCAAATCATAGAAAGTAGATTCTTGAAGATAATTTGTTGAAGATTGCATACAAGGACAGTTGGAAGATGGAAGGTCAAGTCAACATGGCAAAAGAAATTGGTGAAGCAACACAAAGGAATACAATTTTCAAGACCACCTGCAAGTGTCAAGGTAAGGTATGTATTGTGATAGTTGATTTAGGTAGCTTAGACAATTTGATATCTCTATAAATGGTTGACAAATTGCAGTTAGAGAAGATACCTCATGAGTCACCTTATTTAGTTTCTTGGGTAAGTGGTGAGCATGTTTTGATGGTTAAAGAACAAGCTTGGGTTGAGTTTCATATAGGTTCATATAGAGACATAATCTTGTGTGATATTGTGCCTATGAATGTGTTCCATATCTTCTTTGGAATTTCATTGGTGTATGATAGATTTTCTTTATATGATGGAAGAGAAAATAGTTACAAGATAAAGAAAGATGGCATTACTTTCACTTTGATTCCTTTAATAGAAGAGGATAAGAAACAATGTAGGAAAAAGAGAATATTAATGTAGGCTAGGAGAGAGGAAAGGAGACATGAGAAGAGAAAAAATGGTGATGAAGAAACTACTACAAATAGAGCAAGTGTTGATAAGGCAATCATTGGTAGGGGTGTTGAGTTGAAAGAGAAAGAAGATGATAGGTGGACAAAGAAAGACAAGATAGTAAACACAAAGGGTGAAAGGATTCTAAAAGTTCAAAAAAATTTTTGCAAAAGATGATGAACATAAGAAAGGGATTGAGTTTTTTCAATAAAAGGAAAAGGAAGTTGAGAAACAAACAAATGATGTCAAGGCAACAAAGGACATGTCTGATACAGAGTTTTGTGAAAAAGGAAAACTTGGGACTGAGTTCCTACAAATAGAAAGATTTATTAGTGTAGAAGAGTTTCCTAGGGAAGGGCAAGAGTGGCCTGGTGAGGTTAGTGAAGAAGAAATGCAATGTCCACTGGAAGGACAAAGTAATGAGAAGCAACAAGATTTTGATAACAAGGAAGATGAGATGCACCAAATGTGTGTTAGGGAAAAAGATGAAAGATCAGATGTAAGAGAAGTCTTGAAGACTGATAATATCAAGAGAGAAATAGTAGATACACTCAAGGAAGGTGGAAGGATGATGGAAATCCATGAAGGGCTTGAAAAGTGTGGGAAGATCATGATTGGGGCAGTATTGTGTCCCTTGGTAGATAAGAATAATGGACCGTTGAGTATTGCAAGCATAGTGAATCATGTGTCAAGAGGTGTCGAGGTAACTGAGGTAGTAGGACTAAGGAAAAGTTTGAAGGTGAAGGAACCTGAGAATGTAGAGAAGGTAAAGGAAGAGAGTTTAGAGCAAGTCAAGATGGAAAAGAAGATACAGAGACAAAGAGAATGGATAATGATAGTGGATAAGTCTGGGAAAGAATGTGAGGAAGTTATAGTCACCTTGAATGGTGAAGAAAAGAAAATAGAGAGGTTGAGTAAGGTCTCCATGTTGCAAGAGACTAAAAGTGAAGAGTTGTTATTAGTTGGCCAAACAAAGGCTCAAGACAAAGTATTGGCAGAGTCTCCAAATGAGATGGAGAAGAGAGTGAATGATGTGGCTAGGATAGTGGATTATCCTATGTTGACAAGAGTACTGATGTGGCAGTTGTATTCTTTTGTGATAGAAGTTTTGAGCATGGGGAGCTTGAGGAAGAGTGGAAAGAGAAGAATTAAAGGACAAAGAGTGAGGGGAGTCATGTGTTACTTCCTTGTGTTGATGATTATGTTGGTGAGGATCAAGCCATGGGTTAAAATGAAGGAGAACAACCAAAGTGTAGATTGTTTTTCAGTGAGTAAAGATAAAGAACAAGGTAGGTACAGGTGGATGAAGCTGATCAAGGCTAATCAGAGCATAGATATGTAGTGCCAAGAAGACAAAGGAAGAAAGGAAGAGCGGATGAGCAGGGACAAGTCTAAACCAAAGGAAAAAATGAAGAATTTTCCAAGAACATCAAAGGTTAAAGATAAAATTTTGTTGTAGGTTCAAGCATGAAGACTTCCAAGGGACTTGGAAGAAATCTTAAGGCACGGTGTATGGTGTAGGAGCACCTAAAGCAGGTATTTGCAAAATTCATCATTTGAAGGCTGGGACTAGGAATTAGGGGTAATTTGAGTCATTTTATGTTAGATAAGGTATTTTAAGACCATAATTAATTTAATTTAGGGTTTTAGTGTTAGTTTGGTTCAAAAATGCAAAATTTGCATAATGATGTAATTTTTGTCAACAAATTGTCAAAAAACTGAAAAATTGAAGAATGTGAAGGGTCTAGGTAGTTGTATGGTCAGTTATAGGAATTAAATGGGTTTATTGGATTGGAATATATATAAATGACCTCTTAAAGGGTCGAGGAACATTGGTTGAGGAGTTTTTGGAAAACAATTAAATAAAAGAATACATATTTCAGTCAATTTTCTGAGTTTTTATTCATTTAATGCCTGTGTGCGGATCTGACGTACAACAAAGATTTCCTTTAAAATGTTTTGAATTTTTTTCAGCATGGAGTTTGCATTGTTTCTAATCCATTCTTGAGGATTTTCTTTGTGTTTAAAGCCATTTAGAGGTTGATCTTTGAAAACAGGGGTGTAGGGTTTGAGTCCCAAAATGATTTGAAAAGGTCATTCCACCTTTTTGTAAATACTATTTCTTGGTGGAATGGGCTTGTACAAAGTAGGGGTAGGTATAGGAATAAAGGAATTGGTTTGGTGAAGGTTTTGAGAGAGATTTCCTCCCTTCCCTATTGCAAAAACCTTATTTTGTGCCTTCTAAGTAAGGCTAGAGGGTGAGTTTTTATGAAGTTGAGTGAGAACAAGTTGTAACTTATTGGAAAACTATTGATCATGTGTGTTTTAATATTTCTAGAAGGTTTGAGTGAGTAGAAGTGTTGAAATGTGTGAGGAAGGCTGAAACCCTAGTGGGGAAAGGGTGAGAACAAGTGAAAAAGAGTGGTTTAGTGGAAGTGTGTATGAATCAAGAGGGAAGCATAATGTAATGTTGTTTTGAGCATATGTAGGTAAAATTATGGAGAATTAAAGTGGTTTCAGGCTTGAGAGTGGTATGGACATAGGACTTTCAATAAGCCCTAGTTGGAATGGTGAAAAGAGAGGGTTTTGAAGAAATAAGCCATAGTATGCGTTTGGAGCCTTGAAATTCGATGAATCATATATTTTGAGGGTAGTTCTAAGACTGTTTTATGGTTTTGGTATTTTGGGATAAGTTTAGAGACAAGGTCCTTTGGAAAACAGGGCTAATTGGAGCCTATTCTAGTCTAGAAAGTCAATTTGGGTATTGATGGTCTGAAGAACCCTATGGTGGATTTGACATATGATTTGTAGCAAGATCATGGGTCCCTAAAAGTGTAAGCCATTTGTGATTTTGGGTGGTTGGTTGTGAGGGAAGATCCAAGAACCGGTCTTGGAATCCTACTAGGTGAATGGGAGCTTGAATGGTGAAAGTGCAAACATAAGTTCTTGAGGCTTTGAAAGTATGTTAGCCTTGTTGGATTGGGAAATTTAATCTTTTTAGATGCCTCTTGGTGTCTTGGAAAATATTTGAAACAATAACAGTGTGTTGGAGCCTCTGGGTGCCTAGTTCACTAAAGAGACAAATTGATGCTTTGAGAGACCTTTTGAAGATCAAATTGTGGATTCATGTTACAAGATGGTTCATGTCATGCCTGCCACTACATCACAAATTTGATGAAACAAAAAGGGTTTATTGATAAAATTTACAACTTTCCACCAATATAAGATATGACTTATTTGGAATTAAATAAATAATTATTATTGGTTTTCTACAAGCATTTTGACTAAAGTCCTGATTGATAGGCTGATTGAAAAAATCTATAATTCTCCAACAATTTCACATTTTTTGAGGCTGAAAGATGTGACACATTCTATGCTTCCCATACTATAGGATAAAAAAAGAAAAAATATTTTCATAAATTTTTGACCAAGTTATGGTGGTCAGACAAACAAATTTTAATATTTTTTTAAAAATTCTAATAAAAAAATCATAACTAGTTATTTACTAAGTGCAAAAAAATTATGAAAAAAATATGGCACATCTGGGAATGTGTCCTCTACTTATATTGGAAGTTTCAAAAAGATATATTATTATTTTGTTGTGCTGAGGTTGGTCAGACATACACCTATTTTTTATTTTTTTCTTGAAAATTTAGTACTACTGTATTAAAATTTCAAAATTTCACCAAGTAAATTTACCTTTTTCTAAAAGAGGACTAGTATCTTAGAAACTACATTTATTTTACAAAAAATTTGGTTCTTACATATTTTCAAATTATGTTAATAACCTATTCAAAATTTTAAGTCAAGTTTCCTAACTCTATTTTTTTGAATTTTCATTGCCACTTAAGGGCCTAGTTTGGACCCCGATGATCTTGCACTGACCCTTGATCCTGCACTGACCCTTGTCTAAAAGAGTCTTAGATTGTTAATACTCTATGAAGCTTTGCTTGATTAAAAACCATGTTCATCAGTTTTTGGATGGAATACCTTAATGAGAGCTTGAGTTCAATGAGAAAAAGGGTCAAACTTTTAGGTTGTGGAGCATTTTTTGGGGATTTTCACAATAGCTTCAACAAACTACTATGGTAGTCGAGACTATTTCAAACACCATATTGAAAGGGAAGCATGGAGTTTTCAATTTTATTTAGATACCCAGTGTAGATATTTTACAAGTATGCAATGTGAAGTTGTTTACTTCCATTTATTAGCTTTAGAATCACTGATTTGAGGAAGTTTTACAAAGAAGGGGACCAATAATGAGAAAAGGAAATATGGAAATGGTTTATTTTGTCTTGACCAACTATTAGTTTTCAATCATGCAAAGTCTTGAAAAGGGATTTTTTGGTAAATTTTTTGAGGGGTACTAGACATAATATTTTAAGGATCAAAAAGTAGTGAAACTTGTTTGGCTATGCATCAAGAATAGATAAAATAAAAGAATAACCACATTCATATAATTTAGACAAAGAATATATAAAGTATTGTAAGTATGATAGTATTTCTAAAGGTTTCACACCTTGAGGATTAGATCTTGATGGTGAGAAGATTGAGAGTCCAAAATATGTCAGTTTAGTGATTGGGCACTTAATCTAGCTTCACAACATGGTTATAATGTTGAATTTGATGGTGTTGGTGGTTCTGGTGAGATAGAACCTAGATTTTCCTCTCAAATGGTTGTCTTTAAAAGTTTCTCTATTTATGAAGAAATACATGTTAGAAAATGTAGAAGCTATAACGAGAGATATAATGAATCAAGGATGAGATAATGAGAGAAACAAGGGGCATCCATAGTTTCAAGATAAGGGCATGACATTTTGGAAAACCTATGAGGAGAATGACTAAAAGTAGCAACGATGGATGGTAATTGACTTATAATAGAAATAAAATAGAAAAAGTGAAGTCAAAGCATGCATTTTCAACTTATTTAGAGTTCAGAGAGTGATTTTCATCGATGTATTTATGGCAGTGTTAATGGTTGCAGTTCTAAAAGGACAGCATAATTATTATTCAAGGTTCTGATGATGGTTGGTATGGAGTCACTAACTAGAAAGAAAGAAACATGGGATCTATAGAATCCAATCATGTATAAAGGAATCAAAAAACATTGCATCAACTCACAACAGTTTCTAAGTGTTTGAAGTCCAAAAAATACTCACATGTATAGGCAAACCTAGAGATATTTTTCAATTTTTAAAAGGACCTAACTTGGAGATTTAGAGGTTGACCTTTTAGCTTCTGGTGAGTATTTTGATGTAGATAGGGATTCTCTCTTTGGCCATTGTGCATATGCATAGAATTTTAAGTTGGCTACTAGGAAAAAAGGCTAGGTGTGAAATGAATTGGCACAGTGGAGACTTGCAAATAGAGATCTCAAAAGTGTTGAAACTACTTTTACAACAACTATAGAAGCATTTAGAGAAGCTAAATATTTTACCAATATTGTATTAATTAATTATATTTTGGGACATTGTATAAGGGAAATTGTAGAGTCTTTGGCATCCAAGATAGATTCCTATAAACATTATGACATACTCCATAAAGCTTATAAGCATACACTAGATAATGTTAAATTCTAGTATGCAAAAGATTTGAAGTTTCATAGTGTAAGCCAATTTAAGATTAATTCCTTCAAGTAAGATCAAGAGGACATAACTCTATGTGTGAGATCTTCTAAATACTCTCAAAGAAATCGAGATTTGAAAGAACACATAGTGACAAAATTCAAGGGGAGTAAGTTGCAATGATAAGCAATCTTCATGGTATGATTGTTGGAGGGGAGTTTTTGCATGTGGTTTTCTATTTTTCTCTAGTTATGAGAGATTTAATTTATTTGTACATGAGTACCTCATCAAAAATTTTATCTAGGACCCATCCATGCATCCATCATTGCATTCTTCATCAGGGTTTTATAGCTTCTCCCTAAGTTGATCTTAAGGGGGGGTGTTGGAGTAATCAAGATATTCACTTCATAATTAGTTATTCATTAATTAAATATTAAGTCCCTTATTACTTTGCTCACTTAAGCTAAACTAAGGAGTTCTTTTTTATTATTAGATTATGCTAATTATAGATCTAGCTGTCGTATTATATGAGATTAAGACACTTGTCACAATCTAATGCAATCCTCATCTAGGGTTTTCTTTATTCTTCTTTTATAAGCATGCACATTCATTGTAATCATCAATTCACATTTATTCAGGTTCATACATTACACATAATCAATGCTTTTTTGGATCGATATTTCTTCTCATGGTTGCATAGCATAATCATTGCTTTGATTTCTCATGTGTGATAGTCGTTTTGGTTGTAGGGATTTCTAGGAGCTATGGGGTTAACTATCAACTCCAACATGATATCAAAGTACCAAATCTATGACTTCCTATCCAAATTTTGAGAGATCTTGCCTTGAAAGAAAAAATCTTCTAATTTTTTAATCTATTTTTTCCAAAAAAATAAATTAAAAAATCATCAATTTTACTTTCCAACTTTTTTTACAAAAAAAAGAAAAATTGAAAAAAGGAGAAGCAAAAAAGCTTTAAAAAGGAAAAAACCTGCTAGGTCGCCACCCACTGGCCACTAGCCACTAGCCAAGGTTTTTTGTCTTTTTTGACCTATTTTCATAAATTAGTCATAACTTGGGTATACGGTGTCAAAATTGAGCAAATGGGATATCGTCAGAAAGTTGATTCTAAGAACTTTCTTGTGGTGTAGGTTTTATCATCAAATTTTTCTATTGGTTCATGTTATTCTCAATTAGATCTTTATTTTTCATTTTTGAGCTCATAATGTTTTGTCTGTATCTTTGATTTTTCAGGATTCTAGCGACATTGGAAAGGTATTTTGGAGATCTTCAGATCTATTCATGCATTTTTTCAAAAATTTGCCCCAAGTACATTTTATTTAGTTTTCTATGTTTTCAAAATTTTGTCAACTACTTAGACATCTTGGCACCTGGAAAGAATATTTTTGTGTTGGATGACATCATTTTATCTTCTTTATATGTACTAAGGTTTTTATTCTTTGATTTTTTCATTTGAGTGACTATCATGCGTTTTTCTATTCATCCTTATGTGATCAACTTCGAAAATGATAATTATGAGTCTTTAAAAAATGAAATCCTAACACATCTCAAGTGGCTTGATATTTTTCCTTACCTATATGGAATCATACCTAAACTAGGTACACCAGTGATTTTATCAACATGGGGTATCATAAATGATCATATTGTAGGGATTATATGTTCTAGTGTTGATCTTGACACTGTGTGTGTTGTATCAGACATTGATTGTCCCCACACACTTTGGAATCAACTTTGGGAGATCCATGGAGACCCTCATATATCTCCATACCCAAAGGATCCTATTGTAGATTGTCTCCTCCCTCTTCCAGATACAGATTCCATACCCTTTGATGATGATACTTTCGAGGAGCTTGAGTATATCATAGGTATTGCATGTGCTAATGGTTCAAAGACTTTTCTTCATGTTACCACTCTTCATATCTAGAATACATCATCATATTTATTTTTTCTTGATCATTTTGACATCACCACATCCTTAGACCCTATTGGTTCAATGTAGTAGGACATACATCTTCCAAACACAACTACTTGGGATTCATATCTTGCAGAAACATCATCCTTGTTTGTGGAGTCCTATATTGTAGATTTGGTGGATTAATTTGAGGTCATTCATCTCCTCTTTTTTCATAGATAGATAATCTCTATTGTCCCACCATCTTCATCACCTTTAAAGCTTGTTCTACACTAGTTTTTGTAAGATTCTGTATCAACATCATCACATTCTAATATGTGAATAGTGAGCGGTTTTCAAAGGCACACATCATTTGGATTCTTGATTCTCCAATCACCAATGGATCTATTTCTTCCTAAGGGGAGAATTGTTTTTTGTAGGAAGTGGATCATATTCTATCTTCAGGCATTCATCATTGGCACGGAAGCTACTTCTTTATGGGGTAGATTCATATCCTCATTTTCTCTCTCCTACTGGGGGACACCCATTGTACTTGTGTGATAGAAGCAGTCGTTGGGGGTTTACATTGAGTCCTACTTCTATCCTTCTTTCACTAGTGCAATCATTTATTTTTCTCTCTTTTGGAGAGGAGTTTTTCCCATGCGGTTCTCTCTTTTTCTCTAGCTATGAGAGATTTCATTTATTTGTACATGGGCACCTCATTAGGACTTGTATATGGGACCCATCCATGCATCCATAATTTCATTCTTCATCAAGGTTTTATAGCTTCTTCCTAAGTTGATCTTAAGGGGGGTTGTTGGAGTAATCAAGATAATCACTTGATAATTAATTATTCATTGATTAATTATTAAGTCTGTTATTACTTTATTCACTTAAGCTAAACTTAGGAGTGTTTTTCTATTATTATATTGAGCTAATTATAGGTCTAGTTATCTCATTGCATGAGATTAAGACACTTGTCACAATCTAATACAATCCTTATCTAGGGTTTGCTTTATTTTTCTTTAATAAGAATGCACATTCATTTTAATCATCAATTCACATTTACTCATTTAAGGAAAAAGGCATATCACATGATTTTGTGAATTTAATATTTTCTCTCTTGGTTGCATAAAAAAGCAATTTCTTTGATCTCTTAGAAGTGACATGACTTTTAGTGTAGAGGATCACAAGAATCTATGGGGTTCACTATCAACTCCAACAATGACTATGTGTTTAATAAGTGAAAAGCATGTAAGCGACTTGTCTACCACATAGGATGTGAGATAAACCCATGGGATCCTATACATATAGTGTTTATATGAGTAAAATTATCTAAATATGATGGGGAATCAACTTCAATTGGATGGAAAACTAACTACTTTCACTATAATCAAAATTTATATAATGATTGGTAGATAACATTAGCTCTGCTAATAGTCAAACTCTTTAAGTAGATATAAATATGTTCCACTTTCCATTCTTTAATGATTTTTCTATTAAAATTATAGATATTAATTTCTTGGGTTGGAATCAAACACAACATAAATATTGAATTGTGCTTTGGAGAAAATGCAGATATATAGATAGAATTTTGTTGAAAATATTGCAATCATTGTAAGAAATGATAGTCTTTAACAAGGTATTCAAACAGTCGTAGGTGATGGAGTTGAAATGAGTAAAATGTTATAAATAACAAAATGGAAGTCAAATAAATTTCACCAAAGAGAAATTATGAGTGACAAACCTTATGATGCTCTACATACTTGTATAAGGAAGATTTTTTTGAATGTGCTTTTCAATTATTTTAATGACAATTCTTCAAGATGAATGAAAATCCTAATCAAAGTGAATAAGGGATAGTCATTAGGAGAATAAAAGACCACATCAAATGCACAATGAACATGAAGATACATATCACTAAGGGATGATAGTATATGGTTAACAAGAAAATGATCTTCAATCTAGGACATACTTGAAAGTACAATATCAAATCTATGAAACTCACAAGCCTGATGACAATTTGAAGCCTCATTTTGTAAATACCATTGGTAATATGGGTTTTGAGAATAGTTATATGTATACAAATACAAAGGATAGGTCTTATAGGGCAAGAGAAAATTCATCAAAGAGGGAGGTTTGGTGGATTGTGTCAAATATGAGATCATACAACCTTACTCTATTCTCCATCAAGAAGATAGTGATTAGGAAAAAGAATGAATAGTGATAGTTTCAAGAGGAAAACAATCTGTTGGAGATGATATAAAGAGTAGAATTCTTCTACAGTCCACTCAATTTTCACTTTGCCTATTCTAATTTTGAAGGATACTAGATACTGTTGTAGTGTCAAAAAAAGTAACCCTTTTCCACACTTAATTTGGGATTGAGTAATTAATGATAAAATGGACTTACTTGTGCCTTATTTAGGGTGTCGTAAAGTGTTTCTTTACAATTTCACACTAATCTAGGGCTTTATTAATTAATTAATTTTAATTAGAACTTAATTGGCCCCTTTAATTCAAATCCAAGCCTCATTGATTACATTTTTCAAAGGATAAATCTCGACACTCATTAATAATGTTGCATAAAACTTAATTTGGCAAGGTTTGAGGCCTAGAATAGTGACCTAGGATCCATTTTCCACCTAGAGAATATGTCCTCACTATGTCCTAAGACCCCCTTTTTGTATAATATTTCATAATCCCCAAAATTGGTCCTAATTAACTATGCTAGGAGCCATTTGGCCAAGGTGGCGAATGGGTCCTCCTTAACTTAGGACACCCATTTTAAGGTGTGTTTGGGAGGGATTTCAACAATTTAAAACCTTAGAGCTGATGTTGGATTGTGTTATTTAAATTTTGGGATTAAATCTTAAGTTTAGTATAAATATAAGGTTACTTCACTTAGTTTCATCCTAGATCTTCATAAGCAATCAAGAATAATTTCACAAGTATTATAGAGCATTTGAGAGCATTTCAAAGACATTCAAGGGAACATTATCAAGGTTTTATTGCAGCAATCAAGGATGATATCATCATTTCAAAGTCATGCATGTTGTTGAGCTAATGTGATGTTGTAGCATTGGTGATCCAATTCAAGTCTTCAAAGCTATTATCCTATGTCAAGTTCATGATCAAGATGTACACTCATTATGGCCACTTCATACTAAGTTTCAAATTTGCATTCCAAGACTTCATCCAAGGTATCCTTGTTTCATGTTTCATCACAAGGTTTAATTACCTAAATGGGGTTTGACCAAGGCAAACCCCTATTCCATAACAAAAAAAAAAAAATTCTTCTCTCTTGATGTGTGATTGTAGGTTTTTAGGTTGAATATCAAGTGGAGAACAAGTGTTGAAAAAATGTCAAAGTTATAAAAGTTGTCATCTTTTTTGCAAGATCATGAAAAATTCTCTACAAAACTTATTTTAAAATTTTGGGAACTAAACACCTGGGAGCTAGGAGTGCATACATTGAATAACATAACCCAAAAACCACTTTTCTAGAACCCTAGCAGGGACCCATTCACCACTGGGTGAATGAGTCCCCAGTGAGGCCTGAAACAACACTTTTTCAACAAGGTACACATCATTTCATCATCTTATAACATTCCTATTTTTTGTTATAACAATTATGATTAATTTTTTATTTTTATTTATGCATTTTACATTTCATAAATTGAATGAAATATCTAAGAAAAATTAGGTTCATCCATTTGGTGAATCCCCATTTAGGTGAACCTCTTTTTCTATGTTTCTTTTGGTGAACTCGACTTATTGAACATTACAATTTTTTAGATTTTAGGAGTCTCTTGCATCTTAGGTTATATCTTGCATTCATCTGCATTGAATTAGATCTCATTTAGGGTGTCTTATTTTTCATTTAAATTTGTATCTCATCTAAGGTCTTAGAATTGCATTGTTTACATTCTTTAAAATCTGAAAAATATAAAAAAAAAATCATTTTGCATATCATCTTGCATCAAATAAACTTTAATTTAAAAATTAAAACAAAATTTCATACAAACTAGGTATTTTAGGTCATTATTTTGTCACATTTTCAACTTGCATTTCACATTGTGTGTACAAAAAACCTAAAACTGAAAGTTGTTGTTACAAACCATAATCTGAAAACCACTAGAAAATAATTGAAAATCTATAAAATTAGTTTCAAAACCCTGTACTAGGACCCATTCACCATAGGGTGAATGAGTCCCTATTAGGGATACAAGGGTAGCAAGTTTTCACAGTTCCTAAGCTTCAATATCAGATTCAAACTTTCCCAGAAAAGAATACAAGGACCCATTCACTACTAGGCGAATGAGTCCTTGGAGACCTACAAAAATTGACTTTTTTGAGCATTCTGGTGATTTTCTGCACTTCCTAGGCCTTTTGGTAACCTATAGTATCAATATGGAAATTTTCAAAAAAAAATGTTTTGTTCATCTAGGTCTAAACATCCATTTAGTGTAGTCATTTTGAAATCATCCCAAAATCATTTTAGTAGAAAATATCATCAAGACATTTCTAAAGCATTGCATAACTTAGATAGTTTACTTTTTATGTTAGCATATTTCCTTTTGCATAGTGTTTGCATATTAGTGTTCTTCATATTCAAAAATTGAGTCAATTTGCATTTCAAAAAGTGTCATATAGGTCATCATTTGTCATTCATTTCACTTGCATTTAGAAATAAAATTCTGGAAAAAAATTCCACTAAAGTTATAGTTTGAAATCGGGCACAAAAATCACATAAAACAACTTAAAATTACATTCTTCACCTTTTTAAAACCTTGATCTAGGATCCATTGTCCCAGTGGAAAATGAGTCAATGTACAGAAATTTTAGGCAACTTCCCAAGTGATTTTTAGTCTCTGGTTTTCATTTATGTTACTGTGTTTAGATCTGAGAATTAAAATCTCAAAACAACTTGTTTGTGCATTCAAAATATTGATCATTTAGTTAGATTTTGCAAAAATATGGAGAAAATTTTCTTGCATATTTTAGTTAAAAGTAGTATTAGATTTCTACATTTTTTTCTTTCATTATTACATCATTAGATATGTTATTTACATTTTGTAACCATTATTAAACAAAAAAAAAAACTAAAAAACTAAAAACATCAAAAAAAACAAACAAAAAATGGTTAAACTTGGAGAAAGCATATCATTAAAACCCTTTAGCATTGATGACTTTGACATGTTAGATGAAGCCCTTGATGACTTCATCTCCCATGATCATCCACTAAATATTTGATGCAAGAGGATGCATACATAGACAATCATACCAATCATAGTTTCTCTTCTCCTAATACGTCTCCTACTTGTGATGAAGGTATTTTGGTGTTAGAAGACCCAATTATCTAATTTCATGAGAATCTTGTTTTTTCCTCTTCTAATGCCTACATTTATCTCAACAAAGACTAAAGTGGATGGCATAAATGAAGATGTTAAGTTCATATTCGATCCCTCCTCACTAGAAGGTCATCTAGGTCACTCAGTTGATGTTATGAAAGCACAAATTGGATCTCCTTTAATTAGTGAGAATCGTAAGTCACCTTCCATCATAGAAACACCTAAACCATTACCTCCAAAAGTTACCACAAACAGTATAAGGAAAATATGTAGTAAAAATGTTTTGCAACAACCGAGTTACAATACCATTGCTCACACATATAATATACAACAACAAACCATACCTACCTCATTACCATTACCTCAACCTATCTTTCCTATTGATCCTAGTTTTCCTTCACATAGCAGAAAAGAGATTGATCTTGTTGGGAAACTTTGTCATATAAAAATCACCCTTTTGGATTTAACAAAAACATCAGTTACACACCATATGATGATCCAATAAATTTTGTAGAAGAATAACATGCAGTCTTTAATGAAATTGAAGGATGTAGCAATCTCCTTTGATTGCATGCAAGTGAAAAATTCAGAAATCACATTCCCTAAACATGAATTACCATCGCTTGAGATTCAACATAAGAATGAATTCTTAATGATAAAGGTGATTATTAATGTACCTGTAGTTAGGCACACCCTTATAGACAATATAATAGGTCTTAATGTTTGTAGCATTGATCTGATAGATAAAATTGGAGTGGACATGACACTTATTCAACTTAATGGTGTTAATATTTGTGGCTTTGACAATGTTAATAAACAACCATTAGGAGTGATCACATTACATATTGAGCTCGGACCTTTGGTTTTTCCTACCCCTATCCATATCATGTGAGGACCTCTTTCATACAACCTTCTCTTAGAGAGACCATAGATTCATGCTATGAAAGAAATCCAATCTACTCTTCACTGTACAATGAAATTCGAATACAAAAACAAGATATACATGGTTGAAGAAGATGATAAAAGTTATAAATCACAAGTTAAACATGATCATAACACTTCCAACTCCCCTAATACTTTCATTTCAACCTCAAAAGTAGAACCTATAAAAGTTTATGTTAATCTTTATTATCTTTCACCTACAACAAAAATCTTTAGTGATGATTACGGGTCATTAGATTGTACACCTCATTTCAATGAAGAATCCAAAATCTCACCCTCAAAGTATAAATATTCATATTAAAAAGATTCATTTTCAAACACATGCTTTAGTGATGATTGGGGTTCATTAGATTGTATGGCATCCTTTATAGGAGAGTATTAATATCGCAATCTTCACCTAAAAAGCCTTGTGTTTCATGTGTTCAACTTGGTTCTATGTCAATACCATCACCCCATGGTGGTGATGGGGGCTCTTCAAATCCCATCCCTCATGAGAGGAAGATGCATAACTTTGAGATAGTTAAAAATGAATTGTGCTCTCATGAAGAAGCCAATCCTTCTCTACAGCGTAAACCCCCCTCATCTGAATTGGAAGAATGTTGTGGTCTTAGATACAAACCCATTTCTATGCATGGATATAATGAAAACTTTGAGCAAAATGATAGAGAAAAAGTGAATTCTATACCATACTCTTTCAAGAAATATCTAGCCTTACCACCTCTATGTCAATATTGATCTAAGGCCTTATCATCTATTGTGTGTATGGTATCTTGTGCTAAAAAGGAAACATCCCCTACTATTGATCAAGATAGAATCTTGTTGAGACTCCTCCATGATCACTTGATTTATCTCCCTCCAAGAACATGAAAGAAATGGTACAAGATTTCATTTTGTGCATATCATAGAGTTCATGGTCATTCTACTAACAAATGTAAGGCTTTGGGTAATAAAATTCAACATCTTAAGGATTTTTGTGCTCTTCTTTGTGTTGCAGCACCCAATTCCTCTAATTGATATTGGTTTTCATCAATTATCTCGGTGCACCCTTGTCTTGCACTAAGTGGGGGCAAGGGGTTAGGTTAGCCTTACCCTTGTATGGCACTTGTCAATTGTCTCTTTTGGCTAGTTGACTGCTTTCCATGTATATATAAGAGAAAGCTTGGGATGTGTGCGACATGCCTTAAGTTGGCTCACATGTGACGTATTGAGTTATCTTTAGTATTGGTGGCAAAACCTTATTCTAGATGTAGTTTCATTTGGGAACATATGAGTTGGCATAAAGCTTTCTGAATAAGCTCTCATGTCTTCTTCTACTTTAAAATGGATTGATCACAACAATGGTGTTAGCAATCACTTTAAAGTGGGGGTATATATCGACACACATATTTCATTTGTGTGTTTTTCTTTATTATTGTGATGCATCCTTTTCTTGGTGGTGTCATTGTGTTTGATTTCATGCAAGAGCATGATATTTATTTAACTTTTCCTCTCTTGGAGATGCTAAGCATGATGTTCCCTAAGAAGAGACCTTACACGAATTAAGAAAATTCCCTTTGAACAAAAACCTTTACTTGCATGATTTTTCATAAGCTCGAAGCTTCATGTTGTGACGCCCTATTGAAGTTATCAGAGGGATAGATTTGGTATAGTTACTATGATGAGAATCCAACACACAAGAATGAATTTCTCATTGTGTGGTGAGAGTAGGTAAATACCAGCATGACTTTCTCACTAAGCGACCCTTTTTGGATACTCACCCAACAGACAGCCTAAAGTTTCATTACCTCAGAGTGAGCATACATTTTTGGACAAACAACTTAGACCTGGTCCATCACATTTGATAGATTTTTGAGGCTTGATCCACCCCCTTTTATGTTATTTTATTTTTTATAAATTTTCTTTCTTTGAGTCTCTAACATTGTATGTGTTGGTCATTTTTTCCAGCTAGGCTCTGAAATTATCTAAGAGATAGCCAATCTCTATGTTCAAGAATCAAAAAAGCTAGTGGCCAACTGATGGATAAATCTTCTCATGGATTTATCCCTTCTCTTTAGGTTGTGTGAAGCTAAGGAGGGTGTTCCTATTTGTGCTCATTTGATACCCATTTCCGCAAGAACACTTCACACATAAATAAATTCCTACTACTTGCAGACATACAAGATTTATTAAAGGTTTGGTTGACCTTTACACAAATGACCACATATTTTCTAGGAATACAGGTATTATGTGAGATTCACATCTTGTAATAGATAGAATTTTAATTATATAATGTTTTGACCTTGAATCCACATGTAGGTGCTTTTTGATTTTAATATTTGAAAGAATCCTAAATGAACTAGCCAGTGCCTCATCAGATTGGGCAGGAGTCACATATTAAATATTCAATCATACATAAAATTTAACTCTGATATTAGTGAATGACTCTCACAATGCATTACATCATAAGACTTCATAGTATTCAAATCAACACTCCTTATCAGATCCTTATCATATTATCATAGGTTTACAATCCTCTCTCAAGCATTTGATTAACTCATTAAATTAAGGCAAGAAATAGAATCATACATTCAAGTGAACAATAGAAGACAAATGAAAATACCCTTGATATTTTCATTCATAACCTATCACAACACACACATGAGAGAAATTACCTTGAATTTTTAGATTTCTTTCAATATCAGTATTTACATAGAACATATTAAGACTATCTCATATGCAAACCCTACCCAAGATAATTTACCAGCTAACTCATCCTAAATTCTCCATTATATGCATTCAATATATACTATCTAGACCTTCAGGATTCAAAAATATGACCTCTACAATGAGCCTTGAGATCTTCTTTATAGAATAGGAGAGAGAAAAGCTTTGGGCGCATTGCCATTACATTTTAGAAAAGTTTCATTTCAAAAATGGAATTTCAACTGCATTTCAAAATTCCCACACAATTTGATATAATTATTCAGTTAATAGGGAAATAAAAATAGTTACAACCCTCATAACTAGTCGGTACCACCATAATGCAGAAAAAAGCCACCAAGGCCTTGTCATTGTTGTCCACGTCACATTCAAGAAGAAAAAAAAAACACCAGAAAAAAATGGGAGAACCAAAAAAACCATATCAACTCCCAAAACCCGAACCAACACCATAGCCTTGATAAAGATGACCGCTTCATGTTTTTTCCTTAGTGAGAGGTGAAGAAACCACCTTAGCCTTCTCAGCACCCCTCTCAATACTAGAACTAGGAACAATACATAGTGCCACCACAGTAATTGGAGTTACCATGAAGACCTCTTCATCCACACCAACCAACTCAGTCAAAGCTGTGAGGTAACTGTGATAATCAGAATCAGTCTCAGAACCATCACTACCAGAGCTACTAGAGACATCAATGGATGAATTATTTTTCCCCAAAGAGCCTCGACTAAACCTTGGCTTGTCCTTGGATCCCTCACCACGTTCCACAGACCTCTTTTCCTGTTCACAGCTTGTCATCTCCGCTCCTACAACTTGACCCTTAAGTCAAGGACTATTCCTTGTAAGACCCAGGAGGGACCTTTTGTCCTCTTCCTTGGATCCAAGAGCACTTGGAATGGTGCTTTGTTCATGTTGTTTCATCTCCTCCTCAGACCTTCTCCTATCCATTCTTGTAGACCTGCGTAATTGTGAACTAGAAGCAACTGGCTTGCTCATCTTGCACTTGAACCCAAAGCCTTTGTAGATCCAACAATCACCCAACATAGAAACATAGATGAACTCAAAATCTTAATTTCTATGATGCAAATGAATAACCAACAAGCATTTATCAAGAAAATTGATGAAGTGATCATCAATGCTCCAACTGTAGCATAGGGTGAGTGAATGATTACTAGCTGACGTCAAGTTGACCATTGTTAGTTTCTAGGTTCATAGATATTGACATACTATTCACCATGATTTCTTGGAGATAACCCCTTGAACACATGGAAATCAGGTTGATATTTATCAAAAATATTGCACCATTAATATATGTCATTTGTAGAGCTCAAACAACCATCACATGGCTAGTTCAATGTTTTGAATTTGGGTTGTTGATGCACTGACGAGTTGGCATGTTGAATGACTCGGATCGAGTCAAACACCTTTAAAAATTCCATGTCATCACACGACATGCTCGTCGGCCAATGACACACCTCCCAGTCAGAAAACATGAATGTCACTTGCTAGCCCCAACCAGCCAGCTTGTATCGCCAAACGAGTCCATGTGTCACCCGTTTGCACATCTCGCAGCATTTTTAAAACCATTATTTTAATCGTGCACGGCTAGCGAGGAATGACCATAATTAATCCTCATTATCACATGACAATCGTCGATTTTAATTCCTTTATTAATACTGCTATCAAATTTGGACTAGGCCCCACTACCGTATGCGACAACTGGAAACATCTCGCACACCTCGCCATACTTTAGTGACATCATAAAAAATTTCTGTGAGGCCAATGGGGAACGGTCAAGATCACATCCATCGATCTGACGGTCCATAAGCCTGCACATGCAACAATGTTATTTATAAAAGGGGACCGACTAGGTAGATGGGGGGGAACCCTTAAGGCATAAAATTTAGACGTAAGTCTAAAGTTCTAGAAATTTATCAACCCAACATTAGGTGAAGATTAATATTAAGTCCCAATACGGAAAAAGACCGATGGGCTAGGTAAAGGGGGTTGGTACATGCGTGACATAAAAGGCTTCGTCGATGACTTAAGTAACTGGCTACCCAAAGCAATAGGTCAACATGAAAAAATAATGTGAGGGTTCAAAAAGATGTGAATATTTTAAGCAAGGGAAATAAACCCCTAAACGCTAACATTTGACCCCTAAGCACAAGGTTAATAGCCAGACAAATTTTTTCACAGAACCAGCCAAGATTTGTAGCAATTTTTAAAAGCTCTATTAGTGGCTCTAGCTCGGGGATGCATACCCCTGGTGCGTATGAAAAGAATTCAGATCTTTGGAGAGTAGACCAAACACTGAGTCAAATGGGTGCCTTGAAAAATACTCCATTATGTTGCATTAGAACTCATTGTCAAACTTCACCTAGTGGCGCTAGGCCCCCAACAAAGGAAAACCAATATTTACCCCTATCAAAAAAAAGGTTCTCTATTGTTTGTAGTAGGCCAAGTTTGAAAACATTTCCACTAAGAGCCCACAAACCATTTTGGTCACTGACATGTCCCACTATATCACTGTGCTTTGCAATGTCACCACCAATTTTGCCAATCTATAATCTACAATTAGACACTAACTGAAATTCATAATCATTGTGACATTTCACTTTGGCCAGCTCATTTTCATGTCCCACTAGATGCTCACTCACTTGAGCTGAGAAATAGAAGCATTTATAGTCTATTTGATCTTTGACATCACAAACTTTGACATCTAAATCAATTTTCACCTCAAACTGAAAGCTCTCATTAACAACTTGTTGTGTGTCATGCAAATCATCTTCGGATATGTCAAAGAAAAAAGATGCATATTCTGGAACATCATTATATTGATCACTATAGCATGGGTATATTTTTTGACATTTCAGTTCAAGTACATCAAAACACACCTTTGTATCTTAGGTTCACTAACATGTTCTGACTCATTCTTCACATCATCATTCAACTCAATAGAAAATACCTCAAGGGTAGGTTGAAGCAATTTAACATCAACAGGGGTAGCATAAATACACTCATGTGCAATATCAGTTGATACATGTGCTGACTCAGAAGTGAAAGACTCATTTCCAACTGAAAAATCCTCACTAGCAATATAACTAGGATCTTCATTTTCTTTCACATATATGTTTTCCTTAAGGGATGACAAGATGCCCATGTTCACACAAGGAACATCAAACAAAAGGAAATTGTACTCAGATTCATACTCACCAACATGAGATTCATCATTATTTTTATTTCTTCGATGCCCTACACATGGATCAAGAATTTATGTAGTATTAACACAATCTAAAGCTTTATTGTCATATGAATCAACCAACCCTTTAGCGTTATCACTGGGTAATAATGTTGACCCAAGATCCATATATCTTTCACAATACACTGCTTGATCATTCCAAAATGAAACCCCTATTTCATCATCATATACAACATCATCCTCTTCATGTATCACAAAAATTTCCACCTCTGCCTTACATAGACAATCATGAGAAGCAAGGACATCAACACATTCATCAACATGTTTATCATATTTAACATTGTGATCCAGATCAACATATTGAACATACATATCCTTATCTTCAAATTCCTCATCACTGACACAATCATCATGCTCCATTGATGGAAAACCTGAACTACATTCCCGGTATTCACCACATGCAATTTGTTCCTACACTTGTGGACAAGTGACATCATGAGAATCTATATCATTGCATTCAGCAAGTGAGGAATATGCTTCCATATTATTCTTAGAAAAGAAATTACAATCTACAATGGAGCAATCAGAAATACCTACCTCATTATGATTTTTATCATAAGAGGAATCATCACTATACAAACCATGTTCAAGATTTTCAGAGAGAAAACTTGAAGTTACATTTTTAGGATCATAATCACTAGTTTGTAATAAAATGTTAGTAACACCACATGGAATAGCATTTTGCATTTGATCATCATCTGAGATATCACAAGAAAAGAATTATTGCATAGTTACTTCATTATTATCCCATGTATCCTTTTCTTCATCATTGTTGTGTTGCTTAGTATATGTGTTGTTTGTGGGTTGACTACAATGGTCATCTTCTTACATATTCTTTTCAATTGTCTGCATTGTTATTTGATTATGTTCAAGAGGAAAATTGATGGCTCCCTTTTTAGAATCCACATTTTGTGCATAGCCACATTTGGCTGATTCTACAATCTTTATCCAATTGGATACTTGGTCAAAACTATGGGGTTTCAATTCTTTTGGAAAAGTACTTAGCCCAGATTAATAAATCTCACAAAACAAATCAATGTACAAAAAAAATCCTTGGCGATTTTAATCAAAGCATCCAAAAATCTCAAAAATGGTTTATGTGGTGATTCCCCTTGGCGTCTCTTCATTTCATACACTTCTTGCGCACAAGACTTTTGATCAACAGTGCTCAAATTTTGTTGATGTTCAACTTGGAGCTCACTATGATCTTCATAATTTGATGATGGAGAAATCAAAACAGCAGAAGCATTGTCATCTTGACAATCATTTCCATTATCTGATCCTTTAATTCTATTTGTATATGGTATGCCAGAATAACCAACACTTGCAGCCAAATATCCTTTCATCATTGAGTACTTCAAATTATTCTCAATATCCATGGCAGTTTGATATGCCTGATGTAATGTTGTAGGCTCTTTATCCCTTAATAGATAGCTCATCTTTTTATCAAATGCACCTAAGTACACAACCAAACATTCAACATAATTTGATCTCATATTTTCTGGAATTTCCCTTATTGCCTTTTCAAATTGAAGATTGAAAATAGGGACCAACTCATCTTGACTTCTATGGATTTCCATAAAGTCTTTTCTTGTTGCACTGGGATTTACCCTTTCTCCAAATTGTTCAACAAATGTTGTCATAAATTGATTCCATGAAGCTATAGAGAACTAATCCCTGACATTATCCTTCAAATATTGAACAAAAATTTTCATGACAACATCCTCATGATTTACCTCACAATCCCCCACCACATCCATGAATGTTTGCAAATGTTTAGAGGTTGATTCAGAACTTTGGCCTATGAATTTTGGCAAATATTTCCTAACATTTTTAGGAATCAGGTTCAGGAAACCCTTAATACCACTAAAGGCCAATGGCATATACTTTTCAATAGAAAAATCCCTTTTAGGGCTTGGTGAGTATTGTTTGTCCTGCATACTTCTACTTAATATTTCACAGGATAACCCTCTTATATCCATATTCAATCATTATCAACTTCATACATGGTTTTCAATTACATCATTTACTAATTCAACCATGATTCTAAAACATAGGTTGAATAATTATGTCTTAAATCTTTCTCAGAGGCATAATTCAATCAAAAGCATACTTCTCAGATCATTATAGTCATTACACACTAGAAGTATGAAAAAAACTACTATTATTCCCTTAATGAAATTTCATCTAATAGGGAACCATTTATCACCTTAGGCCTTGAAAATTTCTCATAAACTTCTTTCAAATAGAATAATATTTTCTTTAGATTTATGAGAATACCTAGAAACTTTATAGCAGTTATTAACCTTTCTTCCTCACTGCAAATTCTGCAAATCTGGAAGTCTTCTTCACAATTCAACTAGTTCTTTAGATAGAGTCACCACCTCCTTTACAGAGGACTAAACTTCAAAGAAACATGAATTTCTTTCTAGAGTAAATCTTGTTTTTGGTCTTCTCCAACAATGGAGTCACACTCAAATTCTTTAAGATTTTACTACAACAAAACCTTTTCCAAGTTCAAAAACTTTTCAACATTTGAACTGAATTTTACGATTCACCAAATACTTGAATCTATGATACTATCATCTGTACCTAGGATTCCTTATTCTTTAAATTTCTTAGAAGTTCTCCCCAGCAGAGTCACCCTTTTGTTGGTGACTCGGATGGGAAAATATGATTAAATAATTTTCAAGGTCTCCAATTACAAATAATAGCTCAATATTTGAATGACTATTTGATAAAACAATCTGTAGCCAAATTTCTGAGTGCATTCCCCAGCGGAGTCACCATTTTGTTAGTCATTTTTTTCAGCTAGGCTATGAAATTGTCTAAGAGATAGCCAATCTCTAAGTTCAAGAATCACAAAAGCTATTGTCCAACTAACAGATAAAGCTTCTCATGTCTTTATCCCTTCTCTTTAGGCTGTGTGAAGCCAAGGAGGGTGTTCCTATTTGTGTTCATTTCATACCCATTATCGCAAGAACACTTCACACATAGATAAATTCCTACTACTTAGAGACATACAAGATTTATTAAAGGTTTGGCTGACCTTTACAAAAATGACCACATATTTGGTAGGAATATAGGTATTATGTGAGATTTTCATCTCATAATAGATAGAATTAGAATTATATAATGTTCTGACCTTGAATCCGCATGTAGGTGCTTTATGATTTTAATTATTTGAAAGAATCCTAAATGAACTAGCTGGTGTCTCATCAAATTGGGCAAGAGTCACATATAAAATATTCAGTCATACATAAAATTTAACCTTGATATTAGTGAATGACTCTCACAATGCACTACATCATAAGACTTCATAGTATTCAAAGCAACACTCCTTATCAGATCCTTAGCATATTATCACAGGCTTACAATCCTCTCTCAAGCATTTGATTAACTCATTAAGTTAAGGCAAGAAATAGAATCATGCATTCAAGTGAACTATTGAAGACAAATGAAAATACCCTTCATAATTTCATTCATAGCCTATCACAACACACACAAGAGAGAAATTGCCTTGAATTTTTATATTTCTTTCGATATTAGTATTTACATAGGATATGTTAAGACTATCTCATATGCAAACCCTACCCAAGATAATTTACCAACTAACTCATCCTAAATTCTACATTATATGCATTTAGTATATACCACCTAGACCTTCAGGATTCAAAAATCTGAACTCTGCAATGAGCCTTGAGATATCCTTTATAGAACAAGAGAGCAACAAACTTTAGGCCCATTGCCATTACATTTTGAAGAAAAAAATTATTTCAAAAATGGAATTTCAACTGCATTTCGAAATTCCCACACAATTTGATGTAATCATTCGATGAATAGGGGAATCAAAATAGTTACAAACTTCATAACCAATCAGTACCACCATAACACAACAAAATGCCACCAAGGCCTTGTCGTTTTTGTCGATGTCACACCTGAGAAGAAACAACAACAACACCAGAACAAAATGGGAGAACCCAGAAAACTGTATCAACTCCCGGAACCCGATCTAGCACCACGACCATGATACAGATGGATGCTTCGTGTTTTCACCTCAGTGAAAGGTGAAGAAACCACCTTAGCCTTCTCAACACCCCTCTCAATACTAGAACCAAGAACAATACACAGTGCCACCATGGTAATTGGAGTTACTGCAAGGACCTCTTCATCCACACCAAATAACTCAGTAAAAGCTGCAAGGTAACTGTGATAATTAGAATCAGTCTTAGAACCATCACTACCAGAGCTGCTAGAGACATCAATGGGAAAATTATTCTACCCTAGAGAGCCTCGACTAAACCTTGGCTTGTCCTTTGATCCCTCACCACATTCGACAGACCTATTTTCCTATTCATAATTCGTCACCTCCACTCCTGCAACTTGACCCTTAAGCCGAGGACTGCTCCTTGTAAGACCCAAGAGGGACCTTGTTTCTTCTTCCTTGGATCCAAGAGCACCTAGAATGGTGCTCTGTTCATGCTGTTTCATCTCCTCCTGAGACCTTCTCATATCCATTCTTGTAGACTTGCGTAACAGTGAACTAGAAGTAGTTGGCTTGCTCATCTTGCACTCGAACCCAAAGCCTTTGCAAATCCAACAATCACCTGACATAGAAACACAAAGGAAATCAATCTCTTAATTTCTATGATGCAAATGAATAAATAGCAAGCATTTATCGATAAATTGATGAAGTGATCATCAATGTTCCAATTGCGGCACATGGTGAGCGAATGATTACTCGTTTACGTCAATTTGACAATTGTTAGTTTCCAAGTTCATGGAAATCAAGGTACTATTCATCATGATTTCCTTGAGATAACCCCTCGCGTGCATGGAAATCAGGTTGATATCCATCGAAAAGATTGCACCATTAATATATGTCATTTGCAGAGTTCAAACAACCATCACATGACTGGTTCAATGTTTTGAATTTGGGTCATTGATGCACCGATGAGTTGGCATGTTGAATGAATCGGATTGAGTTAAACACCTTTGAAAATTCCATCTCATCACACAGTAGGCCCATTGGCCAATGAAACACCTCCTAGTCAGAAAACATGCATGCCACTTTTGGGCCCCAACCAACCACCTTGTACTGCCAAGCGAGTCCATGTGTCACTTGTCCGCACACCTCACAACATTTTTAAAACCATTATTTTAGTTGTGTGTGGCTGGTGAGGAATGACCACAATTAATCCTCATTATCACATGACAATCGTTGATTTGAAAGCCTTTATTAATACTGCTAGAGAATTCGGATTGGGCCCCACTACCGTACACAACAAGTGGCAACATCTCACACACCTCGCCATACTTTAGTGATGTCATCAAAAATTCCTACAAGGCCAACAGGGAATGGTCAAGATCACATCTATCAATCTAATGGTCCATAAGCTTGCACATGCAACAATGTTATTTATAAAAGGGGACCAACTAGGTAGACAAAGGCAACCCTTAAGGCATAAAATTTAGATGCAAGTCTAAAGTTTTGGACATTTATCAACCTGACATTAGGCAAAGATTAATATTAAGTCCCAACGTGGAAAAAGACAGATGAGCTAGGTAAAGGGGGCTAGTACAAGCATGAAAGAAAAGGCTTCGTTGATGAATTAAGTAATCGGCTACCCAGAGCAATAGGTCAACATGAAAAATAACGTGAGGGTTCAAAAGATGTGAAGATTTTAAGCAAGCGCAATAAACCCCTAAACCCTAACATTTGACCCCTAAGCATAGGGGTAATAGCAAGACAAAAAATTTCACAGAACCAACCAAGATTTGTAGCAATTTTTAAAATCTCTATCAGTATGTTTGTATATCTTGTTTTGCTACACATAATACACCTTGTGTGTGTCCCTTTGTGATTATGTTGGTTTGATGTAGGATCT
>CM021100.1:104724311-104814036 GCA_007115665.2 Sequoiadendron giganteum | reverse complement strand
CACCCTTCAACCATAAAATATAACGTACAGATCGTACCAAGTACGGGATCAACAAATTCTAGAGGAAAACATGGGGTTTGAGACCACCCGGTAGTAAAATGGAAATATCTCACTCAATTCTCAATGAAATCACACCATTCAAATGCCAAAAGAAAGGTGATTCAATTATCTATCCAACCATTATATTATTATAACATGAAACAACATATAAAGTCCGTACAATGCATGGGATCAGCAGTTTCTTGATGAAAAACTCAAAAACAACAATTTCTCCTTTGAAAACTCCTCAACTTCTTCAACCACCTTTCCTCGACCAAGAGAGGCATATTTGAAGCCTACTAACTCCCTCCAACTTCCTCCAACTGCCATTTTAATCAGTTGGTCGTTGGAAACACATTTAGACTTCACTTGAACACATAAATGCCTAATTAAGGCAATTTAGACAATTTTCACCAACTTGCATACAAAGATGCTTCCAAAATATGTGAAAGGCATACAATCCAACTAAAATGAGCAAGGTGACTCCCCTCAAGTGTCTAGATACAACAAGGCATCCTTATTTTGTTAATTTTCCAAAATGTACTAGACTTACAAAGGAGGATGGAGACCTTGTTTATACAAAGAGTTGGTCATCAAGACCAAAATTCCATCAAAAACTTAGGAGACCTATTACAAAGCATTGAAATGGTCTTTAGGACCTTATTCTAACACAAAAATAAGAAACTAAACATTCTAGGTCCATTAGGCCCATGGGTGCTCCTACACCATACTCCCAAGCAAGAAAAAGATCTCAAGTCCTCTTTGAGATCAGGTCTTCTACAGTAGTTCCATGTTGTTTAATGTCAGTTTCAGACATCCAAGTGGCATCCTCTTCAAGTAGACCTTTCCACTTAACCAAGTACTCCTTGTAGACCTTCCTTCTAGTCCTCTTTGTCTCCTTGGTGTCTAGGATGCATTTAAGAGTCACAGGTTGGCTTGGGGGTAATTCCTTAACCCAATCTTCATCTTCCATTGGTGTTGGACCTGCTACATCCATTGCATTCATAGAAACTTTGAAAGGATACAAATCAGAAACATTAAAGATAGGAGAGATTGCCACCCCAGGAGGTAGCTCTATTTCATAAGCATTTTGGCCAAACTTGTGGACCACCTTGCAAGGTCCTATCTTCTTCATCATGAGTTTAGTATACTTTCCCTTTGGAAGTCTCTCCTTCTTCAAGTGAGCCATCACCAAATCTCCAACCTTGTATTGAACATCCCTCTTCTTCAAATCTGCTCTTTCTTTATACTTCTCAACATTCTTTTGTAGAGTTTCCTTCACTTGTTGATGGATATCCCTTATTGTAACAACAAAGTCCTCTCCTTGAGCACTTCTCCTATCAACTCCTTTTAGATCTCTCAATTCATAGACCCCTCTAGGGTGCATGCCATATACTACTTCAAAAGGGCTCCTACCAATGCTCCTATTCATGGAGTCATTGTATGCAAATTCAGCCTGAGGTAAAATCAGATCCCAAGCTTGTCCATGCTCCTTGGTAAGACATCTCAAGAGATTTCCCAATGATCTATTCACCACTTCAGTTTGCCCATCCGTTTGTGGATGGTATGCAGAGCTAAAGGACAGATTTGTGCCAAGTTTCTTCCATAAGGTCCTCCAAAAGTGACCTATGAACTTAGAATCCCTGTCAGAAACAATACTTAAGGGCAATCCATGTATTCTAACAACTTCCTTAAAGAAGATACCTGCTATACTAGATGCATCATTTGTGCATTTACAAGGAAGAAAATGAGCCATCTTACTAAACCTATCAACCACCACAAAAACACTATCAAAACCTCTTTGTGTCCTAGGTAGTCCCAAGACAAAATCCATACTTACACTCTCCCAAGGCCTATTGGGAAAGGGGAGTGGCTGATAGAGCCCTGCATTTGATGAAGTTCCCTTTGCTCTTTGGCAGATTGTGCATCCTTCCACAAACTTTCTCACATCCACTTGCAGCCTTGGCCAATAGTAGTACCTCCTTACTTGTTCCAAGGTCTTATCAAGGCCAAAATGACCTCCAAGACTCCCACTGTGTTTCTCCTTTATAATATTCTCCCTCATTGAGCATTTAGGCACACACAATTGACTTCCTTTAAAGAGCAAACCATTCTGCAACAGAAAATCAGAGTATTCACCATGAAAAGTATTCAAATGCTGATCACAAACATTGTATACCTCCTTAAAATCTGCATCTTCGTGATACATGTCTTTCAATGCATCAACCCCCATGCTTTGGAGTTGAATCTCTTGCACCACAAGTGACCTTCTACTGAGAGCATCTGCCACCTTGTTTGCTTGGCCCTTCTTATGCTTTATTGTGAATGTATAGGCTTGTAAAGACTCCACCCACTTCATGTGCCTATGATTGAGTTTATCCTGTGCATTCAAGAAACTCAAAGCATGATTATCAGTATAGACAACAAATTCTTTAGGTAACAAGTAGTGCCTCCACTTTTTGAGGGCTTGGACCATAGCATACAATTCCAGATCATAGGAAGAATACTTCCTCTTTGCTTCATTCAGCCTTTCACTGAAAAATGCAACTGGTCTGCCTTCTTGGCTCAAGACAGCCCCTATTGCTTGGTTACTAGCATCACATTCAATTGTAAAGACCTTATCAAAATCAGGGAGCACAAGTATAGGTTGCTGTGCTACTCTCTTTTTCAGATATTCAAACCCTTTATCAGCCTCATTGGTCCAAGAAAACTTACCCTTGTTACCTCCTTTGATGGTGTCCAAGATGGGTGCACAAATTTGACTAAAGTTCTTGATGAACTTTCTATAAAAGCTTGCAAGTCCATGAAAGCTTCTCACATCTCCCATGGATTTTGGTGTTGGCCAAGTAAGAATAGCATCCACCTTTGAAGGATCCATCTTCAAACATCCCTTGGAGATGACAAATCCAAGGTACACTAGTTCTCCTTTCATAAATTCACACTTTTCCATGTTGATCAGCAACTTCTCCTCTTGTAACCTCTTCAATACAATGTCAAGGTGCTTTAAATGTTCTTCTTTAGACCTGCTAAACACAAGAATATCATCTAGATAAACCACAATAAACTTTCCAATGAAAGGTCTCAATACCTCATTCATAAGGCGCATAAAGGTGCTAGGGGCATTTGACAACCCAAAGGGCATCACCAACCATTCATAGAGGCCCTCATTAGTCTTAAAAGCTGTCTTCCATTCATCCCCCTCTCTGATCCTTATCTGATGATAACCGCTTTTCAAATCAATCTTGGAAAAGTAGGATCCCCCTGCTAGGCAATCCATAAGGTCCTCCATTCTTGGCATTGGGAATCTATATCTGATTGTGATCCTATTAATGGCTCTTGAATCAGTGCAAAGCCTCCAATTCCCATCCTTCCTTGGTGCTAGGACAGTAGGAACAGCACATGGGCTCAAACTCTTTCTCACTAGCCCCTTATCCAACAAATCTTGCACTTGTCTTGCAATCTCCTCATTTTGAGTAGGTGTCATCTTATATGCAGCCTTATTGGGCAATGTAGCCCCTGGAATCAGATCAATATGGTGGCTTATATCCCTAATGGGAGGTAGGGAACTAGGTAGTTCATTTACTGTTATGTCCTTGTAGCTTTCCAACAACTCTTGGACCTCTCTAGGTGCATCTTTCTCCTTCTTTGTGGGCAGATCTGCTTCACTCTTTGGCTTCATAATCAGGAAGAATCCTCTTCCTCCACTTTCCTTCAAGGTCTTCATGAACTCCTTCTCACCCACCATCAAAACACTAGGCCCTTCATGCTTTGCCTTGTCTTCTTCTATGAGAGGTGTGAGGTTGTAAGCCACCCCATCCTTCACAATGGAGTATGTATTCTTCTCCCCATCATGCTTGGCCTTCCTATCAAACTGCCAAGGCCTCCCAAGCAGCAAGTGGCACACATCCATAGGGATGATGTCACATAGGATCTTGTCCTTGTATGACCCAATGTTGAATTCCACCCATACTTGCTCATTCACCAAGACCTGTTGTCCTTTACTAAGCCATGAAACTTTGTATGGGTTAGGGTGAGAAATCCTTTTCAAATTCAATTTTTCTACCATCTCAATTGAAGCAAGATTATCAGTTGATCCTGAGTCCACTACTATCTTACACACCTTACCTTGTACCTTGCAATTGATTCTGAAGAGTGCCTTCCTTTGTGGGGGTTCTTCAGGGATTGGTGCCTTGAGCAATGCTCTCCTAATCATCAAATTCTCTCCAACTTCTGATGTGAGTTTTACTGCAGGTGATGTCACACTTTCTTCATCTTCATGTACCAATTGATTCCTCCTCTCTCCACCATGAGAGCTTGATCCTTGCTTTTTGGGGCATTTGAAGGATGGATGCCTAGGCTGGTTGCAAGTGTAACATCTCCCTAAAAACTGATTGGAACTTCTCCCTCCATTAAATCTGCCTCTACCATTGTGTCTCCTACCCCTAAATCCCCCTCTATTGCTTGAGTCTCCACTTGATTCATTAGTATTAGATTCCTCTTGATGTTTTTGGTACTGATTTTTGCCCCCAAAACTACCTCTACCTCTGAAATTCTTGCCTCTTCCTCTACTTTGCTGCTCTTGTTTCCTTCTTATCTTCTCTTCAGCCTTATGTGCAATTTGTATGCAATCCTCCATGGTCTTGGGGACAACCAAACTGATCTCATCTTGTATGTTTAGCCTTAGGCCATTGATATACCTGGCCACTCTTTCATTCTCACTCTCCACATGATCACATCTCATGCTCAACTTGAAGAATTGTTCAGTGTAGGATGAAACATCCATGTCTTTTTGCTTCAGATTCTGTCTCTTTTTGAACTCCTGCACCTCATAATCAGTAGGAAGGAATTGTGCCTTCAACCTATGCACCATCCTATCCCATGAGTTGATCATGGACTTACCCATCTTCACCCTTTCTCCTTGGATGAAATTCCACCATGTCAAGGGGGATCCCTTCAACTTTGTTTTGGCAAACTTTACCTTCTTATTCTCTGCCATTTCTTTATATTCAAAGTAATTATTCAATGCCTCTACCCACTCTAACACTTCTTCCACATCCATTTTTCCACTATACACCGGCAGATCCATCTTCACTTCAGAGGACTCTCCTCTAGATGCTTGCAATGCTTTAAGGATTCTTCTCTCATGAGGGGGTATCTCTTCCCCCTGAGGGTTCTCTTCACCTTCTTCACCCTCTGGCTCTTCTTCACAGGAACTCTCTTCCTCAATGGCCACTCCTCTCCTTCTGTTCACTGCTTTTAAGGCCTCTATCTCTTCTCTCAAGGCCTTCAACTCCTTTGCAACCACCGGTCCAGCTTTTGGAGGCATGATGACTTTCTTTCAACAACTACCTGCAATCAGGCTCTGATACCACTATGATGCAGAGTGGCAGGGATAGCAAACACCCAAATATAATGTAAAGTACCCTCTAGCACTTAGGTTTCAACAAACTTCCACAAACTATGGTGAATTAGGCACTTTTTTTGTCAAAAGGCTAGTAGCCTTACCCGGTAGGACAGTCAATATAAAAACCACATGGATTATTTTCAAGGCACCAAACCTATGAATTCAGACATCCACAATGGACCCCTACAAATTTCCAAAACCTTTCCTCTTGACTGTCAAGGCATCACTCACAATGGCCCTTTCTACCACTACTCCAAGAGGCCTAATTCACAGACCTACACCTGGGTCTTGACTATCTAGGCTCTCCCCTTCACCCCAAAGCCAAAAAATGAACTCCTACAGGTTTTTCACACCTATCACCATCATTCCTAAGTGCCTTTCAAACAGATTCTTCAAAATAAAGCAAAAACTCACTTTTTGCTTGTCACATGGGCTTGCCACATAGAGATGTCAAGCCAAAACATTGCTCCATTTGCCTCCAAAGTTCTTGCTGCTCTCCAAGACCTCTGATACATAAAATTTCACCCTCATACCTTCCATCCCACCAATATTTGGCAATGCTACAGTGTGGGAATGGAAGATGCATCCATTTTTTGCTCAAAACCTTGATTTTGAGGTTTTCAGACCACCCGGGAGTAAAATTAAGATATCTCCCTTATTACTCAATGAAATATCACCACTCCAACTCCAAAAGAAAGCTTATTCAATTACCTTTCCAACCATTACACCCTTCAACCATAAAACAAAACGTACAGATCGTACCAAGTACGGGATCAGCAAATTCTAGAGGAAAACATGGGGTTTGAGACCACCCGGTAGTAAAATGGCAATATCTCACTCAATTCTCAATGAAATCACACCATTCAAACGCCAAAAGAAAGGTGATTCAATTATCTATCCAACCATTACAGGACTATAACATGAAACAACATATAAAGTCCGTACAATGCACGGGATCAGCAGTTTCTTGATGAAAAACTCAAAAACAGCAATTTCTCCTTTGAAAACTCCTTCTCAACTTCTTCAACAACCTTGCCTCGACCAAGAGAGGCATATTTGAAGCCTACTAACTCCCTCCAACTTCCTACAACTGCCATTTTAATCAGTTGGTCATTGGAAACACATTTAGACTTCACTTGAACACATAAATGCCTAATTAAGGCAATTTAGACAATTTTCACCAACTTGCCTACAAAGATGCTTCCAAAATATGTGAAAGGCATACAAGCCAACTAAAATGATCAAGGTGACTCCCCTCAAGTGTCTAGATACAACAAGGCATCCTTATTTTGTTAATTTGCCAAAATGTACTAGACTTACAAAGGAGGATGGAGACCTTGTTTATACAAAGAGTTGGTCACCAAAACCGAAATTCCATCAAAAACTTAGGAGACCTATTACAAAGCATTGAAATGGTCCTTAGGACCTTATTCTAACACAAAAATAAGAAACAAAACATAACTAAACATTCTAGGTCCATTAGACCCATGGGTGCTCCTGCAGAAAGAAATGGTACAAGATTTCATTTTGTGCATATCATAGAGTTCATGGTCATTCTACTAACAAATGTAAGGCTTTGGGTAATAAAATTCAACATCTTAAGGATTTTTGTGCTCTTCTTTGTGTTGCAGCACCCAATTCCTCTAATTGATATTGGTTTTCATCAATTATCTCGGTGCACCCTTGTCTTGCACTAAGTGGGGGCAAGGGGTTAGGTTAGCCTTACCCTTGTATGGCACTTGTCAATTGTCTCTTTTGGCTAGTTGACTGCTTTCCATGTATATATAAGAGAAAGCTTGGGATGTGTGCGACATGCCTTAAGTTGGCTCACATGTGACGTATTGAGTTATCTTTAGTATTGGTGGCAAAACCTTATTCTAGATGTAGTTTCATTTGGGAACATATGAGTTGGCATAAAGCTTTCTGAATAAGCTCTCATGTCTTCTTCTACTTTAAAATGGATTGATCACAACAATGGTGTTAGCAATCACTTTAAAGTGGGGGTATATATCGACACACATATTTCATTTGTGTGTTTTTCTTTATTATTGTGATGCATCCTTTTCTTGGTGGTGTCATTGTGTTTGATTTCATGCAAGAGCATGATATTTATTTAACTTTTCCTCTCTTGGAGATGCTAAGCATGATGTTCCCTAAGAAGAGACCTTACACGAATTAAGAAAATTCCCTTTGAACAAAAACCTTTACTTGCATGATTTTTCATAAGCTCGAAGCTTCATGTTGTGACGCCCTATTGAAGTTATCAGAGGGATAGATTTGGTATAGTTACTATGATGAGAATCCAACACACAAGAATGAATTTCTCATTGTGTGGTGAGAGTAGGTAAATACCAGCATGACTTTCTCACTAAGCGACCCTTTTTGGATACTCACCCAACAGACAGCCTAAAGTTTCATTACCTCAGAGTGAGCATACATTTTTGGACAAACAACTTAGACCTGGTCCATCACATTTGATAGATTTTTGAGGCTTGATCCACCCCCTTTTATGTTATTTTATTTTTTATAAATTTTCTTTCTTTGAGTCTCTAACATTGTATGTGTTGGTCATTTTTTCCAGCTAGGCTCTGAAATTATCTAAGAGATAGCCAATCTCTATGTTCAAGAATCAAAAAAGCTAGTGGCCAACTGATGGATAAATCTTCTCATGGATTTATCCCTTCTCTTTAGGTTGTGTGAAGCTAAGGAGGGTGTTCCTATTTGTGCTCATTTGATACCCATTTCCGCAAGAACACTTCACACATAAATAAATTCCTACTACTTGCAGACATACAAGATTTATTAAAGGTTTGGTTGACCTTTACACAAATGACCACATATTTTCTAGGAATACAGGTATTATGTGAGATTCACATCTTGTAATAGATAGAATTTTAATTATATAATGTTTTGACCTTGAATCCACATGTAGGTGCTTTTTGATTTTAATATTTGAAAGAATCCTAAATGAACTAGCCAGTGCCTCATCAGATTGGGCAGGAGTCACATATTAAATATTCAATCATACATAAAATTTAACTCTGATATTAGTGAATGACTCTCACAATGCATTACATCATAAGACTTCATAGTATTCAAATCAACACTCCTTATCAGATCCTTATCATATTATCATAGGTTTACAATCCTCTCTCAAGCATTTGATTAACTCATTAAATTAAGGCAAGAAATAGAATCATACATTCAAGTGAACAATAGAAGACAAATGAAAATACCCTTGATATTTTCATTCATAACCTATCACAACACACACATGAGAGAAATTACCTTGAATTTTTAGATTTCTTTCAATATCAGTATTTACATAGAACATATTAAGACTATCTCATATGCAAACCCTACCCAAGATAATTTACCAGCTAACTCATCCTAAATTCTCCATTATATGCATTCAATATATACTATCTAGACCTTCAGGATTCAAAAATATGACCTCTACAATGAGCCTTGAGATCTTCTTTATAGAATAGGAGAGAGAAAAGCTTTGGGCGCATTGCCATTACATTTTAGAAAAGTTTCATTTCAAAAATGGAATTTCAACTGCATTTCAAAATTCCCACACAATTTGATATAATTATTCAGTTAATAGGGAAATAAAAATAGTTACAACCCTCATAACTAGTCGGTACCACCATAATGCAGAAAAAAGCCACCAAGGCCTTGTCATTGTTGTCCACGTCACATTCAAGAAGAAAAAAAAAACACCAGAAAAAAATGGGAGAACCAAAAAAACCATATCAACTCCCAAAACCCGAACCAACACCATAGCCTTGATAAAGATGACCGCTTCATGTTTTTTCCTTAGTGAGAGGTGAAGAAACCACCTTAGCCTTCTCAGCACCCCTCTCAATACTAGAACTAGGAACAATACATAGTGCCACCACAGTAATTGGAGTTACCATGAAGACCTCTTCATCCACACCAACCAACTCAGTCAAAGCTGTGAGGTAACTGTGATAATCAGAATCAGTCTCAGAACCATCACTACCAGAGCTACTAGAGACATCAATGGATGAATTATTTTTCCCCAAAGAGCCTCGACTAAACCTTGGCTTGTCCTTGGATCCCTCACCACGTTCCACAGACCTCTTTTCCTGTTCACAGCTTGTCATCTCCGCTCCTACAACTTGACCCTTAAGTCAAGGACTATTCCTTGTAAGACCCAGGAGGGACCTTTTGTCCTCTTCCTTGGATCCAAGAGCACTTGGAATGGTGCTTTGTTCATGTTGTTTCATCTCCTCCTCAGACCTTCTCCTATCCATTCTTGTAGACCTGCGTAATTGTGAACTAGAAGCAACTGGCTTGCTCATCTTGCACTTGAACCCAAAGCCTTTGTAGATCCAACAATCACCCAACATAGAAACATAGATGAACTCAAAATCTTAATTTCTATGATGCAAATGAATAACCAACAAGCATTTATCAAGAAAATTGATGAAGTGATCATCAATGCTCCAACTGTAGCATAGGGTGAGTGAATGATTACTAGCTGACGTCAAGTTGACCATTGTTAGTTTCTAGGTTCATAGATATTGACATACTATTCACCATGATTTCTTGGAGATAACCCCTTGAACACATGGAAATCAGGTTGATATTTATCAAAAATATTGCACCATTAATATATGTCATTTGTAGAGCTCAAACAACCATCACATGGCTAGTTCAATGTTTTGAATTTGGGTTGTTGATGCACTGACGAGTTGGCATGTTGAATGACTCGGATCGAGTCAAACACCTTTAAAAATTCCATGTCATCACACGACATGCTCGTCGGCCAATGACACACCTCCCAGTCAGAAAACATGAATGTCACTTGCTAGCCCCAACCAGCCAGCTTGTATCGCCAAACGAGTCCATGTGTCACCCGTTTGCACATCTCGCAGCATTTTTAAAACCATTATTTTAATCGTGCACGGCTAGCGAGGAATGACCATAATTAATCCTCATTATCACATGACAATCGTCGATTTTAATTCCTTTATTAATACTGCTATCAAATTTGGACTAGGCCCCACTACCGTATGCGACAACTGGAAACATCTCGCACACCTCGCCATACTTTAGTGACATCATAAAAAATTTCTGTGAGGCCAATGGGGAACGGTCAAGATCACATCCATCGATCTGACGGTCCATAAGCCTGCACATGCAACAATGTTATTTATAAAAGGGGACCGACTAGGTAGATGGGGGGGAACCCTTAAGGCATAAAATTTAGACGTAAGTCTAAAGTTCTAGAAATTTATCAACCCAACATTAGGTGAAGATTAATATTAAGTCCCAATACGGAAAAAGACCGATGGGCTAGGTAAAGGGGGTTGGTACATGCGTGACATAAAAGGCTTCGTCGATGACTTAAGTAACTGGCTACCCAAAGCAATAGGTCAACATGAAAAAATAATGTGAGGGTTCAAAAAGATGTGAATATTTTAAGCAAGGGAAATAAACCCCTAAACGCTAACATTTGACCCCTAAGCACAAGGTTAATAGCCAGACAAATTTTTTCACAGAACCAGCCAAGATTTGTAGCAATTTTTAAAAGCTCTATTAGTGGCTCTAGCTCGGGGATGCATACCCCTGGTGCGTATGAAAAGAATTCAGATCTTTGGAGAGTAGACCAAACACTGAGTCAAATGGGTGCCTTGAAAAATACTCCATTATGTTGCATTAGAACTCATTGTCAAACTTCACCTAGTGGCGCTAGGCCCCCAACAAAGGAAAACCAATATTTACCCCTATCAAAAAAAAGGTTCTCTATTGTTTGTAGTAGGCCAAGTTTGAAAACATTTCCACTAAGAGCCCACAAACCATTTTGGTCACTGACATGTCCCACTATATCACTGTGCTTTGCAATGTCACCACCAATTTTGCCAATCTATAATCTACAATTAGACACTAACTGAAATTCATAATCATTGTGACATTTCACTTTGGCCAGCTCATTTTCATGTCCCACTAGATGCTCACTCACTTGAGCTGAGAAATAGAAGCATTTATAGTCTATTTGATCTTTGACATCACAAACTTTGACATCTAAATCAATTTTCACCTCAAACTGAAAGCTCTCATTAACAACTTGTTGTGTGTCATGCAAATCATCTTCGGATATGTCAAAGAAAAAAGATGCATATTCTGGAACATCATTATATTGATCACTATAGCATGGGTATATTTTTTGACATTTCAGTTCAAGTACATCAAAACACACCTTTGTATCTTAGGTTCACTAACATGTTCTGACTCATTCTTCACATCATCATTCAACTCAATAGAAAATACCTCAAGGGTAGGTTGAAGCAATTTAACATCAACAGGGGTAGCATAAATACACTCATGTGCAATATCAGTTGATACATGTGCTGACTCAGAAGTGAAAGACTCATTTCCAACTGAAAAATCCTCACTAGCAATATAACTAGGATCTTCATTTTCTTTCACATATATGTTTTCCTTAAGGGATGACAAGATGCCCATGTTCACACAAGGAACATCAAACAAAAGGAAATTGTACTCAGATTCATACTCACCAACATGAGATTCATCATTATTTTTATTTCTTCGATGCCCTACACATGGATCAAGAATTTATGTAGTATTAACACAATCTAAAGCTTTATTGTCATATGAATCAACCAACCCTTTAGCGTTATCACTGGGTAATAATGTTGACCCAAGATCCATATATCTTTCACAATACACTGCTTGATCATTCCAAAATGAAACCCCTATTTCATCATCATATACAACATCATCCTCTTCATGTATCACAAAAATTTCCACCTCTGCCTTACATAGACAATCATGAGAAGCAAGGACATCAACACATTCATCAACATGTTTATCATATTTAACATTGTGATCCAGATCAACATATTGAACATACATATCCTTATCTTCAAATTCCTCATCACTGACACAATCATCATGCTCCATTGATGGAAAACCTGAACTACATTCCCGGTATTCACCACATGCAATTTGTTCCTACACTTGTGGACAAGTGACATCATGAGAATCTATATCATTGCATTCAGCAAGTGAGGAATATGCTTCCATATTATTCTTAGAAAAGAAATTACAATCTACAATGGAGCAATCAGAAATACCTACCTCATTATGATTTTTATCATAAGAGGAATCATCACTATACAAACCATGTTCAAGATTTTCAGAGAGAAAACTTGAAGTTACATTTTTAGGATCATAATCACTAGTTTGTAATAAAATGTTAGTAACACCACATGGAATAGCATTTTGCATTTGATCATCATCTGAGATATCACAAGAAAAGAATTATTGCATAGTTACTTCATTATTATCCCATGTATCCTTTTCTTCATCATTGTTGTGTTGCTTAGTATATGTGTTGTTTGTGGGTTGACTACAATGGTCATCTTCTTACATATTCTTTTCAATTGTCTGCATTGTTATTTGATTATGTTCAAGAGGAAAATTGATGGCTCCCTTTTTAGAATCCACATTTTGTGCATAGCCACATTTGGCTGATTCTACAATCTTTATCCAATTGGATACTTGGTCAAAACTATGGGGTTTCAATTCTTTTGGAAAAGTACTTAGCCCAGATTAATAAATCTCACAAAACAAATCAATGTACAAAAAAAATCCTTGGCGATTTTAATCAAAGCATCCAAAAATCTCAAAAATGGTTTATGTGGTGATTCCCCTTGGCGTCTCTTCATTTCATACACTTCTTGCGCACAAGACTTTTGATCAACAGTGCTCAAATTTTGTTGATGTTCAACTTGGAGCTCACTATGATCTTCATAATTTGATGATGGAGAAATCAAAACAGCAGAAGCATTGTCATCTTGACAATCATTTCCATTATCTGATCCTTTAATTCTATTTGTATATGGTATGCCAGAATAACCAACACTTGCAGCCAAATATCCTTTCATCATTGAGTACTTCAAATTATTCTCAATATCCATGGCAGTTTGATATGCCTGATGTAATGTTGTAGGCTCTTTATCCCTTAATAGATAGCTCATCTTTTTATCAAATGCACCTAAGTACACAACCAAACATTCAACATAATTTGATCTCATATTTTCTGGAATTTCCCTTATTGCCTTTTCAAATTGAAGATTGAAAATAGGGACCAACTCATCTTGACTTCTATGGATTTCCATAAAGTCTTTTCTTGTTGCACTGGGATTTACCCTTTCTCCAAATTGTTCAACAAATGTTGTCATAAATTGATTCCATGAAGCTATAGAGAACTAATCCCTGACATTATCCTTCAAATATTGAACAAAAATTTTCATGACAACATCCTCATGATTTACCTCACAATCCCCCACCACATCCATGAATGTTTGCAAATGTTTAGAGGTTGATTCAGAACTTTGGCCTATGAATTTTGGCAAATATTTCCTAACATTTTTAGGAATCAGGTTCAGGAAACCCTTAATACCACTAAAGGCCAATGGCATATACTTTTCAATAGAAAAATCCCTTTTAGGGCTTGGTGAGTATTGTTTGTCCTGCATACTTCTACTTAATATTTCACAGGATAACCCTCTTATATCCATATTCAATCATTATCAACTTCATACATGGTTTTCAATTACATCATTTACTAATTCAACCATGATTCTAAAACATAGGTTGAATAATTATGTCTTAAATCTTTCTCAGAGGCATAATTCAATCAAAAGCATACTTCTCAGATCATTATAGTCATTACACACTAGAAGTATGAAAAAAACTACTATTATTCCCTTAATGAAATTTCATCTAATAGGGAACCATTTATCACCTTAGGCCTTGAAAATTTCTCATAAACTTCTTTCAAATAGAATAATATTTTCTTTAGATTTATGAGAATACCTAGAAACTTTATAGCAGTTATTAACCTTTCTTCCTCACTGCAAATTCTGCAAATCTGGAAGTCTTCTTCACAATTCAACTAGTTCTTTAGATAGAGTCACCACCTCCTTTACAGAGGACTAAACTTCAAAGAAACATGAATTTCTTTCTAGAGTAAATCTTGTTTTTGGTCTTCTCCAACAATGGAGTCACACTCAAATTCTTTAAGATTTTACTACAACAAAACCTTTTCCAAGTTCAAAAACTTTTCAACATTTGAACTGAATTTTACGATTCACCAAATACTTGAATCTATGATACTATCATCTGTACCTAGGATTCCTTATTCTTTAAATTTCTTAGAAGTTCTCCCCAGCAGAGTCACCCTTTTGTTGGTGACTCGGATGGGAAAATATGATTAAATAATTTTCAAGGTCTCCAATTACAAATAATAGCTCAATATTTGAATGACTATTTGATAAAACAATCTGTAGCCAAATTTCTGAGTGCATTCCCCAGCGGAGTCACCATTTTGTTAGTCATTTTTTTCAGCTAGGCTATGAAATTGTCTAAGAGATAGCCAATCTCTAAGTTCAAGAATCACAAAAGCTATTGTCCAACTAACAGATAAAGCTTCTCATGTCTTTATCCCTTCTCTTTAGGCTGTGTGAAGCCAAGGAGGGTGTTCCTATTTGTGTTCATTTCATACCCATTATCGCAAGAACACTTCACACATAGATAAATTCCTACTACTTAGAGACATACAAGATTTATTAAAGGTTTGGCTGACCTTTACAAAAATGACCACATATTTGGTAGGAATATAGGTATTATGTGAGATTTTCATCTCATAATAGATAGAATTAGAATTATATAATGTTCTGACCTTGAATCCGCATGTAGGTGCTTTATGATTTTAATTATTTGAAAGAATCCTAAATGAACTAGCTGGTGTCTCATCAAATTGGGCAAGAGTCACATATAAAATATTCAGTCATACATAAAATTTAACCTTGATATTAGTGAATGACTCTCACAATGCACTACATCATAAGACTTCATAGTATTCAAAGCAACACTCCTTATCAGATCCTTAGCATATTATCACAGGCTTACAATCCTCTCTCAAGCATTTGATTAACTCATTAAGTTAAGGCAAGAAATAGAATCATGCATTCAAGTGAACTATTGAAGACAAATGAAAATACCCTTCATAATTTCATTCATAGCCTATCACAACACACACAAGAGAGAAATTGCCTTGAATTTTTATATTTCTTTCGATATTAGTATTTACATAGGATATGTTAAGACTATCTCATATGCAAACCCTACCCAAGATAATTTACCAACTAACTCATCCTAAATTCTACATTATATGCATTTAGTATATACCACCTAGACCTTCAGGATTCAAAAATCTGAACTCTGCAATGAGCCTTGAGATATCCTTTATAGAACAAGAGAGCAACAAACTTTAGGCCCATTGCCATTACATTTTGAAGAAAAAAATTATTTCAAAAATGGAATTTCAACTGCATTTCGAAATTCCCACACAATTTGATGTAATCATTCGATGAATAGGGGAATCAAAATAGTTACAAACTTCATAACCAATCAGTACCACCATAACACAACAAAATGCCACCAAGGCCTTGTCGTTTTTGTCGATGTCACACCTGAGAAGAAACAACAACAACACCAGAACAAAATGGGAGAACCCAGAAAACTGTATCAACTCCCGGAACCCGATCTAGCACCACGACCATGATACAGATGGATGCTTCGTGTTTTCACCTCAGTGAAAGGTGAAGAAACCACCTTAGCCTTCTCAACACCCCTCTCAATACTAGAACCAAGAACAATACACAGTGCCACCATGGTAATTGGAGTTACTGCAAGGACCTCTTCATCCACACCAAATAACTCAGTAAAAGCTGCAAGGTAACTGTGATAATTAGAATCAGTCTTAGAACCATCACTACCAGAGCTGCTAGAGACATCAATGGGAAAATTATTCTACCCTAGAGAGCCTCGACTAAACCTTGGCTTGTCCTTTGATCCCTCACCACATTCGACAGACCTATTTTCCTATTCATAATTCGTCACCTCCACTCCTGCAACTTGACCCTTAAGCCGAGGACTGCTCCTTGTAAGACCCAAGAGGGACCTTGTTTCTTCTTCCTTGGATCCAAGAGCACCTAGAATGGTGCTCTGTTCATGCTGTTTCATCTCCTCCTGAGACCTTCTCATATCCATTCTTGTAGACTTGCGTAACAGTGAACTAGAAGTAGTTGGCTTGCTCATCTTGCACTCGAACCCAAAGCCTTTGCAAATCCAACAATCACCTGACATAGAAACACAAAGGAAATCAATCTCTTAATTTCTATGATGCAAATGAATAAATAGCAAGCATTTATCGATAAATTGATGAAGTGATCATCAATGTTCCAATTGCGGCACATGGTGAGCGAATGATTACTCGTTTACGTCAATTTGACAATTGTTAGTTTCCAAGTTCATGGAAATCAAGGTACTATTCATCATGATTTCCTTGAGATAACCCCTCGCGTGCATGGAAATCAGGTTGATATCCATCGAAAAGATTGCACCATTAATATATGTCATTTGCAGAGTTCAAACAACCATCACATGACTGGTTCAATGTTTTGAATTTGGGTCATTGATGCACCGATGAGTTGGCATGTTGAATGAATCGGATTGAGTTAAACACCTTTGAAAATTCCATCTCATCACACAGTAGGCCCATTGGCCAATGAAACACCTCCTAGTCAGAAAACATGCATGCCACTTTTGGGCCCCAACCAACCACCTTGTACTGCCAAGCGAGTCCATGTGTCACTTGTCCGCACACCTCACAACATTTTTAAAACCATTATTTTAGTTGTGTGTGGCTGGTGAGGAATGACCACAATTAATCCTCATTATCACATGACAATCGTTGATTTGAAAGCCTTTATTAATACTGCTAGAGAATTCGGATTGGGCCCCACTACCGTACACAACAAGTGGCAACATCTCACACACCTCGCCATACTTTAGTGATGTCATCAAAAATTCCTACAAGGCCAACAGGGAATGGTCAAGATCACATCTATCAATCTAATGGTCCATAAGCTTGCACATGCAACAATGTTATTTATAAAAGGGGACCAACTAGGTAGACAAAGGCAACCCTTAAGGCATAAAATTTAGATGCAAGTCTAAAGTTTTGGACATTTATCAACCTGACATTAGGCAAAGATTAATATTAAGTCCCAACGTGGAAAAAGACAGATGAGCTAGGTAAAGGGGGCTAGTACAAGCATGAAAGAAAAGGCTTCGTTGATGAATTAAGTAATCGGCTACCCAGAGCAATAGGTCAACATGAAAAATAACGTGAGGGTTCAAAAGATGTGAAGATTTTAAGCAAGCGCAATAAACCCCTAAACCCTAACATTTGACCCCTAAGCATAGGGGTAATAGCAAGACAAAAAATTTCACAGAACCAACCAAGATTTGTAGCAATTTTTAAAATCTCTATCAGTATGTTTGTATATCTTGTTTTGCTACACATAATACACCTTGTGTGTGTCCCTTTGTGATTATGTTGGTTTGATGTAGGATCTTGGATCCTAGGGGCTTGATCACCCTCCTTGATATTTTTCATCCTATATCATCCATATTGGTACACCTGGACCCCTCTTGAATGTCTACTTTAGTGTGAGTTTGAGGCAAGTTCCTCCTCTCACTAAAGTGGGGGCTAAATGTAGTGTCAAAAAAAGTGACCCTTTTTCACACTTAATTTGTGAATGAATAATTAATGATAAAATGCACTTAATTGTGCCTTATTTAGGGTGTTGTAAAGTGTTTCCTTACACTTTCACACTAATATAGGGATTTATTAATTAATTAAGGTTAATTAGAGCTTAATTGGCCCCTTTAATTGAAATCCAAGCCTTATTTATTGCATTTTCCAAAGGATAAATCTTGACACTCATTAAAATTGTTGCATAACACTTAATTTGGCAAGGTTTGAGTCCTAGGATAGTGACTTGGGACCCATTCACCACCTGGCGAATGGATCCTTACTATTTCCTTGGACCCCATTTTGCTTAAAATTTCATAATCCCCGAAATTGGTCCTAGTTAACTATGCTAGGACCCATCCGCCCAAGGTGGTTAATGGGTCCTCCTTAACTTCGGACACCCCTTTTAGGATATGTTTGGGTGGTATTTCAACAATTTCAAACTGTAGATCTTATTTCGGCTTATGTTATTTGAATTTCGAGATTAAGTATTAAGTTTAGTATAAATATAAAAATAATTCACTTAGTTTCATCCTAGATTTTCATAAGAAATCAAGAGTACTTTCACAAGATCATTATAGAGCATTCAAGAGCATTTCAAATGCATTCAAGGGAAGGTTACCAAGGTTTTATTGCAGCAATCAATGATGATATCATTAGGTCAAATTCATACATGTTGTTGAGCTATTGTGATGTTGTAACATTGGTGATGAAGTTCAAGTCGCAAAGATATTATCGTATGTCAAGTTCATGATCAAGATCTACACTCATTATGACCACTTCATGCTCAGTTTCATATTTGCATTCCAAGACTTCATCCAAAGTATCATTATTTTATGTTTCATGTTTCATGTTCATTTTCATTGTTTCATCACAAGGTTTAATTACCTAAACGGGGTTTGACCAAGGCAAACCCCTATTCCCTAACAAATAATAATTTTTCTTCTCTCTTGATGTGTGATTGCAAGTTTTTAGGTTGAAGATCAAGTGGAGAACAAAATTTGCAAAATTGTCAAAGATTTAAAAGTTGTCATCTTTGTTGCAAGATCATAGAAAGTTCTATATATATGTTTTTTCTGACATTCAGGAGCTGAACACCTGGGATCTGGGAGTGCAAACATTGGAGAACAAAACCCAGCAACCACTTTTCCAGAACCCTATCAAGGACCCATTTGCCACTGAGTGAATGAGTCCTTAGTGAGGCCCGAAGAAACACTTTTTCAACAAGGTACACATCATTTCAGCATCTTAAAACCTTCCTATTTTCTGTTATAAGAGTTAGGATTAATTTCTTATCATTATTTATGCATTTTACCCCTCATAAATTGAATGAAACATCGAAGAAAAATTAGGTTCATCCATTTGGTGAATCCCCATTTAGGTGAACCTCTTTTTCTATGTTTCAACTGCATAGAAATCTTAGGTTCCCATTGATATGTTTTGATATCAGAAAATACATGGTCTTATGATAATTTAGGGCTTGTTTAACCATAATGAAAATATGCTATGTTAGTGTTTCAAGAATATCGAACAATATTTCAGTGACAAAGATTCATCGCCACAAGTATACAATGACAAAGTGGTAGTCTTAATGGGGATGAAAACCTTGTGGTAGAGTATCAAAAATGTGACAGTCACTTCAGCTGAATGTTACTAACTAAACACAACCATAATTATTTTCCAAAGAATGGTCAACAAGAATAGAATGCAACCTATGGATAGTGAGTTATGATTTGTGAAAGTGACCTTGTTGACAATCTATGAATGTAATGGTGAATCTATAACCATCCTTATAATTATGTTTTTTGAGATCCTATGAATATGATAGGATTTTGATACCTTGTAAACAAGATGAGTAGTGAATGTTGTGAAGGAAAATCCTATGATAGTGAAAGGTAGGAAAAATCCACGGTTCTTTAGCATTGATGTGATTGTAATTCTCTTATCTATGATTTGAGACCTTGATAGTTACTTTGGCAACAAATCAATGAATGACATGTTAAGGACAACCTTGAAGTCTAGATGGGCAGCTCTATAAGAAAGTTGTTGGCATAATGTTGTCATTGATTTTAAAAGATGTCATTAATGTCAAAAGGAAATTGATGTAATGTCAAAGGATAATCTTAGGAATCATGGTGAAGAAAGATGGCTAGAAGAGCATGTTTTGAAAATGTTACAAAGTTGCTCAATATAGTGTAGAGGTCATTTTCAGAAGGTTGTGGAGAAAATAGATAGTGGATTTGATATTAGTTTTTTGAGAGCATTATATTGGTATTGTCCACTTGATCAGAAGATGAGAAATATTCTCAAAAATGAATTATCTTTATTATCAAGTATATTTAGGGTTTAGTAGAAAAAACCCTAGTTCATAGTCATGGTGCTTCATAGAGTTCTAATTCATCATTGACTTGATGTTGTTAGTAATTGGTCACATAAGTTATGACTTATGTCTTCAAATTCATTTATTAATCAGCCCCTTCACCTAGGAAATTACCAACTCAGCATATATCAAAGACTAATATTTCTTAAGTCTAAAAGTTGTTAGCATTTGATGCTGGTATGAAAAACTTTGTGGGTCATCGATGAAGTTATCAAAACTTTATTCCTTCCCACTAATGGTTACCTGTAAAGTTTTGATTGCATCACAATTTCTCTTCACATTACATTTTTTAAATTACTTTATTTTAAGTAATTTGTGATGTGTTATACTCTCTTTAGAATATCAATGGTGCAGAATAGAGCTTATAGATTGGATGACTATAACATATGTTCTTCACATTTCTTTTTCATGTTTTATTTCATAAGGAAAACTTGTGATATGTGATGATAGTGGATAATGACATCAAAAAGAAAGATGGTGATATCTTATTGCATCACACGATTTCTTCACATCATAGTTGTGAAGCAAGAAGACAAGATCATATCTGTGATATGTGAAATAATGACATGTGTATGGTATGATGTCAATCTAACAGGTGGTGAGTTTCTATTGCAGCACACAAGTTTTTTGTATCACATTTTTAATCCCTCACACATATAGAATTTTTTTTGATGTGTGATAGGAAGTGGAGTGTGATGTCAAGTGAATAGGTGGCGAATTTCTATTCCATTGTACATGATCAATACATTGTGAAAATTATTTCTTAAGTGCAAAAAAAGTTATGACAAGTATAAGGATTGTGATAAAACATCAATGATATATTTTCAAAGAAAAGTTGATTGAATGAATATGTTTTAAAGTTGAAGACTTTAAATATAGATCATTGGGTCGTGGTGTGAAGATAGAGATCAATGACCAACATTCAAAGTTGAAGATCAAAAAAATCACATGATGGTTTGAATGGTTAGATGGTGGAGATCGATGCAGATAAAGAATTATGATAAGCCATAATAGAAAATGATTAAAATTCTATTGCACAAGCATCAAAATAGACTTACATGTGGTTGGAAGATCATAAACACTTTCAATTATGTAAAACAAGCATTTATTATACTTCAAACCTATGTATCAAAGCTAGGGTTAGGGTCTTGATACAAAGCAGATAAGTGGTGGAATAGGGCATATAAAATGATATCCTAACATTAAAAACTAAGCTTCTTGATAACACAAAGAGTTACACTCTTAGATACATACAAAGTAATAGTTTATGAAGTGTGTATGTAGCTCAAATGAATAAAAACATGTTTAACATAGCTGAAGCAGAAAAGAGAATGCAGTGAGAGTGAACTAGGGGTTGCATTCTAAGTTTATAATAGAGAGAGATAGAGGATAAGATAGAAGAAGAGTTCTTGTGGTAGTAGAGAACAAAGGTTGTTTTGAAGATTAGAACAAAGTGGAGGAGTAATGTATGGTTGCAAACTAGACCTATAACATGAAATTTAATTCAATTGAATCACTTATGTGTTGGAATTTGATGTAGTCTAGCAACATGAGCATGGTATGTACATATTGCATGATCTAGAGTTCTCATTGATTTCAACATTGTTGTAGATAATCCTAACATGATTTAGAAATGTTGTTGAAGATATTTGTATAGGATAAGTTGGTCTGAAAAGTATAGGTACTCAAAAATTTTCCTAAGTATCTAACCTACATGTACAGTGGTTCAATGTGTTAGTTTTTGGGTCCACACTGCACCAAACATAGAGATATCAATCTATGATTCTAAAAATAATTTGGTGAACATAAAATTCATCTAAATCTAAGATATTTTTTTGATTGGCGAATAATCTTGGAAGATATGTATGACAGAGTTTAGTTTTGTATATTGCAGTCTTTTTTTGTACAAAATGTCGGTGTGGGAGATTCCATATTCCTTTATAGATGAAAATTTTGAGTTGCAATGTTGAAGATAGGATTCCAAATGTCAGTTGTGTAAGAATTCTAGATGGGATCAAGTTTTGAGCTCCACAAATGGAGAATCGGGTAAACAAATGAAGGTTTTTATGTTTAGGTCTTATTTGGGGCTGCCCTAACATGTTTGATGTTATTTGAAGGATGAGAAAGTAATTTTATCTTATGTAGGACCTATATTGGGTCCATCCCGACCTATCTTGAGGTGAATTGAATTTTTAATTAAGGCAAAAAGGTTAGATGAAATGTTTTGAGGACGACAAGTTCAATTTTGTGTGTTACTTCCAATTAGGTTGGCCTAATTGAAGTTACACTTGATGTGGATATATAGGAGATTAATTTCGGTGTTTTGATGATGATGTGAAAGTGGTGAGTGAGACGTGACATGTATGGTGTTCCACCTACCTGTGTATAATGTGAATGTGATCAAAGTTGTGCAAATTGTGTGAATTTAGAGAAGAGAAGCACATTGATCTAGATTAGTGCAAAGATTGACTTTGCACTTCATTGGAACTATAATCTAGCATAATGTAAATGCAATTGTAATAGCTCAATAGGTTGTGAGCCACCCCTTCTATCTTCTATATTATTCTCTATGGATAGTGAGTCCACCTGTAGTGACCAATTTTTTAATATACTGTATATGGATATAATATATTGTGAGCTAACACTCATCGTGGTATTCCCCATTTTGGGTTTTCCACATAAAAATCCTAGTGTTCATGTGTTATGTGATGTTGTGGATATCTCATGATTTATTTTCTTATATTAGTTGAATGTGCTTTGGTAATTGGATGGATAAGGCTTGAATGGTTTAATAAAATACTGATTCACCCCCCTCTCAATATTCCAAGTGTTGAACATTATGTAATATGGAGTTATAGATCCTTTTGTTTGATTGGTTGGTGCCATCAGATTTCTGAATTGGTGATCAGTTAGCAGGTTGGTGTCTCCTTAGATTTTGTGCTCTTAAACTTTGTAACTAGTGAGGTTTTACTTGTGAAGCTGGAATTGAGCAGTAGACTTGAGTAGCTATTCTCACCATGGTTTTTCCCATACTGGGTTTTCCATGTACATTTGATGTTATGTGAATTTTTGTGTGGTTTATATCTCTATATAATATTATAAGTTTGGTTTAAAGAGATTTAGAGGACTAGTTTATTAACTCTATTGATTCACACCCCCTCTCAGTAGATAGTTGTGTTCCAACAATTAGTATCAAAGCTCTGGTTCCTTTGGAGAAGCTTAATCATCTTAGGTAGATATTGAAGTGTGAACACTATGGTTATTCAAGAAGGTTCATCCTCAAATAGAGTACCTCTCTATAATGGATCAAACTATGATTTTTGGAGCATCAAAATGCAAGAATATATATCATCTTTAGGGTTTGATGTTTGGATGTCTGTTGTAAATGGTTATGTAATTCTTGCCATAACTCCCACTGATCATAGTGTTAAGAGGGAATATGAGAATAATTACAAGGAAAATAATTCCATTCTTTGTGGATTATCTAATGTAGATTTTGTCAAAGTAATGTACTGCCAAACTAAACATGATGTTTGGGACAAGTTGAAGAACATCTATGAAGGTGATGATAAAGTAAAGAAGGAAAAGATACAAACTTACAAAGGGAGGTTTGAAAGTATTCTGATGAGTTAAGAAGAGAAAATTATAGACTATCTCCTAAGAGTAGATGAAATAGTAAATTCCATCAGAGGCCTTGGAGAAGAAGTGAAAGAACTAGATATTGTCAAAAATATTTTAAGATCATTACCATCTAGGTATGATTCTAAAATTTCTATAATAGAGGAATCAAGAGATTTGAATACAACCACTATTGATGTGTTGCATGCTATCTTCACTGCCTTTGAGATGAGAATAAGAGATGCAGACAACTCGAAAAGAGAAGTTGCATTAAAAGCATACATAAAGGAAGAGGTAGAGGCACCTGTATCTGAATCTGAGAAGACTAATGAAGAATAAGCTAACTTTCTCAAAAGATTAAGAAGAATCTCTAGAAAATACAAAGGTGTAGTGTAGGAAAAAGTATCCATTTTTCACACTTAATTTGGGGAATAATTAATAATAAAATGAGCTAAATTATGCCTCAATTTAGTGTTGTAATATGTATTTTACTTATTCACATTGAGTTTAGGGCCTTATTAATTAAAATGGACTTAATTGTGCCTTATTTTTGGTGTTATAAGGTGTAACTTTATACTTTCACACTAATCTAGGGCTTCATTAATTAATTGAGGTTAATTATGCCTTAATAGGACCCTTTAATTCAAATCAAAGCCTAGTTAAATGCAATTTATGAAGGATAAAACCTGAGATTCATTAATGATATATCATAACACTTAACATTGGAGAATGTGTGTCCTAGGTGAGTGACCTAGGACCCATTCACCCAAGGGTGAATGGCTCCTCACTTAGGCCTAGGACCCAAATTTCAAATATGTTTTTGGTGGTTTTTCAATGATTTCAAATGTGTATTCACATGTTGGCTTATTTTATTTGAGTTTCGGGAATTAATGTTAGCATATGTATAAATAAGAGGTCATTTCACTATGTTTCATCCTAAGAAAATTTCATGAGCACCTAGAACATTCAAGTGAGCATTATCAAGAGCATTTTAAGAGAATTTTCAAGGCATTCAAGGGAAGATTATTCAAGATTATTACAACAATCAAGATCCCATTATCATGTCAAAGTCTTCTTACATCATGCATGTTACTTGTGCTAATATGTTTATGTAGTGTTCAAGATTCATTCAATCATTCAAAGGAATTGTTTCAAATCAAGTTTCATGATCAAGATCCACATCCATTGAAGCCATTTCATGTAAGTTGTAGATCTATATTCCAAGGTTCAAACAAGGGTTTGGTGAGTTCTGATTTTTCTTGCTCGTTCATCATTCCTTCATGCTATTTAATTTCATTACAAGGTTTAATTACCAAAATGGGGTTTGACCAAGGAAAACCCCCATTCACCTAACAAACAAAATTTTTCTCTCTTGATGTGTGATTGTAGATTTTAGGTGGAGGATCTCTTGGAGAGAAAAATTGCAAAGTTGTCAAACTTGGATTTGTTGTCACCATTCTTGCGATTTCAGAGAAAATGACCTATAGAATTTATTTATGGCTTTTCGATTACGAGATTTAGGGATTTGGGAGTGCTGACACAGTAGAACAAACCTAGAAATAGATTTTTAGGATCCCTATCCAGGACCCATCCGCCATAGGGTGAATGAGTCCTTATTAAGCTTTAAAAAGGCACTTTTGGTGACTAGTACAGATCATTTTCTCATTCTTAGATCTGTAATTTGACTATTGGTTCCATCAAAATTGAGTTTAATCTTATAGATTCACTTTATAGATTGCAATTAGGAGTTGACTTGATATTTTTAATAATTCTTTGCAAAATTTTGTTTGACCTAGACCCCTACCCTTGCATAAAAGGGAAATTTGTAGATTCACACCTTGATTTGACTCACCTTTTGGTTGTTAGTCATTTCATTGTTTGGATCTCATATCATGAATGAAATAGTGGAGATTATGGTTATTTACTATCATTTTGGTGAACCCCCCTTTTAAATTCAATCAACCAAACCCTATTTTTCTTCATTTCATTGTGGTGAACTTGAGCTTGATCATTACAATTTTCTAATTTTGGAGTCTATTTTCACCCTAGATTTAGATCTTTCATTCATTTGAATTTCTTTGCATTGAATTGAGTCTCATTTAGGGTTTCTAGTTTGCATTTAACTTTGCATGTCATTTAAGGGTTTTAGGATCACATCTTCACATTCTTTAAATCTGAAAAAAATACAAACCAATTAGTCATTTTACATACCATTTTCGTAGAAATGCATCATCATTCAATTGAATTTTGAAAAGTGAAACAAAATTGCACATCAAATTAGGTCTCCTAGTTTATCATTTTATCATATTTTTCACTTGCATTCAACATTAAATTCACAGAAAAATCATACTATAACTTGTTGTTTCCGGTAAAAATCTGGAAACCAATGAAATAATCTCAGAAATTTGTAATTTTTTTTTTTAAACCCTAACCTAGGACCCATTCACCCTAGGCTGAATGAGTCCCTGATTAGGGTCATTTCCTAATTTTCTGGGCACTAAAATGTCTATTTCTACATTTCATTATCCTGTTTTCAGTTTTCTATTTCAGTTTATAGATTTTCTATTTATTGAAATTGATCATATTTAGCTTAATTTGATAACATTAGTGCATTGTGTGATTTCAAAATTGCATTTATAAGACATCACTTTTAGGTTTTTGTGTTGAGTAATAAAAAAATTACCTTGTTTAGAATCTAAAAATTGCATTTACATATTGCATTCTACGTCATTACATTGCATTTTACTCTCCTTCCATTCTATGTTTGTACACTAAGTTTTAGTGATTCTTGTATGATCTTTACAACTTGGTTTCCTATTATAAATATTTTTGTGAGAAGTAGTTTGAGACTCATGTCATCTCATGATACACCATTCACTTTGGATCTTGGGTTTTCCAACTCTTTCACTAATAGTGTTGATAATCAACCCTCTATGGATCATAACCATCACACCTCATTTACAATGACTTCCTTACCTACAACCAATGTGAATAATGTTGCTCATATCCCACGAGAAAACATAAGAAGAGTGGATGAAGACATAGAAAAGTTGCAAGACTTTATGAATACTAAAAACATTGATACTAGTGTCATTCCTACTTTAGATAATGTGAGGAAAATTCTTGAAATTGAACTTGGAATAGAGATTATGTGAAGTATAGGTCATCTTGTTAATAAGAAAATCCCTACCATGACTATTTGTGCTCAAGATTTGGGGTATACTCAAAGCCAAGTTAGAAATTTAATTCCTTCTTCCACAACCCTCACCTCTATTCATACATACACTATTACTCATGTTACCACAACCATTCAACCTACTAGCAACGTCAACAATTCCTTAGGTATTTCCATTGGGAATCCCTCTACATTTGTGCATTAAAATATCATATCTCCTTAGTAATCCCCCCTTACAAACCTATAATTCATTTTCCCTTCGTAAACATACCCCACTCCACCTTATTCACCCCCATCTCACAATACCAACAATGATCCAATCCTTAACACACTTTTGCAAAACATGTCATCCCTTCAACAACAAAGCACCACATTAAATGAAAAAAATAATGGCCAACCTTCACAATACATCAAAACCAATCGCTTATTCTTGGAGATATTGAAAACACAAATTCCACGAGGTATAGAAGTTCCTAGATTTGAGAAATGTGGTGGGAAAGGAGATCCCATTAGACATGTTTCCACCTACACCACCCTATGTAGTAACCTCATTTTTTAAGATAAACTCTTGGCTAAGATATTTCCTAGATCCTTGAAAGATAATGCTTTAGAGTGGTTTTTCTCCTTATCGAATAATTTAATTATTTCATTCAATTAACTTATTCATGCCTTTTACAACCACTTCCAAATTCACATGGGTCCCAAAATGACCCTAGCTGATTTAATGACATGTAAACAAAAGGATGATGAAAAGGTCACTAATTTCATAGCGTGATATAAAATGATTTATTCACAAATAAACATTAAGATTCCTAATGTCAGCCTTCAAAGAATGTTTATTTCCACTTTACAAGATAAAATTCAAACACAACTTGAGCTATTGAGATTTCCTTCCTTCACACAATTGTGTACAACCCTTTGTGATTACCAAAATTTGGATAGTAGTCATGAAGTGAAAACTACCTCTAACCGTCCTGAAAAATTCCAAATCCACACCTCAAACCAACTACCAACCTTTCAAGAAACAAAATAAGGGCTTCCTCCAATTTAATAATCCTCAATCCAATCAAAATGTTAACACCCAAGTGGCTGCTGTAAAGACAACAAAACCATATTCCTTTGAGGATAGAAATAGATAGTTTACATCTCTACCCGATACCCTTCATAATACCATGTGTTGTGCAGTTTTTGCACACACACCCCACTGAAAGTAGGGACCGTTTTTTCCTAGTCTTTTGGCTCTTGTTTGTGGCCCTACCTTTTGAGCTTGTCTTTGAAAATATTGAGTTTTTTTTCTTTGGTTCTTTGGTCCTTTGGTCATGGGATTTGGTTACTTTGCACTGTTCCTAAATCCTTGTCCTATTTGTTAAGTGCCCTTATTCTGAGTTAGTGGTTATGGAGTCTTGTGGTTTTCCTCTCTGGAAGTGGGTTCCCTTTCCCTTTGTTTGTCCTTAGTGTTTTTTCCAGGTCTTAGGGGTTGTTCTTTTCCTCCTAAGACTTTGTTTCCTTTTCTTGGCGAGTTCAGGCGTGGGATGAGACTAAACTTAGAACTTTCACAAAGTCTGTGGTTTGGTTTCTAATCCCGTTCTGGTTTCACCTTTGAGTCTTTTTTGTTTCACTGGTGTTCAGAATTTGGGTTGGTTTCCTCCCTTAGGTCCACTTGGGCTTGCCTTTTTCCTTCATTGTTTTCCTTTCTTCGAAGGTGTAATCAGGATGGGAACTAAGCTCGAAACCTTCGCTAGGTTCATGTTTTAGTTTTAGTTCTGGTTCCGACTCCACTTCTTGTGTCCTTGTTTTCTTCGTTGTTCTACCTTTGGGTTGGTTTCCTCCCTGGGGTCTTCTTTAGTTTCCTTTTTTCCTTCTCCTCCTTTCCTTTGCCGGAACTGGAACTAGGGTGGGAATCGAACTTGAAACTCTGCTAAGGTTTCTTCCTATTTTGGTTCTACCTTCGACTGATTTGGTTCTACCTCCCCCTTTTTTGTTTCCACTTTTTGTTTTGGTTTTGCCTCCACCTATTTTGGTTCTTCCTCCACCCATTTTGTTTCTGTCTATTTTGGTTCCACCTCCACCCATTTTTTTTCTACTTTTTGTTTTTGTTCCGTCTCCACCTGTTTTGTTTCCACTTTTGTTTTTTTTCATTCTGCTTCCATCTTGTTTTGGTTCTGCTTCTGCCTAGGCTTGCGCATGGTTTCCTTGCCTTGGGGATTTTGATGGATTGACTTGGATTTTGATGCTATACTGGATATTAATTATGGCCCTTTTGATTGCAGGTTGGGTCGGGCAGGTTGTTGCTATTGAGGCCAAAGAAGGGAGGAGCTACTTTGAAGATATTGTGGGATCCACAGGATATAGCTAGGTACACTTTGTGGTCATGGGTAGGTAGAACCCATTCGTACATGGAAGATTTTCTCATTGACCATTCATCCGAGGTGGATGTGACATGGAAAATTCAAATTGGTTTGACTCGATCAAAGTCATTCATGATGCCCAACTCGGCTGTTGATTGGTGGTCCATATTCAAACTCACATTGCACGCATGTTACCATTCTTCTGCTTCATGCTAGTGAGACATTAACGGTGGAAGGGAACTATGGGGTTTGTTCAATCTAAATCAGGATTTGCAAAGATACCAGGTCGATCTGAGAAAGGTGCCTCATGCATTCAATGTGGGGCGATGATTTATTGCGAGCTGTCTAGGTCGATATGGTTGGTGGCCGACCCTCTTTGTAACCCTAGCTCATGCTAGCACAAGGTGAAATCTCTATAAGTATGGCATTTTGCTTCATTTGTAAAGGGTTAGATAGTTGGTTAGTTTTTTAGAATTAGATAAAAGATAGAATAGAATATTAGAGAAAAAGGTTAGAGTTAGGAGTTAGTCATATTTCAAGCAAGTGTTGTACCACAAAATATGAGAATTATTGCTATTAATGGCGGTTCAATGCAAGTGAAGACATTGTGTTATTATTGGCGCCTTCTTTGAATTGATTAATCTTGCATGGTTCTTATTCTATCTTTAAAATTTATTTGAAATGTTTGAATGCATTTTAGATTTAGAATTAAATGATTCAATAGTGCTTGTGATTTAGTGCTTGGATTGTTGTAGCAATCTATGGTTCATACTTTGGGAAACTTCTTGATTTTGGGCTTGCTATGCAAGGTCAACCTGTACCCGATATTTGTGTTCTTAGTTCAATTATGGACATTTATCTAGTTCGATTGAATGAATGTCCATGATCTGAAAATATTTAATTCCTTAGAAGATTGCATTGTTCCTATGACATTGCAAGTATAGCCTAGGTTGATCAAAAATTAGTTTTTTGAGGGATTGGTCTATTCCAAGCATTTCATCATTAGTATTGTTGATTCTAGGAGTAGTATTAATCTTAGGATTTATGAAACCCTTTATCTTTTGTTAATTCTTTGATCTTTGGTTAAACCATGAATTCAAGTATCATTGTATTGCAAAAATATGATAATTTTAGAGTTTCCAACACTTGTTTTCTAAGGTCCCTTTGTGCTTACCAGCATTTTCACATTTATCACTGAGTTGTTTTGTTGTAAGTCATGACTTGACACCCGAGAGACGTTGGGGTTATCTCTTTTTCAATAGAGATTGACCTTTTAAGAGAGATAGGATACTATATATATTTTGTCTAAGTTGTTGCTATGCAGAAAAAACCATCAATAGGATTGGCACTAGAAGGAGGGCCTGAATAAGCAAGCTGGAGCTTTTTGTAAATGCCCTTTCTACTGAGAGACTTGGAAGGAGAACCAAATCTACACCAGGAGAAGAAGAAGATTTTCAAGAACTGTCGACTCCAACTAGGTCAAGAAGGACTAGAAGAATGGAGGAGTCACCATCCACCTCATCATTTCCACCATCCTCACCCTCATCCTCCTCATATTCATGCGATTATGAGGCTGGTTCCATTCAATAACCCCACACAATCATCAATTAGTCATTGCCACCTGCACCTCTACCAATGGCTTTCTTGGCAAATAACCCATCACCTCTATCCTTCAACAACTACAATTTTATGCCCAAGAACCCTGAGAATTTATGTTCCAAGTTTCACACAAATGACCCTAATAGAACAACAGAGGAGCATATTAGGATTTTTCATACTTGTTTGAGGGATAGAGGGATTAATCATGAGGATGTTTCCTGTAGGATTTTCCCTTATTCTCTGGGAGAGGAGACCTTTTAATGGTACAATCACTTACCTGTTGCATCCATTCATAATTGGATAGAACTTCAGGCTGCATTTTTGTAGAAGTTTAAAATTCCCATAAGTGCCAATGAGCTCTACATGAAGTTTACCAGGGTTAAGAGAGAGGACAGGGTTCTGGTCAAAACTTTGATAGGGGACAACAAGGTGGACAAGGGTTTGAAAGGAGACAACCACCTAGGAAGAATAGGCCATGGAACACCAGACCTAATAATGGAGGAGTCCCCACTCCACTGGATCAACCTTCCAATCAAGAAAAATCTTCAAGTGGATTATATCTAGCTGAAACAACTTTGTCAGGGTGGTGCAAGCTTCATAAGACAAGTCAACACTATGAGCTAGATTGTCTTGAATTTCAAACTGTAGCTTCCATCTTTTAGTATGAAGTTGAAAACAACTCCACTGGTTGGGAATTGGTACCCTCAAATCCTTATGATTCCTCAATTTTTGTGTTGAATCATGCTCCTTTCCCGAGGGATGAAAAGAATGAACCAGAAGAGAAGTCAAGTGGCCAAAATGAGGAGGCTAAACAAGTGATGAATGAAGATGAAATTTATCAATTATTTAATGAAGGAACTAAGAATGATAATGGTCCCTTGAATGAGGAGGAAGTTGGTGTTGAAGAGGTACAAATGTTTCAACAACCTACAAGAAAGTATGATTTGAAGAATAGGCCTAATAGGAATCCACCAGCTGGTGGCCCATTTACTACATCTATTCCTCCAAACAATTTTACTAGTCCACTAGACCCACATGCCAGTAATAATCCATCTTACCCTCATGTGCCAACATAATACTTTGCAAGAGGAGGACAACCTGAGGCATCAAGAGGGAGCAATGTTGATTCAACAAAAGATAAGAAGACCGGTCATTCTAAAGAGACCCACACTGACATGAATATAGAGAAATTAGGCGAATATGTGACTGAAGAACTCAGGAAAGTAAAGGTGAATCTTTCTGCTTTTGAGTTGTTAAGGGTTCTTGAAATAAGAAATATAGTCTAAGGGTCTTTTAATTCAAGTCAAGCACCACAAGGAATTTGGAAAGCCTCCTAGTTCATAGGCACCTAAAGGCCTAAGTCAAGCACCACTTGGAGACAGAGGGAAAAAAGAAGTTAAGAATTAGGTTGCACAAGTTGACACTCAGTTGAGTTTGTTCCAGGGTAAAATGGAAACCCTTCCCTTCCTAAATTCTATTCATATCTTTGGGAAGAATCTGCACAATTGTCTTCTAGATTCAAGAGAATCTACAAATTTTATGCATTTTGTTGTTTGTAGAGCACTAGGTATTAATCCTATAGCCTCTCAGAAGAAGGTCACCTAATTGAACAAGACAAAGGTAAATATAGTGGGAGAAATGAACATGATTCCCATGCAAGTTGCTTCAGATCCTAGAGTGCAACAAGTACTTAATATTCAGGTGGCATATATTCCTGACACTTATGGTTTGATATTGGGTTGATATTTCACCAAGACACTAAATGGATACACATCCATAAATCATTCTCACATGTGGCTCCCTTGGAAAGGAGTCCTAAATCAAATCAGAATTGAAAGAGAACCCAAAATGAAGTATGTGATCACTGAATATTAGAATACTTTGAATGAGATATTGGTGTCAGAAGTCAGCATGTGGAGCTATGTCTTGGCTGCGCCTATTTCAGATATAGAAGAAGTCTTTATGTTGCAAAGCTTCTATGATGAATCCACATCAGAAGCCAATAGTTCTAAAGTACTAATTGAATAAGCAAAGGAACTTGATGATGAGGAAGATAGACAAATCAGCTTGTTGGATAATTTCCAAGAGTTTATCCGAAAGTGCGTGGAGGATCAAATCGAGTTGGGAAGAAATATGGATTTTAAAGAATTGTTGCTCCCTAATTGGTGCAAAGTTCACAATGCCCATCACTCTAAGTTGGAATGTTGCCTATGCCAAACTCTAGTGGAGTAGATACAAAGATGCATTAATCCAACCCCATTTGTCAGGCTGGATATACAGAGCATTGAAAATGATCAAAAAGGAAAGAACCAAAGGCCTCCTGAAGAGCCTCCGAGAAGTAGCAAGGACAATGTTAGTTTGAAGATATCAGGAGTTGATGGTTGTTGGAAATTGAGATTTGATGGATCCAAATCAAAGCAATGTGTTGGAGTAGGATTTGAACTGATCAGCCCTAAAGGTAAAACCTATTTTCTTGCTCATAGGCTCTAGTTCCAATGCACTAATAAGGTAGCTAAGTATGAGGCTTCGGTCCATGGTTTATTCATGACATTGAGAAAGAAAGTCATGATCTTGCAAGTTTTTGGAGATTCTGAGTTGGTAGTTAAACAAGTAAAAAAACAATAGTCATACCATGTGTTGGTTTGTTTTTTACTGAAACCAGGTCAATCTCCTAATCTACCTATGGAATCGCCAATTCTAATCAAGGGTAGCTCAAAGGAATTGGAGCAACTAACAAGGATTTTAAGGACCTTCTACACTTTGGGCTTTGCAAGACCTGGGAGGGTGATCCCTTAATGTGTTTATAACCTCTACACCATAATTATATACAACATTAACCATAATAGATAATCTCACTCAATAGCTCAATAGAACGGGAGAAAACTGAATAGAATTGGCTATTCATCAATAATATCAACCATTTGGAGTGTGAGATAATTATAACAACACTTCAAAGTAAAAGATATTCATTAATTTTCAATTTATAGCAAGCTCCGAGTGAACACAAACAAATACTGAATCACAAAAATAGATGCAACTTAGATAAGTGCCTTAATTCCATTGGGGGAGTCAAATTCAAAAATACCTAAGGGTTTATAATAGATTTAACTTATAGCATATCTTTGATAATATTTCCTTACAACATCACCAATATGTAACCCTAACTCAATACTACTTATTAGATCCTTGTACACAACATATCAACCTACAATCTCATTTAAGCATTTTAATTAATTCCTTGAATTAAAGCTAAAATAAGAATTGCACACACCATAATAGTGAGATGAACAAAATAACCCTTGATCACTTTATTCAAAATTCAAATATGCTTGTACACAAGAGAGACATGAGCTCAGATTTATCAGTCTGATTCAAATGCTAGTACTATTATAAAACATTATATCTCCATGAACTCAAAACCTACAACAAAATGACTCAAAACCTAATTTTCATTTCTTCTATAACTACAGACTTTACAATTGCTTTGCAACTTCACCTAGACTCGACCCAAAATTTCTAACTTGCTAACCCTATACTTTTGGCCTTGAAATCCTTCTTATAGAAATTGAAGGAGAAAATAAGCATTGGGCCAGAAAGTACACATGTCATCAGCTAATTGGACTACTTTGTGACATTTCAAAATTCAGTTACAATAGACATTCTCCCGAATAATCTTCTTGTTTCTTCTGATTTTTCCCGTTGAGGATGATTTGATATAGAAGTGAATTTTCAAGAGCACGCGCACTCGAACTACCACCAAAAACAAAACCTAAATTTTTTATGACTGCAACAGTCAATTAATTAACTATTAGCAGTTACTCCTTCTTTTACTCTTCCTCAGTCAAATATGTATCCACCCATCACTGGTATTCTTCATCACCTAGCCAATTGAAATTGATTACCTCATCCACCTTGGCACTGTAGGGTGTATATTTAACTTCCACCTAGTTTTCTTTATTCCCAAAAGATTCAAGAAATGAACTGGTGTTGATGATCTTGTCCATGCAGCTCACTAGTAGATCAGAATCCAAGTCATCATAAATTAAAGCAATTTGGGCATCAATGATTCTATTAGCCTAATCCTTCCACTATTGAAGAGACCTAATATTACCCTACTCATCAATTATATCAGGCAACAATGTATCATTCCAATCATCAAAATTCATCACCAATTCCTCTATTTTCCTACTCAAGTCATCTGGTAAGGCCTGAAAACCTTGCAATGATTTAACCAATACCTGAGTAGGTCTTAATGAATATGGCCTATTATTTACATCAAATCTTGAGGCTTTATACATCACATCCAAGTCATTGGCCCTAGGGATCCATTTCTTAATCAATGGTATTTTTACTTCCTGATCCATGTCTAAATTCTTTATTGCACCCACTAATAAAGAATAAGAAGAATGTACACCTAGAAATCTATTATCAACTTTTTCATTTAAATGCTGCAAAATTGTGGTGACCATTTCCTTTTGCCTCAATGCTGCCCTCTCCTCACTATCTTTCAAAGAATCCTTTAGCTCTGCAACTTTGTGCATTAATTGTTTCTTTGTTGGATCAACAGAGCACTCTAGCTCCTCCTCAATTGGTTCCAATATGGAGGTAAGGGCAGGAATCTCAGTAGGAGACATTGGTGTGGAAACAACAAATCATAATGACTTAATTACAAGAACACTTGATGATGCCCCTATCTTCCTGTACTTCAATCTTTCAACCTTTTTTTGCAGCTCAATATTCCTTTGATGTACCTTGTTGTATTCCTCAATCATCAAATTATAATTCTCCATATAATTCCTCTTTTTAGCTTCTTCTCTTTCTACAGTTTTTGGTACCAATTTGACCAAGTTCACACTTAAACTTGTAGCCTCCATTGTTGAAGTTTCTGAAGCTCTTTTTATTATGAACCATCCCCTAAATTTAGGGTTAATATATGTTATGCTTTGATTTTTTCCCTTCAGGGCCAAAGCCCATATTTCAAGGGTCTCATACTCCTCACTGAAGGTAAAGTCTTGAAATGCTTCCCTGACTTCTTCTTCTAAATTGTGGAGGGGATGCTTATATTTCAAAACAACATTAAAGGCCAATGCATCAGAAATATCCCATTCAGGTAAGATCAAGACACCAGCTTGATCAACCAATTTTCTCCCTTCTTCTGGAGTGATTTTCTTAAATTCATTCATCAATTCAGCCTTCACTTGATCATCATGTTCATCATCTGACCTATCCAACCTCTGAGCTCTTCTTTCCTTGCACTTGTTCTGGTATTCTCCCAATTTCATCCTCCATACCAATTGCAAGAAGGCAAGTGTCTTTACAAAAGTGTCATCATCTAAGAATTCCTTGAAAGCTTCCATTATTGCATCTTGTACACACTTTTCTTTTATGTCCAAGTCTAACAAAACCAATTCAACTGGTCATGGAGGGGATGTCATGCCTATCTGCAGGTCTTGGTCTGTAAAAATAATTTCATCCATCAAGTCCTCCTAGGACTGCTGAATTCTTTTCCTTTTGGGAGCTAGCGATGATGGTGGCAGTGAGCGACTCATATCTGGTGATGAATCAAGATGAATTATCCTTATAGTTTCTGGTGGCTTGAGATGTGATCTTGGTGGCTCCTCTAATTCCATTATCTCTTTTCCTTTCATATCCTTCTCTTCCTCTTCATCACTATCATCCCTTACCCTCTTGTAGATGGGCTTGTCTTTTGGGGGTTGGTAGGTTGGCCTTTCTTCCAATCGCTATGTAACTTGTTCCTGTTTAGAAAAATCCAACCCTAGATTGATTTTCTTTGTCCTTAGAATATCCATGATTTCCCTAAAATCTTTCATCAAACAATCAATCTTCTTATCAAAAGGGGTGAATTCCATCAATGGATCATATTTTGGGTCCATCTTGTGTACAATAGCCAACAAATTATCATAGGCAACCCATTTTTACTTATTCAATTCTTGCCTACTCAAATCAAAATAATTCCTGATCAGGTCCAAAAGAAAATTGAACTAATGAACAAATTTTGCTCCTTTTATTCTTTGTCTGAACAAAGTGAAGAAACCCTCAAGGTCACATTGCCTCCTAGGACCGAAACTCAAATTGTACAAATCAAAGAATTTGGAAAAATGCACCCAACCTCCCTTTGTAACGAAAAAATCAGAGACCATTGTGTAATCGAGATAGAAAGTCCCTTTGCCCTTCCAAGTGAGATTATCTTCATGAATGCAACCAATCTGTGACATGACCTTAGCAAATCCAATCCTTGATGGCACATTCTAAGGAAGGATGTGTGGAGATCCCTAAAATCCGTATACTCTCAAAATAGTGTTGACTAGATATGGGATGATATCACCCCAATTGTGGTAGATCCTCAAATCAGGCCTCCTCTCCCTAGGCCTAAGAAAATAATGCAATTCTATAGGAGCCCTGGGTAAATTCACCATCAATCTTGCTCGTAGTCTTGATGCAAAATAGTTGTCAAACTATACATAATTGGCACTTTTTCTATTATATGAAAGGTCAACAGTCCAAACCTATACTAGCGGCCTTTCTTCATTGAAAAATATATTCAATTGAATTTTCTCAGAGAAGAAATCAACATTCTTGAACAAAAACATATGCATGAGAATAGAATACGAGTAAAAAGCTGTGCTTGTGGCATTCTGCTATAGCCTCACTAACCCTTCATATATTTTATGAGCTAGGAAAGAAGCAAAATCATAAACTACAGAGAAATTTGGATGTTGTATCTGCACCCCCATGAACATAAATGCATTTGGCATCATAGTGTTAGGGCTAAATCTCAATATTTGGCATTGAATAGAAAGTAGCTAGGAAGTGTTTAACAAAAATGTCTAGTCTGAAAGGCTCCTGATCACTAGGGCTGATATGAACTCTTGAACCTCCTGCCTTGGCCAAATGAGGTGGGAGCATCTTCAATCTAAAAAGAGGTTTAATTGTCTGATATTCTTGCTTCATATTTTCAAGCTCAATAGGGACTAAAACTCCATTGGGTTCAAAAAAATAAAAAACCTATTGAATTTCCTCTTTATTAATACTCAGCAGAACCCTTCCATCACTGTCCCTGTCTACCTATGTGACAGGATCATACCTTGCAGCCATTGCCCTGAGCAAATCCACATCAAGAAACACATTGGGAACGACTAGTTTTCCCATGTCATACATCCAACCATTTGAGAATGGGTGGGGAAAATTTATTTTTCCAAACCATAGTCTGAACATTTCCAAACCCTTCATCGACACCCTAGCATCAACTATGTTAAATAAATTATACACTAACCCCTCCCCAAGGGTTTTTCCTCGCATTAAGACCTACCCCATTTTCTATCATTTTTCGACAATGGCAATTGATCTAAGAAATCATCATACAGGTTCCTTTTCAAATAATCAATTTGGCAAGAATGGTGCTTTGATGGTGCCATCTTGAACAAACTAGGGTTTACTTAAATAACAGACCTTAAACAAAGTAGGGCTTTTAAATGGTGCAAAATTACAAACAAGTAATTTGAAATTTCAAATAAATTTTGACTCAATTAAAACACTAATACAACTTTCAAAAATTTCCCAAAAATCACACAACAAAATATTTGATTCAAGGTAAAATTTCATAAGGAAACGCAGAGTTCAAATTAAAACTTTTTATCTTGCAGAAACCCTAATTCCTCACTGCAACAACTTGCAAATTCTTCCTCGACTTTCAAAACTACTCTACGAAACTCCTTGAATGCTTTTGTGACAATAAAACAGGGAAAGAATTCATTTATTCAATCAAATCAGGAAAGAATACATCTCATTCGCCATTAAAGCTCGCTCGCGCTTCACCAATGACTCCAATTGTATTTGATGCAAGTTTGAATATTACCCATTGATATTCATTTTGGATGGATCATCTAACAACTGCATTTTAATTAGTCTGAAATTTACTTCCACCATAGCAGATGGCCCACCACCTCCTACATCGTGAAGGAAATCCGCATGTCTTCTTCCCCTTGATATCACAATCACTAACCAGCCTACAACTTCTGATCCATGATAGCGGGAAACCATAGATCTCGATCATCAATGATCCTACTCATTCAAATGGTTTCCAACTCTGACCTTAAATGTTGGGCACCTTTTTCTAATAAGATTAAAACATCTCGGCCCATTTGAAACATGTTCATTTTATACCCTCTTTAGTAACCTTCCAATTAATGTATTAAAGCCGGCTTAATACATTAAAACATTCACAATATTCTTTTGGCTTCACCAATTGTGACAAGTGGCGCCCGCCTATCATATCACGATCAAATGACCCTCATCAATGGTCAAGGTAATTCCCCCTTTGCAAAATATAAAACATTTATTAAATTAAAGGGGACACAACTAGGTCGATGACAAACAATGTCATGAAGTTGTTTTTAAAAGGGGCACGGGGTCACCCTAGACTTAGGAAAACTTAAAATCGACCCTAGGAAAATATAACGACATACTAGAAAGGGACCAGGCCTAGATAGGATGATGGGACTTAAGTTGTTTTAAAGCCCCCTAAAAAATTAATGACCAAATATAACAAAGCTAGGGTATTAGATATGAAATTAGGGTTTTTAACATGAATATTGGGAAACAAACATAGAACCCTAACCCTAAACCTTTCAAAGACCATTTTATAGAAAAATCACCATGGAGAACCAAAAAAATAGGCAAGATCTTCAAAAATTGTAGGGCAGATTTTTGAAGTTCCATCAGTGACTCCAGTTGGGGACATTCATTCCAATGGAATGAAGCGAGAATTTAGAAACTTAGGTTGAGTAGACCAATTGTAGAGATGACCAAAAAGAGGTTGTTCGGACTAAACAAACCAATAGGAAAGAAACCTATTACTAACCTATATACAAATCTAAACTATTGTTCATGGAAAAACATACTTCAAGTGAAGTATAACTTGAAGAACTATCCATGAACTCGTAGTTCAAGAGTATCTCCTGTCATCTCTTGGAAGAAGTATGAATCTTCACCCCACTTACTACTCATCAGAAATGGACCGAGCCAGATTGCATCAAATTTTCCATGCTTTCCCTTATCTTCTAATCTAGCATTCCACATTAGGACCAGATATTCAACTTGGAAGCTCCTTACAGTTGCCCTTTTTTCATACAAGTTCTTTACTTGCGACTATAATTTTGCATTTTTTATTCGAATCTCCCTCCTAGTTTCATCCAACTCTATGAGAGCTTCTACTCTCAGTTGCATTTCATCATCAATGCCATTATCATATGTCTGGACAAACTTATACATCTCCATCAAATTATTTTGGGGCAACCTTGCTTTATCCCATAGACCAAGTCAAATGGGGCACAACCTATTTCTTTCTTCACAGTCACCCTATCTACCCAGATTGCTAATTTCAATTAGAATCCCATGCTTTCTTGTTTTTATTTAGGACTCTCTTTATGATTTTCATCAAGCTCTTATTGCTTGATTCTGCTTGTCCATTTACCTATGGGTGATATGGTGATGAGTAGGAGATTTGGATCCATGCTTCTCACAAAAGTCTATGTACTCCTCAGATTTGAAACACATTGCATTATCTAAAACAATCCTTTCTGGACATCCAAATCTAGTCAATATATTACTCATTAAGAAATCAATTAACACCTTACTAGTTGCCTTCGTAGTTGGGATTGCTTCCACCTACTTGGTAAAATAATCAGTGGCTACCAATATCCATGAGTGGCCTCCACTGGATTTGCATGCTATCTCTCCCATAAAATCAATACCCCATTGCTAAAATGGAGATTGCACTGTAATTGGTTTTAAAGGAAAGTTACCAGAAAAAATTAACTTACTAGAGAAACGTTGACAAGCATCACATTTCCTTACCAACTAGTGTGCATCTCTAAAAAGTGTATGCCACCAAAATCCAGCCCTCAGTATCTTGTGTACAATTGTTTTGGCCATTTAGTTCCCTCCATAGACTCCACTTTGCATCTCAATCAGAAGTTCATGTGCTTCATTCTGATCTACACATTTTAGCATGACACTTTCCCCATTTCTCCACCAAAGCTTACTAGGTATAATAACATACTTGATATCATGCCGTTTCAATGTCCTTTTCTCATTGTCACTTAAGTTGTCAGGACATTTCATCTTTTGCAAATAATAAATCATACCTTTATACCATTCACAATGTTCCATATCACATATGTGTGATATATTCTCCTCTTCCTACAAATTTATTTGATTTGCTTCTAAGTTACTTTGGGCCATAAGCTTGGCCAATCCTTTCCCTCTTACCAGTTTAGTATTCTGGATCTCAATGTTGAATTCTTGGATCCTATTGATCCATCTATACCATTTTCTTGATACTTCCTATTGTGTAAAGATATCTTTGACAATAACACTGGGTACATATGCAACCATAGTAGCTCCCATCAAATAAGGCCTGAATAATTTTACTGCCTTTACCAATTCATATGCCTATTTCTCATTGATATCATACTTGAGCTCTATAGCTTGTAAGGATTTACTAAAAAAGGATATAGGTTGTTCAAAACCTTGTGCATTCTTTTGCAACAACATAGCTGCAATTGTATGGAAAGAAGCAAATGAAAAGATCTATAAGGGCTTAGAAAAATCAGGGGTTTTCAATATAGGAGCCTCCTTTATTGCTTTCTTGATGGCCTAGAAGGCCTATGTAGCATTCTCTCCCCATTCAACCTTAGCTCCCTTCTTAAGAATTTTGGAAATTGGGAAAACTATCTCAGCAAAGTTTGCCACAAATCTCCTTAGAAAGTTTATTTTCCCAAAGAAAGATTGTATACCTTTGATAGTGCAGGGTTGTGGGACTTTGTTTATTGCAGAAACTCTCTCTAGATCAATTCTAACTCCCTCCTTGGAAATAATATGTCCTAGCAATTTACCCTCTCTTACCCCAAATGCACATTTCTTTGGATTCAAAGAAATACCATACTCCAATGCTCTGTTAAATATATTCTCAAGATGCTCACAATGATCCTCTTATTTTTTGGAATATGTTGTCAAATCATCTTGGTATATCACCAAAAATATGTTAATAAAGTCTGAAAATGCCACATCCATGGCTCTTTGAAAAGTAGCCCCTGCATTTGTTAGACCAAAAGGCATTCTCACATAAACATATGTTCCCTAAGGTGTAGTAAATGTTGTCTTATATTGTTCAGATTCCTTGACCATGACTTAGTTGTAACCAGAAAACCCATCCATCATTGACATCAATTCGCAGCCTGTCACCCTTTGTAACATGGCCTCCATGTTTGGTAGTGGATAGTTGTCTTTTAATGAAGACATTCAATTTCCGAAAGTCTACACATAATCTAATGTGGGTTTGTGCAGGATCATGATGGGCCAAAAAGTGGCGATATGTAAGCCATATGATGGCCCATGTGGCTGATGACTTTTTTTTAACCCAAAATTGATGAAACGAAAAGGGATTTTAGAGGCGATTCTCAGCTTTCCACCAATATAAATTATGCTTTACTTTGAATTTAATAAATTATTATTATTCATTTTCTATTAGAATTATGAATAGTCTTGATTGATAGGCTGATTGAAAAACATCTATAACTTTCAAATGGTATCACATTTTTTGAATCCAAAACATGCATCACGTTCTATGCTTCGCATACTATATGATTAAAAAAAAAAAATGAATTTCATGATTTTTTGACCAAGTTAAGGTGGTTAGACAGATGAGCTTTTATATTTTTTAAAAGTTGTAATAAAAAAATCATAATTAATAATTTACTTGGAAAAAAATTATAAAAAAATATGCATCACATCGGAACATGAGTCCTCTACTTATATCTAAAATCTTATCAGAAAATATTATTATTTTATTGTGGTTAGGGTGGTTAGACAGACACTTACTTCTTATTTTTACCCTGAAATTTAAATACTCTTGCATTGAAATTTCAAATTTTCACCAAATAAATTTGTTTTTTTAAAATAAAGGTCTAGTAGTTTAGAAACTACATTCAATTTTCTACAGATTCTATTTTTACATTTTTTAAAAATAATATAGATAACTTATTCAAATTTTTACATCAAGTTGTCTAACTCTGATTTTCTGTGTTTTTATTGCCACTTAAGGGCCTGTTTTTTCCATGATGATCCTGCACATACCCATGTCTTCATTTTTCTTTCTTACTGGTACCAAGTTTGACACCCAAGATGAATGTCTAATTGGCTTAATGATCCCTGCATCCCTTAGCTTCATCAATGTTTTTTGCATTTTGGGGGCTAAGGTAGGATTAATAGGCCTTTGTTTCTTCCTAAATGGTTTGGCACCATCATTCAAGGGAATGTCATGTTGGAATAGATCCTCCCTATACGCTTTAAGATCATCATAAGACCATGCAAATACATGTATGAACTTCCTCAATAGATCAATAAGCATTCTTCTCACCTTTGGTGAAATTTTATTTCCAATGTATACATTTTTTTGTGATGCTTCCGTTCCAAGATTTATTTCTTCCAAGTCAACAGGATGTGAAGCAGTATTATTAGCCTTTGTCCTATCCTAATTGTCAAATACTCTTTCCAATACAACTAAACCCTTAGGAATTTTATTTTATTTCAACTGAATTACCTCATTCCCAAATATAGTGTCTTTACCATCAATTATTTCTACAAAAGCTCCAAAGTCAATTTCATGAATTTCATACTCATCCACACATCTCAGGAATCTCAATATGTCATCATCATCATCAAAAAATTGCCAATTTTTAATATTATCAGGAATTGACGGCCTAGTTTGCACATCAACCTTTGAAATCCCTGCAAAGGTTATATCATATGGTTTCAACGCTATGTTTTCCAATAGATCTCCCTCTGTGTTGTGGCCTCTCTCCATCCAATCTATACCAAATGCATCAAAATTTTCCAACTCATCCCAAACAACAATCCTATACTTCTCAATCTCTTATTCTTTGATGCGTATTTAGCTCTAATTTGGGAAATCACAAGCTCTGAATCTCCAATTACCTTGAGCTTCTTAATCCCATGATTTTCAGCTAATATCAACCCTAATAACAATAGCTCATATTCTACCACATTATTAGTGCAAGCAAATAGCAAAGTGAAAGAAAACTTAAATGTCTTTACACTTGGTGAAACTAACAAAATACCTACACCTGATCCCTCTTTTGAACTTGTACCATCAAAGTACATGGTCCACAAGTCATCATTATTTGATAATTGTTTTACTTCTATGTCAATCAATGCAACAGGCTTATCACACTTACTAGGGAACTCCTCAATTCTGAACTCATTATGCTAGTGTCAATAAAACATGTCATAATGTCAGTAGGATCATGCTCAATCATATGAGATAATTTTGATTCTCTCTCAATCTTAACATCCTTTCCATCAATGTAAAAAGTGGAAAATGATAGGTCACACTGCATGCTACCCCCCATTGATGCACTCCACTTTCTTGGCAATAACATCCCAAAATGCGGTGGGATGTTTGCAACTAACACACTCATGGTTAAGTCTTTCTCAGGATACTGAGTCAATTTATAAGGTAATGCTCCGATAGTACCAATAACCGACACTTCCCTTGAATCCATTGCATAAAATTTACCTTGAGTGGTATCCACTATCAGGCCCATTGCCTTCATGATCTTGACTGGCATAACATTGTTTGATGCCCCTGAATCTATCATACAATTCTTCAATTTTTTCCCATTTATAATAACACTCATGAAAAAGAATTTATGTTTTCAAGGAACACATTAATAGAATTCCCTAAATATACAGGGGGAATTTGTGACACATTTCCCTATATTTCTTTCTCTTTTCTTTCTTCTTCATCCTTTTCTTTTTTACCACTACCTTGTTCAACCTGAGTAACAAAAACACCTCTGATTAAGGCTACTGCCTTTTCGTTATGTTCATCTATTCTCATCATTTCTAGCAAAGGTACATAAACTTTAACTTGAGAAAGCAACTGTAACATATCTATTGGCATATATTTTGGAAAATCAAACATTATACCTTCATCATTTTTCCGTTTCTCTTGTTGCTTGCTTCTTTCAGTTGTCTTTTGCTTCTTGTCCTCAGAGATAGGTTCAACAGACTTTATGATCATTTTAGTCTTCAACAATGGTGAAGCTAGATCTCCTTGGGGATTTTTAATTTCATTATTTTTCGCCCAAATCTTGTTGGTTTTAACCTCTTTAACCTTGACAACATCCTTCCTGTTATCCACTTTGTCATCCTTATTTTTATCCTTTTGTTCTTTGATAAATAAGCTAGCAGGCTTACCTTGTTCACCACCAACTGTCTCGTTTCTCAACTGAAATGAGATTTTCACTTGAGCAACCATTTCTATAGTCAATCTTGTAATCTCATCCTCTGATGGTCTCCTTAGGGACATTGCATCCTCATCTTGTTCCATATTGCAAGTATTATGATCAAAATCACCTTCCTCATTAGAGAAAACCTGTTGATGGTGTGTTTCATTTCTTTATCTCTGATTATCCACATCCATTCCATGTGACTCATCACTAGAGGAACATTCTCTTTCATCAATATATGATTTGGTCATACAAACATCCACATCATCTTGCTCAATTTCAAGAGACAACTCCTGAGCTTCCTGCCCTGTTCCCTCAACAACAAGAAACTGAGCAATACAACAATGACTTTGACTATGTGGATACTCACAAACCTCACACCATGGTCTATCTTCTACCAAATTTACTGAATGCTTTTACAAGGGGTTTGGTGTATTTTGATCCTGTATAGGCTTTTGGTTGGGCAAGATTGGCTTCCCATCTTTCCAGTTTGTATTGTAAGGGTAATTTTGCAATCTAGGAGGTCTTTCATTCTTATTATATTGTTTCTTCTCATTTCATATACCCTTTTCTTTCCTAGAAATGGTATATTTTATGTCCTTCAAAGAGTTCAATACCTTATCCCATTTATCCTCATCTTTAGGCTTTGAGCCAAAGGTTTTTTCAACTTTTTCCTTGGGATTATTTAGGAGTGTAGGCTCTTCTCTTCTACCATATTTCCCAGAATCTCACCTGTTACTTTCAAAATTTATAGCCACCCTACAAGAATCTATCATGGTTTGAGGGTTTTTATCTCTGAGGAGATATGCCATTTTAGCATCAAAAGCATTGAAATATGTTGTTAGACAAACATTCTCATCAAGCCTTAGGACCTGAAACAATTTGTACATTGCCTTTTGAAACCTTAAATTAAATTTTTTATAGGCTCATTTAGCGACTTCTTGATATTATTGAATTCATTCAACATGAAACTAGCATTGGTCTTGTCACCATATTGTTCCTTGAAAAAAATTCAAATTCATCTCATGAACAAATAATATCATTAGGTAGACCCTTGCACCAAACCCTTGCATCTTCTACCAGGGATTATACAAACAATTTCATCACAACATCCTCATGCTCCACTTCATAGTCATTTAACATATCCATAAAAGCTTTCAATTTTTCTTTTGCTGTCACAACATTATTACCAGCAAATCTACTCATCTTCTCTCTCAAATCATCTGGGATGGGATTTGGATAACTTGGAATACCATCAAAGTACAATTGCCTATATCTTTCCAGCTATATAGGTCTTCTTTGAAATGGTCCCCTAGTCTTCTGACAATCAATGTCAACTCCTATATTTTGTAATCTAGGACCTCCCTGACTTGGATTGACATGCTTAGTAGCATGGATTTTTGGGCCAAAATTGTTTGTGTTGGTATCCAAAAATTTTTTAGGACTAGGTTTGGAGGAATCTTGGTGATTTTATGAGGTTGCAGCTTGGGTAGCCTCATCTAAGCTTGTAATCTTTAGGAAACTTATTTTTCTTTTCATCTCTACATTTGCAGCTTCAATTTATGTTCTCTCCAATTCCTCTACAAGAGAGTCACCTTCCTTTCTAATCTTTTCTAACATTGTCTCATCTTGTGATGGTACATGTGGAAGAAAATCTTGCCTTGGGTGTGGGAAATCACCTTATCATTTATGTTAATCCCCTCAACCTTTTGTTTTCCCTTTCCTAAAATGAGTTTAGGATTTGGATCACTTGGTTGAGGCTTAACAAGGTCTAATGGTTTTGGTTGGGTATCAACTTGACCTACAAGACCTACCTTAGATGTAGGCCTTATCTCCTTATCAAATATTTCACATACGACAGGACCCTCAACACTTGGCTTAGGTTTTTCTTGGTTCAAGGCTTTCATTGTTGCCAGCTGTCTAGTCAACCTATCTCTTCCAGTCACAACATGCATCAATTTTGTTTCTCTCTCTTTTTCTCTTTACCTCCTGAGCTCAGCTTGTTTTTGGATCTCTTGCCTTAAGGAGTCAATGTCTCCAAAAAAATATTCATGGTTAGGCAAGGTCATTTCAGAACTTGATGTATCACTTAAATCTATAGGTTTTACTTCTTCATGTGCATGTCTAGAAAATAAAGGAGTTCCATCATCCTCGAAAAGAGGAGGCACACCATTGGTGCTTTCTTTATGATGGCTTCGACTTCTACTCCTTCCTCTTCTCTTTTTAGAATTTTGAACATTATTTTGACATGTTACATACCCTTGGTTTGATGTATTAAATAATGCATCAAAAAATCCACATCTATCTGACTCTAAAATTTTAGACACTTCTTCAAAAAATTTAGGGATAGAATGTAAAGGCTTACTTGTACCTTGATGTACAAGGTTCTATGACATGGGAGCAACATGAATAGATTCTGGTCTTTTCTTTATCCAATCCTTCTTCTTCGTGTTAGGAAGTTCACTCCCCAATCTCCGTTCTAGATGATGCTTCATGAACGACCTGGTGTTCTTCATTCTACATACTTGTCCAAAAGATCCTTCAATTTATAATAAATCTTCAAAATAAGATGCAAACTGGTGCAAAGACTTCAGATCCGCCACCCAATTATCTTGGGAATACCAAATATCCAAAATACTTTGTAGATTTCAAAAGATCTTTGGAACTTTGTATTGACAACTTACAATGTATTTCACCAATGACTCAAAAAACTTTGAATAATAGAAGATATGGAAAAATTTAACATAGAACCATAGGCTCAACCTTCAAATCACATAAACACAATGAAAAATCTATGCAAAATGGATAATAGACACACTAGCAAGAAATATTTAAGTTAACTCCCTAGCATAGTCACCATTTTGGTTGTTTATTTTTTACTACCAGGTTGATCTCCTAATCTACCTATGGAATTTCCAATTCCAATCAAGGGCAGCTCAAAGGACTTGGACCAACTGACGAGGATTTTAAGGACCTCCTACACTTTGGGCTCTGCAAGACTTAGGAGGGTGATCCCTTAATGTGTATATAACCTCTACACCATAATTATAAACAACATTAACCATAACATATAATCTCACTCAATAGCTCAACAAAATGGGAGAAAATTGAATAGAATTGGTTGCTCATCAATAATTTCAACTATTTAGAGCATGAGATAATTATAACACTTCAAAGTAAAATATATTCGTTAATTTTCAATATCTAGCAAGCTATGGGTGAACACAAACAAATAATGAATCAAAAAAATGGATGCAACTTAGATAAGTGCCATATTCCATTAAGGGAGTCAAATTCACAAACACCTAAGGGTTTATAATAGATTTAACTCATATCATATAAGATCTTTGATAATATTTCCTTACAACATCACCAATATGTAACCCTAACTCAATACTACTTATTAGATATGTGTACACAACATATCAACCTACAATCTCATTTAAGCATTTTAATTAATTCCTTGAATTAAAGCTGAAATAAGAATTGCACACACCATAACAGTGAGATGAACAAAATAACCCTTGATCACTTTATTCAAAATTCAAATATGCTTGTACACAGGAGAGACATGAGCTCGAATTTATCAGTCTGATTCAAATGCTAGTACTGCTATAAAACATTATATCTCCATGAACTCAAAACCTACAACAAAATGACTCAAAACCTAATTTGTATTTCTTTTGTAACTACAGACTTTATAATTGCTTTGCAACTTCACCTAGACTCGACTCAAAATTTGTAACATGCTAACCCTATACTTCTAGCTTTGAAATCCTTCTTATAGAAAATGAAGGAGCAAACAAGCATCAGACCAGAAAGTACATATGTCACCAGCCAATTGGACTGCTTTGTGACATTTCAAAATTTAGTTACAACAAACATTCCCCTAAATAATCTTTTTGTTTCTTCCCATTTTGGCCGTTGAGGATGATTTGATATAGAAGCTAATTTTCAAGAGCACGCGCACCCAAACTACTGCCAAAAATAAAAACTGAAATTGTTATGACTGCAACAATCAATTAAATAATTATTAGAAGTTACTATTTCTTTTACTCTTCCTCAATCACATATGTATCCACCCATCGCTGGTATTCTTCATCATCTAGCCAATTGAAATTGATTACCTCATCCACCTTGGCACTGTAGGGTGTATATTTAACTACCACTTGGTTTTCTTTATTCTCAAAAGATTCAAGAAATGAACTGGTGCTGATGATCTTGTCCATGCAGCTCACTAGTAGATCAGAATCTAAGTCACCACAAATTAAAGCAATTTGGGCATCAATGACTCTATTAGCTTGATCCTTCCACTGTATCTAATATTACCCTACTCATCAATTATATCAGAGAACAATGTATCACTCCAATCATCAAAATTATTCACCAATTCCTCTATTTTCCTACTCAAGTCATCTGGTAAGGCCTGAAACCCTTGCAATGATTCAATTATTGTGGCCTATTATTTACATCAAATATTGAGGCTTTATACATCACATCCAAGTCATTGGCCCTAGGCATCCATTTCTTAATCAATGGTATTGCTACTTCTTGATCCCTGTCTAAATTATTTATTGCACCCACTAATAAAGAATAAGAAGAATGTACACCTGGAAATCTATTATCAACATTTTCATTTAAATGTTGCAAAACTGTGGTGACCATTTCCTTTTGCCTCAGTGCTGCCCTCTCCTCACTATCTTTCAAAGAAATCTTTAGCTTTGCAATTTTATGCATTAATTGTTTCTTTGTTGGATCAACAAAGCACTCTAGCTCCTCCTCAATTGTTTCCAAAGTGGAGCTAAGGGAAGGAATCCTAGTAGGAGACATTGGTGTGGAAACAATAGATGGTAATGATTTAATCACATGAACACTTGATTATGACCCTATCTTCCTATACTTCAATCTTTCCACCTCTATTTACAGCTCAATATTCCTTTTCTGCACGTTATTGTATTCCTCAATCATGAAATTATACTTCTCCATATAATTCCTCTTTTTAGCTTCTTCTCTTTCTATAGTTTTTTGTGCCAATTTGGCGATATTCATAGCTAAACTTGTAGCCTTGAATGTTGAAGCTTTTGAAGCTCTTTTTATTATTAACCCTCCCCTACATTTAGGGTTAATATCTATTATGGTTGGCTTTCTTCCCTCTGGGGCCAAATTCCATATTGTCAGGGTCTCATACTCCTCACTGAAGGCAGAGTCTTGCAATGCTGCCTTGAATTCTTCTTATGAATTCTGGAGGGGATGCTTTTATTTCAAAACAAAATTAAAAGCCACTACATCAACAATGTCCCATTCAGGTAAGATCAAGACACCAACTTAATAAACCAATTTTCTCCCTTCTTCTGGAGTGATTTTCTTAAATTCATTCATCAATTCAGCCTTTCTTTGATCATCATTTTCATCATCAAACCTATTCAACCTCTGAGCTCTTCTTTCCTTGCACTTGTCTTGGTATTCTCCTAATTTCATCCTCCATACTAATTGCAAGAAGGCAGGTGTCTTTACAAAAGTGTCATCATCTATGAATTCCTGGCAAGCTTCCATTCTTGCATCTTGTACACATTTTCCTTTTATATCCAAGTCTGACAAAACCAATTCAACTGGTCGTGGAGGGGATAGCATGCCTATCTGCAGGTCTTGGTCTGTAACAATAATTTCATCCATCAATTCCTCCTAGGACTGCTCAATTCTTTTCCTTTTGTGAGCTGGCAATGATGGTGGTAGTAAGGGACTCCTATCTGGTGATGACTCAAGATCAATTATCTTTATAGATCCCAGTGGCTTGAGATGTGAGCTTGGTGGCTCCTCCAACTCCATTATCTCTTTTCCTTTCCTATCCTTCTCTTCCTCTTCATCACTTTCATCCCTTACCATCTTGTAGATGGGCTTGTCTTTTGGGGCTTGGTAGGTTGGCCTTTCTTCCAATTTCTCTATATTTTGGGTCCATCTTGTGTACAATAGCCAACTTATCATAGGCAACCCATTTTTCCTTATTCAATTCTTGCCTACTCAAATCAAAATCATTCCTGATTAGGTCCTTAGGAAAATTGAATTCATGAACAAATTTTTCTCCCTTTATTCTTTGTTTGAACAAAACAAATAAACCCTCAGTGTCACATTGCCTCCTAGGATCGAAACTCAAATTGTAAAAATAAAATAATTTTCCAAAATGCACCCAACCTCCCTTTGTAACAAAAAAGTCAGAGACCACTATGTAATCAGGACAAAAAGTCCCTTTTCCCTTCCTAGTGAGATTATCTTCATGAATGCTACCAATCTTCTTCATGACCTCAACAAATCCAATCCTTGGTGGCACATTGTAAGGCAGGATGTGTGGAGCTCCCTAATATCCATATACTCTCAAAATAGTGTTGACTGGATATGGGATGATATCACCCCAACTGTGGCAGATCCTCAAATCAGGCCTCCTCTCCCCGGGCCTAAGAAAATCATACAATTCTACAAGAACCCTGGGTAAATTCACCATCAATCTTGCTCGTATTCTTGATGCAAAATAGTTGTAAAACTGTACATAGTTGGCACTTTCTTTGTTATATGAAAGTCAGTGGTCCAAACCTGTACTAGCAGCCTTTCTTCATTGACAAATCTATTCAATTTCATTTTCTTAGAGAAGAAATCAACATTCTTGAACAAAAAACATATGCATGAGCATAGAATACCAGTAAAAAGGTGTGCTTGTGACATTCTTCTATATCCTCACTAATCCTTCATGTATTTTATGAGCTAGGAAAGAAGCAAAATCATAAACTACAGAGAAATTTGGATGTTGTATCTGCACCCCCATGAAAATGAATGCTATTGGCATCACAGTGTTAGGGCTAAATCCCAATATTTGGCATAGTGAATAGAAAGTAGCCAGGAAGTGTTTAGCAAAAATGTCTAGTCTGAAAGGCTCCTGATCACTAGGGCTGATATGAACTCTTGAACCTCCTACCTTGTCCAAATGAGGTGGGGGCATTTTAACTCTAAAAAGAGGTTTAATTATCTGATATTCCTGCTTCATCTTTTCAAGCTCAATAGGGACTAAAAATTCACTAGGTTCAGACAAATCAAAAACTTGTTGAATTTCCTCTCTGTTAATACTCAACAAAACCCTTCCATCATTGTCCTTGACCACCCATGTGATAGGATCATACCTTGCAGCCACTTCCCTGAGAAAATCCACATCAAGAAACACATTAGGAACCACCAATTTTCCCATGTAATACATCCAACCATTTGAGAATGGGTGGGGAAAATTTCTTTGTCCAAACCATAGTCTGAACATTTCCAAACCCTTCATCAACGCCCTAGCATCAACTATGTTAAAGAAATTATACACTAACCCCTCCCCAAGGGTTTTTCGTTGCATTAAGACCTACCCCATTTTTCTATCATTTTTCGACAATGGCAATTGATCTAAGAAATCATCATACAGGTTCCTTTTCAAATAATCTATTTGGCCAGAATGGTGCTTTGACGGTGCCATCTTGAACAAACTCGGGCTTTTAAAGGGTGTGAAATTACAAACAAGTATTTTGAAATTTCAAACAAATTTCGACTCAAATACAACCCTAATACAACTTTCAACAATTTCCCAACAATCACACAACAAAATATTTGAGTTAGGCTAAAATTTCATAAGGAAACACAGAGTTCAACTTATGACTTTTTATCTTGCAGAAACCCTAATTCCTCAATGCAACAGCTCACAAATTCTTCCTTGGCTTTCAAAACTGCTTTGTGAAACTCCTTGAATGCTTTTGTGACAATAAAATAGGGAAAAAATTCATTTATTCAATCAAATCAAGCAAGAATACGTCCCATCCACTATTAAAGCTCGCTTGCGCACTTCGCCAATGGCTCCAATCATATTTGACGCAATTTTGAATATTACCCGTTGATCTTCATTTTGGCTGGATCATCTAACAAATGCATTTTAATCCATCTAACATTTACTTCCACTGTAGAAAATGTTCCACCACCTCCTACGTCGTCAAGGAAATCCACTTGTATTCTTCCCCTTGATATCACAATCACTAACCAGCCTACAACTTCTGATCGCACGATAGTAGGCAACCATAGATCTTGATCATCAACAATCCTGCTCATTCAGATGGCTGCCAACCCTGACCTTAAACATCAAGCACCTTTTTTGCTGAGATTAAAACATCTCCGCCCATTTGAAACATGTGCATTTTATACCCGCTTTAGTGACCTGCCAATTAATGTATTAAAGTTGGCTTAATATATTAAAACATTCCCAATGTTATTTTGGCTTCACTAGTTGTGACAAGTGGTGCCACCCGTGATATCGTGATCACTCACTACCCTATGGTGGGGTCATCATGGGATGGCAGGGAGCGGCTGAGATCAAATGACCCCTCATCAACGGTCAAGGTAATTCCCCCTTTGCAAAATATAAAACATTTATTGAATTAAAGGGGACACTATTAGGTCAAAGATAAACAATGGCATGAAGTTGTTTTTAAAAGGAGCACAGGGTCACCCTAGACTTAGAAAAAATTAAAACTGATCCTAGGAAAATATAATGACATACCAGAAAGGGACCAGGCGTAGACGAGAAGATTAGACTTAAGTTTTTTTATATTCCCTTAAAAAATTAACAACCAAATATAACAAAGCCGGGGTATTAGATATGAAAGTAGGGTTTTTTAAATGAATACTGGGAAACAAACATAAAAACCTAACCCTATACCTTTCAAAGACCATTTTTTAGAAAAAACAGCATGGAGAACCAAAAAAATAGGCAAGATCTTCAAAAATTGTAGGGCAGATTTTTTTAGTTCCATCACCATGATAGAAGAATGACCAACTACAGGCATAAATTATGGGATCTAATTGAAGGATTTGATTCCTTCAACATTCAATTGATCCCACAAAATAAGAATGAAACTGTAGATTCTCTGGCCCAAGTAGCTAGTACATTGCAACCCTTATCACTTTTGAGTTTGAGGAAGTTCACTGTAGAGACATCTCTAGTACCCTCAGTGCCTGACAACGTAACCAATTTCCATGTGTTTGAGGATGACAAACATATTCTTGATTTCATCACTAGCTGTGATGTGTTTGCTTCCCAGGTGATTGATGAGGCTGAAATGGACCTAGAAGGGGTCATTAAACTAAAAACTAATACCATCCCAAAAGTTATGGTGCAATTGGAGAGAATATTTTATTTGGATAAGATAAGAGATCAAGAACAACAAGTGAAAAGGGAGTCCCTTAGCAGTCAATGTGAAACATACAATATGGGGACCCAGGATGGTGTGAAAAATGTCTTTATTGGTAAAGTGTGCACTCCAAAAGAAAGGAGAGGAATTATTGATGACTTACACACCTATCAAGATGTGATAGCCTAGAGTTATGAGGACTTAAAGACATATGATACTTCAATAATCACACACACTATTCCCTTGAAGTCAAATGTTAAACCATTTAGGCAAAGACAAAGGCCAATTAATGCTCTACTGGAACCTATCATTCATAAAGAGGTGCATAAGCTACTTTCAACATGAATCATGTTCCCAGTAGGACACTCAGCATGGGTTGCAAACTTGGTTTTAGTAAGAAAGAAGAATGGAGAAATCAGACTATGTGTTGATTTCAAGAACCTTAACAGGGCATTTAAAAAAGATAACTATCCAGTTCCTTTGTTGGATGAATTACTTCAAATTGTCAATGGGTCTCAAATGATGTCTTTTCTAGATGGGTACTTTGGATACAACCAAGTTATGGTACAATATGAGGATAGGCACAAAAATTCCTTTACTACAAAATGGGGGACTTTTTCCTATAGAAGAATGCCATTTGGATTAATCAATGCTGGAGCTACATTCTAGAGAGCAATGGATACTCCTTTCAAGGACATTATTGGTAAGTGCATGATTATCTACATGAATGATTTGATAGTTTTTTCTACGAAGAGAGATGATCACATGGAAAATTTATGCAAAGTATTCCAAAGATGTAGAGAGTTTGGCATTTCACTTAATTTGAATAAATTCATCTTTGGAGTCACTGAGGGAAAATTATTAGGACCTGTCATTTCAAAACAGGGTATTGCTATTGATCTAGAACGAGTGGAGGCTATAATGAAGATTCAGCCACCTGCAAGAAAAAGGAAATGAAGTCCTTCTTTGGGAAAATTAACTTTGTCAAAAAATTTATCACTGGATTTACAGAGATAGTGAAGCGCTTGAATGCTATGTTGAAACAAGAAGAAAAATTTGAATGGAGTGCAAAAGCTAAGGAGGCATTTGCAGAAATCAAGAGAGCTATTGTTGAGGTTCTAGTGTTGGTAAGTACAGATTATGCCAAGCCTTTTTTAATATATTCATTTGCTTCTAATCACTCATGTACTGGAATGCTAACTCAAAAGTTTGATCAAGGGGATGAACATCCCATAGCATTTATGAGTGCTCCTTTGAAAGATGCAGAATTGAGATACCACAATATGGAAAAGAAAGCCTATGCTTTGGTCTAAACTGTGAAGAAGTTCAGACACTATATACTGAGAAATAAGGTCTTTTCCATAGTCCCTAATCCCGCAGTGAAGATCTTATTGATGCAAAATGAATTAGGAGAGTGCATGGCTAAATGGGTAATTATGTTGCAAGAGTATGATATTGAGATCCAACCCATGAAATTGATGAGAGGGTAGGGATTGAGAAAGACAATGGCTGAGATGGGCCTTGACCTTATGGCTCAACAATATCACCTCCAAGAAGTGTCTCCAAGAGAATGGTATGATGAAATTATCTACTATCTATTGAACCAAAAATGTCTTGAACACCTTAATGTAGTACAAAGGAGAGCTTTATGTCTAAAGAGTGATAGTTTCATGATGAAGGGAGTTCTCTTGTTTAAGAGAAATCATGAGGGGGTTTATTTGAGGTTCATAGGGAAGGAAGAAGCTGGGAGAGTGATGATTGAATTTCATGACAAATACGACACAAGCCATGGTTCAACACCTTCCACTGCAAATCAGATCTTGAGGGTAGGCTATTATTGGCCTACCTTGTTCAAAGAAACACATAACCATGTGAGGAATTGTCATGTATGTCAGACTACAACAAGTAGGGAGAAACATGCAACCCTTCCACTTCATCCTGTTATAGAGGTAAAACCATTTGCACAATGGGGAATGGAATTTATAGGTCCAATCAATCCAACTTCATCTGTAGGCCACAAGTATATTCTCACCATAACTAATTACTTTACCAGATGGACTGAGGCTCTTACATGCAAACAATGCACTTTTGAGGTGGTAATCAATTTCATTGAATCAGGTATTATCAATCGCTTTGGATGTCCATTGGCTTTCGTTAGTGATAATGGTCCTGCTTTTGCATCATTGAATTTTTCTAACTACGCTTATGATCATGGGATTGTCATAAAATTTGCATCAAATTACTATCCACAGGGTAATGGGTTAGCTGAGTCTTCAAATAAGAATCTTTTAACATTCATCCATAAGATACTAGAGAAGAATCCTAAGGATTGGCACACCCAACTTAGATTTTCTCTTTGGGAAGATTGTGCCAGACATAAAACATCCCTAGGAACCTCTCCTTATCACTTAGTGTATGGTTTGAAACCTTTATTTCCCATCCAGCTTAAGATCCCTACCTTGCAATTTATTAATGAATATTATGATGGACAGGATAAGCGTGAATCCCACTTGGCTGAAGTGTTACACCTTGAAGAGAGAAGAGATGAAGCCCTAGAAATTTTTTCCAAACATCAAGGTGTAGTGAAGAGATGGTTTGATAGAAGAGCCAAGGTGAAAGCCTTTAGAATCTTTGACTTGGTTCTCTACTGGGATAAAGCCCACAACTAAAAAGGGGATCATGGAAAATTTGACAGACTTTGGCTTGGACCTTATCAGATTGTAGAGATTCTGGGACATAATTATTTTCGTTTGAAAACTCTCACTGGAGAAAATATCTCGCTGCCTGTCAATGGGTAGTATTTGAAGCATTATTTCTAGTCCTAAGTTGTTTACAACTCTTTCCTTGTACATAGGTAGATTATATTTCCTTTCTATTTTTCTATTTTCCTTTGGTTAGGTTAGGGTTTCTTTTGTTTGTTTTTCTCATTTTCTCTTGTTGGTTAGGGTAGGTCCGCTTTGGTTGGTTTTTCTTTTTGTTCTACTCTTGCTTTATTTTGGGCCTGTTACATTGGTATAACTGGCTGCTTGCTTGGGGTTGTTCTAAGGATTTCTTTTACAAACTTTAATCATCTTTTCAGAGTGAGTTGGTGGAATTCCTTCATCTGATGTTGCATATACTTGGAATTGGAGTCAATTGATTAAGTCAAATTCTGGAATGTATTTGGGTCTCATACTTTCACACAAATCTTAAAGTTTCTGAGGTTGCATATGGTCCTTATGAAGTCTGACTAGGTGAAAAATATTATATTCTGCTCCAACACTATTGTGGTTCCCATCCCTGATTGTGCGCTTCATTGTTTGCAAGGTGAAATGGAAAGTTTAAAGATCTCAAAGAGAATATCAAAAAAATAAAAAAGGGAAAGAAAATGTTGAAAATCAATTAAATGTTCACCTTATTAGGGGCATCCTAGTATCTCTATTAGGGCTATGGATGCTAGGCTGGCAGTAGAGCTATGCTAGGGAGGATCACGATGATAACCTCATCGGGGCTATGGACGCCTGACTGGTAGCGAGGCTCTATCTGGGTTGCTTTTGGAGTTGGAATTGTTATGTATCCCTATTAGACTAAGTTTGGTCCCTACTAAAACTAAGGAAAGGGAAATTAATGCATACACACACACTTTGACCCTGGTATAGGAAATGTTTTCTTGTTTGAGATTTTTGAAACCTTGTCCATAGGTAACCCGATGCTTGGATTGAAACCAAAGATTTTGGGTTCTTGATTCCAGTTTGTCATTGAAATTCTCTAGAGCATTTCCCTAATGGAGTCGTCATTTGTTGTGCAGTTTTTGCACACACGCCCCACTGAAAGTAGGGACCCTTTTTGCCTGGTCTTTTGGCTCTTGTCTGTGGCCTTGCCTTTTCAACTTGTCTTTGAAAATATTGAGTTTTTGTTCCTTGGTTCTTTGTTCCTTTGGTTGTGGGATTTGGTTACTTTGCATTATTTCTAAATGTTTGTCCTATTTGTAAAGTTCCCCTATTATGAGTTAGTGGTTATTGAGTCTTGCAGTTGTCCTCTCTAGAAGTGGGTTCCCTTTCCCTTTGTTTGTCCTTAGTGTTTTTTGTGGGTCTTAGGTCTTGTTATTTTCCTCCTAAGACTTTGTTTCCTTTTCTTGGTGGGTTCGGGCATGGGATGAGACTAAAATCTGAACTTTCACAAAGTTCGTGGTTCAGTTTCCATTCCCGTTCTAGCTCAGCCTCTGCATCTTTTTTGTTTTGCTGGTGTTTGGCCTTTGGGTTGTTTCCCTCTCTTAGGTCCGCTTGGGTCTACCTTTTTCCTTCATTGTTTTCCTTTCATCGGAAGTGGAATCAAGATGGGAACTAATTTCGGAACCTTCGCAAGGTTCATGTTTTAGTTCTGGTTTCAATTCTAGCTCCACTTCTTGTGTCCTTGTTTTCTTCATTGTTCGACCTTTGGGTCGGTTTCCTCCCTTGGGTCTTCTTTGGTTTTATTTTTTCCTTCGCCTCCTTTCCTTCGCTGGAACCGAAATCAGGGTGGGAACTGAACTTGAAACTCTACTAAGGATTCTGCCTATTTTGGTTCTGCCTCTACCTATTTTGGTTCCACCTTCGCTTGTTTTGATTCTGCTTTTTGTTTTGGTTCTGCATCTGCCTGTTTTGGTTTCATCTCCGACTGTTTTGGTTCAGCCTCCACCTGTTTTGGTTCTGCCTCCGCCCATTTTATTTCTGCCTAGTTTAGTTTCGCCTCTACCTGCTTTGGTTCTGCCTTCGCCCATTTTATTTTCACCTTTTTTCTAGTTTTGTGTCTGCCTATTTTGGTTCTACCTCCGCCTTTTTTTTTTCCGCTTTTTGTTTTGGTTCTGCCTTCGCTTGTTTTGTTTCTGCTTCTATTTTTTTTTGGTTCTACTTCCCCCTTGGCTTGTGAGTGGTTTCCTTGCCTTGGTGATTCTAATGGATTGACTTGGATTTTGATCCTTTAATGGATATTAATTATGGCCCTTTTGATTGCAGGATGGATTGGGCAAGTTGTTGTTGTCGGGGCTGAAGAAGGAAGGAGCGTACTTTGAAGATATTGTGGGATCTGCAGGATACAACCAGGTACACTTTGTGGCCATGGGTAGGTAGAACCCATTTGTACACAGAAGTTTTTCTCATTGACCATTCATCTGAGGTGGACGTGACATGGAAAATTCAAACTGGTTTGACTCGATCAGAGTCATTCTTGATGCCTAGCTAGTCAACCTCACATTGTGTGCACGTTGTCGCTCTTCTGCTTCGTGCTGATGAGACATTAATGGAAGAAGGGACCTACGAGCTTTGTTCAATATGAATCAGTATTTGTAAAGATCCCAGGTCGATCTGAGGAAGGTGCCTCATGCATTCAATGTGGGGCGATGATATATTGCGAGCTATCTGGGCTGATATGGTTGGTGGCCGACCTTCTTTGTAACCCTAGATTAGGCTGGCATAGGATGAAATCTCTATAAGTATGGCATTTCACCTCATTTTTAAAGGGTTAGACAGTTGGTTAGTTTGTTAGAAGTAGATAGAAGATAGACTAGAAGATTAGAGTAGAAGGTTAGAGTTAGGAGTTAGTCATATTTCAAGCAAGTGTTGTAACACAAATTATCAGAATTATTGCTATTAATGATTATTCAATGCAAGTGAAGACATTGTGTTATTATTGGTGCCTTCTTTGAATTGATTAATCTTGCATGGTTCTTATTCTATCTTTAAAATTTCTTGGAAATGTTTGAATGCATTTTAGATTTAGAATTAAATGATTCGATAGTGCTTGTGATTTAGTGCTTGGAGTGTTGTAGCAATCTCTGGTTCATATTTTGGGCAGCTTCTTGATTGTGGGTTTGTTGTGCAAGGTCAACCTATACCCGATATTTGTGTGCTTAGTTCAATTATGGGAATTTATCCAGTTTAATTAAAAGAATGTCCATGATCTAAAAATCTTTAATTCCTTAGAAGATTGCACTATTCCTGTGAGATTGCAGATATAGCCTGGGTTGATCATAAATTAGTTTTTTGAGGGATTGGTCAGTTCCGAGCATTTCATCATTAGTATTATTGATTCTAGGAGTAGTATTAATCTTAGGATTTCTGAAACCCTTTTATCTTTTGTTAATTCTTTGAGCTTTGGTTAAACCAGGAATTCTACTATCATTGTATTGCAAAAATTTGATAAGTTTAGAGTTTCCAGCATTTGTTTTGTAAGGCCTCTTTGTGATTACCAAAATTTTCATATTTATCACTGAGTTGTTTTGTTGCAAGTCATGACTTGACACCTGAGAGACCTTGGGGTTATCTCTTTTTCAATAGAGATTAACCTTTCAAGAGAGATAGGATACTATATATATTTTTTCTGAGTTATTTCTGTGCAGAAAATGCCATCAACACCATGTTGTGACTCTTAGAAAAGAATTTGATCTCCTTGCCTCCTATTAGAGATTCCTATGCCTAATCATAACATCTCCTTTGTCAAAGCTAGTGAATCAAAGAATGATGTGATGAATGTTTACATAGATGAAGAAAAATTAAACATTAACCTTGTAGATCATTTGATTGCATTTATTGACACTAAACCTTGTAAGAGCCTAACTAAAATGCCACTTGATATTTCTTTCTCACAACAAGACATACTTAAAAATGCACTCAATGGTCCTCTTTACATAGTTGGAAGAGTCAAAGACAAGCCTAATAATGGGATATTAATTGATATCATCTATGTAGATAACGTGATCACTGAAGAATTCATATTTCTGCATGAAATCTATCAAGATACATATGAAGAAGGGTATGTGTAGGATCATGATGGGCCAAAAAGTGGCGAGATGTAAGTGATATGATGACCCATGTGGTTGACAACTTTTTTTTAACCCAAAATTGATGAAACAAAAAGGGTTTTTAAAGGAGATTCTCATGTTTCCACCAATATAAATTATGCTTTACTTTGAATTTAATAAATAATAATTATTTATTTTCTATTTGAATTATGACTTAAGTCCTGATTGATAGGCTGATTGAAATACATCTATAGCTTTCAAACACTATCACATTTTTTGAATCCAAAACATGTGCCACATTCTATGCTTTGCATACTATAGAATTAAAAAATAAAAAATTGAATTTCATGAATTTTTGACCAAGTTAAGGTGGTCAGACATATGAGTTTTTTATATTTTTAAAAATTTGTAATAAAAAAATCATAATTAATTATTTATTTGGAAAAAAATTACAAAAAAATATGCATCACATCAAAACATGAGTCCTCTACTTATATCTAAAATATTATAAAAAAATATTATTATTTTATTGTGGTTAGGGTGGTTAAATAGACACCTGCTTCTTATTTTTTCCCTAAAATTTAATTATTACTACATGGAAATTTCAAAATTTCACCAAATAGATTTAAAATAAAATAAAATAAACCTAATAGTTTAGAAAATACATTCAATTTGCTATAGATTCTATTCTTACATATTTTTGAAATAATATAGATAACTTATTCAAATTTTGACATCAAGTTTCCTAACTCTGATTTTTCTAAATTTTATCGCCACTTAAGGCCCTATTTTTTCCATGATGATCTTGCACATACCCAAAAAAAAAAGCATGGATCAAAATGCATAATGTATTTTCCTGCCCTACAATTGGCTTGATAAATCTCCCTCTAAAGGTTGGACCGAAAAAAATAAATGTCTCACTCACCATCATCCCGTTGTTATACCAATTTCGTTAAATCTAAGTGATTGATGGTATAGTCACTAGTATTAGGTGAGGTAAAACCATATGATGTTTTTATTAGATTTATTCAATTAGAAGATGAATTGGAAGTTTATTATTAATTGACTTATGTGATGTATGCTATTAGGATTTTGACCTTGTTGGTGATGACAACTGTAGTATCATAAATTGTCACCCTTGATAGTTTCACACTAGGTTTTTCTCCCCTGTGTGCTTGGACCTAATTATACACTTAATTTTATAAATTATGCATTCCATGGCCCATTTTAACATTTATTAGAAAATCAAATGTGAAATACCAAAGTATGCATTTAATATTTTTTCCTCAACACTTTGAATCCTAAAAATTGAGGGATCTATTCTAGGGTGCACTGCACCCTAGACCTCTTAAGTTGGCCCAAAATAAAAAGGTCGGTGTTGGTAATTTATTATTTAAAATTCTAATTCTAATTTTCGGCCATCGAGATTTAATTTTTGTGAAACTAGAAGAGTTGCATATAAATACATAGTATTTTCACCATTTTAATAAAAGGAGAGAAAGAAGGAGAAATATATTGAGAATTCAATTGAGAAAACCAACTATCCTAAAAGTAGTCAAAAGTGGAATTTACAAGATTATTGTAGCATTTTATCATTGAAGCATCATGTGAAGTTTTATGCGAGTGTTCATGTTTATGCATTTTTTTGAGTACTAACTCTTGTATGTCTTCAAATCAAATCAAGTCAAACAAAAATGAATCTTTAGAGGTGATGAGGATGACTTCAATCCATTAAGGGTATCAAATCTGAGTGACGAGTTGTTACAAAGTGTTAATTCATCATTTATTTACCATTTAGTCTCTATCGCTCAAAATGGTACACCCTATTTTCATTTAATTTTTCCATTGTGGAGGTAGAAATACCAACATGAGGTTTGATTGAGGAAATCCCCTATATGGAACAACCCTTCCCCCCTCTTTATGTGTACAAGTTATAGATCTAAAGAAGGTTGGAGGAAGATTGAAGATAATCTACTCACTCATGCATCAAAGCCCTACAAGTTGACAAGATATAAATTTTAAATTATCTCGACAAAAAATAAAGATTTGACAACTAGATATGAAGAGAAGAAGTTATGAACCAATATCTAGAAGCTTGCATCTTCAAATCTAAGGAAAATAAATCTAGACAAGGGCATCCTTGCACCTTTTACTAAGGAAAAAAGGCTCAAAATTGAATACTAGGTGCACAATACTCTACCCTTCTTAGATATGCTCTCAAAATTTGGTTTCTTAGTTTTATCACTAAAAAAATGTTGCACTTTCAGATTAGGTCTTGTAGTCAAATTAATTCCATTAATCCACATTAAATTCAATCAATTGCTAAGTAATTAAAATTTAGATTCAAGGTTGATTGACTCATCTCTCAGGTTGAAAGTCTTGCAAGTATGAGTAGTTGGTGTTGTCATTGATGTCAATAGGATTATGTTTGTGTTGTTATTAATGTTAACTAGTGATGGTTAAGAAGTTGTGATGATTCTTTGATTAGTTCCATTATGTTGTCATCAGTAAGTGCTACTTGTGTCAACCTCTAGTATTTCTTTGATAAGCTTCTATTTGTTGATGTTGTTTGATTGAGTATTTTTGTTTTAGTTGGTTTTGTGATGATGAGGAAGTTGTGAAGATGATGAGAATGTGTTTCAAGTGCTTGATTTCCAAGTTGTTTCGAGAAAAAATGAATAAAATAGGAAATAGTGTGTTGTAGAGGTGATCTAGCATACAAATCGTTGTTTTGGTTTCTCTCCTCATTTATTTTGTGTTGAAGATCTACTTGTGTAGGTTGGATATAATGATTGGAGGTGTTCATAGATGTTATATCCAAAATATTAGTTTGGATCATTGTATAGAGAAAGTTGTGTTCACTAATGTGTGAACTATGTTTCTGTGGTATCTAGGAGAAATGGTTTTTCTCTACATTTATTCGTAGTTTGGTTTTTGATCTTGCGATTATGAAAGTTTTTTGATAAGGTTCATATATACCTTCTGTTGATTTTTTTCATTGTTTGGTGCTTTACAAGTTGATTTCTTGAGTTAGAGTGTGTGGAAGATTATCTGGGTGTATAGGATGAGTTTATTCTTCAGGTGAAAGTTGTTGTGAAGGAATTTGTTGGATTGTAGGGTGTCTATGGAATATTCTAGATTTTTTTTAAGTGTTGTGTGTGGTCTTTGAATTATCTTTGGATTCGAGGAAACGTGTACTTAAATGTTAATGGTGTTTACACAAGTTCGGTTGACCTTAGGTGTTTACACTAATTGCTATTTGCTTTAGTGATTGTCAAAGCATGGTATAGTGTGTGTGAGTAGATTTAGTTCTGAGTTAAGGTGTGATGTGATCTTCCTTCACTCCTTTCCATCATAGGAAAGTTTTGGTGCTGACCTAATTTAAATTTGCATGGTTGAGGTTCATATCTGATCTTGGAGAATGTATTTAAGGTTGAAGAAGGTATAAATAAGTGTTGTGTTGATGGCGGATTGGTGTGTAGAGTGAGTGATACAAATTCCAAATTTGTGAAGTGCAGTGTGAAATTTAATGAGTTAGAGCATTGGAAGCAATGAGTAGAATGTGTCTACAATATTTAGAAAGGCTACAAATGTGTTGGTGATATTGTGGTAGAATGTTTTTTTGCATTGAGATGGATTTATCATTGTAACATTCTTCTTTTCTTTTTTCTGTACGATGGAAGTGAGCTAGTGGTAGTGAGTCCTTCTTTCTTTTGGGTAGTGAGCCCTCTCGCAGTGAGCCTATTGTATTTGGTGTTGCAATTAATTTATATTGCAAGCTAATCCTCACCATGGTTTGTCCCTTCTTGGATTTTCCACATAAATTTTGTGTTCTATTGTGCATAGTATTGATGTAGTTTAGTTTTTGTTATTTTATTTTATGCTAAATCATTCTAACAGATTAAAGGATAATAAGGTTGATGTGGATTTGAATATTAATGAGGGTTTTGATGTTTTGATGAACAACTAATTCACCCCCCTTCTCAGTTGTCTTGTGTATTCAACAATTGGTATCAAAGCAAGGTTCCTTGGAAGAAAGTTTAACCACTTGAGGTAGATCAAGGATGGAAAAAAAGAGAGATGCTCCTCTATTTGATGGATCAAATTATGCATTCTGGAAGACAAGGATGGAAGCTTTTCTGGTATCTCTTGGATATGGATTTTAGAAGTCTATTGTGATTAGATACACTATGCCCAAAAATGGTCTGGGTACTATTGATGAGATCAAGGCCTATGAAAAAAATGGTAAATCAAGGTATACTCTTTTAAGTGGTCTTTCTAATACTGAACTTGTGAAAGGTATGAATCTAAAAGCTTCTAATAAAATTTGGAAAAAGTTGGAAAGAATTTATGAAGGCCATGATAATTTCAAGCAAGCTAAGATGTAGAATCTAAAGATCATGTTTGAAAATATGTAGATGTCAAAAGATGAAAACATTATAAGCTACATGTAGAAAGTGGATGAAGTTTTCAAATCCATCAAAAGGCTTGGTGGAAATATTGAAGATGATGAGGTGGTAAAGAAGGTACTAAAAACTCTACCTAAATCATACAATCATAAGGTTTCTGCTATTGAGGAATTTTAGAATCTAAATAATGACTCTAGAGATCAACTACTTGGCACTTTAACTAATTTTGAATTAAGAGAATTTGGTTCAAGTAATGCAAAAGTTGAGGTTTCTTTTAAGGTTGGGAAATTAGAGAAGACTAAGGAATCATATTAGGAGGATCTTGATGATGTAGAAGAAAAATTTGTTAGAAAAATAAAAAAGGGTACTAGAAAGTACAAAGGTAAGTTACCTTTCAAATATTTCAGTTATGGAAAGATGGGTTATTATGCCTCAAGATGACCAAACAAAGCTTTGAATGACAAGAATAAAGAAAAAAACGTAAAGAAATTAAGAAAATTTATTATGTTAGGGAAGATTCTAGTATATATGATGATGAATTTGAATATGGGGATGATGAGGATAGTGAATGTGTGTTCATGGCTATAAGAGTTGAATTTAATTTTTCTAACTTTAAGAGATGTGTGAAGGAAAGTTCTCCAAAAGCAAGTCATAATGCTATGGTGACTACTTTTCATGGTCTAGAGAGAAGTACTATTGGATCATAGATAGTGGATTCTCAAATCATATTACTAGTGACAAAAGTAAGTTTATTAGACTTGAGAAATATGAAAGAGGTCTAGTTAAGTTTGGTGATAATACATCTACTAAGATATACCGAAAAGGTTCAATTAGTTTTGATGGAAAGTATAATAGATGATGTTATTTATGTTAAGGGCTTAAGGCATAATCTCTTGAGTGTTGGAAAAATGTGTAGGAAAGGCTATAATCTTATGTTTTAGGATGATGGATGTAAGATCATAAAAGGCTCTAAAATTGTGGTTGCTTCTAGAAAAAGGAAAAATGAAAAAATTTATCAGCTTAAAGGTGTTAATGGTCATTGCTTTATGACTCAGATTAATGAAATTTGGCTATGGCATAGAAGAATGTGTCACATAAATTTTGATAGCGTAGTGAGAATCAATTTACTTCAAGCTATGAGAGATCATCCAAAGATTAAAAATCCTATTAATGTTGTCTACAAAGAATGACAGATTGGAAAGCAAGCGAGAAAGAAGTTTCAAACTCAAAGAACAATCTACTACCAAAATATTGGAGCTATTGTATACAGACCTTTGTGGTCCAACTAGAGTAAGAATTCTTCAAGGTGATAGGTATTTCATGCTATTAATTGATGATTACTCTAGAGTGACTTGGGTTACTTTTCTCAAAGAAAAATTAGAAGATCTAAATAATTTTAAATAATTTAAAGTTATGGTTGAGAATGAAATGGACATGAAAATAAAATGGTTTTTGTCCGATAGAGGTGGAGAGTTCACATCTAATGAGTTTAATTGTTATTATGAGAATCATGGAATAAAGAGGCACTTATCTACCCCTAGAACTCCTTAGTAGAATGGAGTAGTTGAAAGAAAGAATAGGACTATTCAAGAAGTTGGAAGAACAATGATGAAAGAGGAAAACCTACCAAAATTCTACTAGAGAGATGCAATTCATACTACTATCTAAATACATAATAGAGTTCAAGAAAGAGAAAATAGTGCAAAGACTCCCTATGAGTTGTGGTATAGAAGGATTCCTATTATCAAATAATTCAAAGTGCTTGGAAGAAAATTATATATCAAAAGATATTAAGAAAACTCAAGAAATTTTGATATGACCTAATGAAGGTATCTTCCTTGGACATTATACAAGAAGAAAATCTTACCATTACTACAACAAGAGACTGAAGATGATTGTTGAGAGTGAAAGTGACAAATTGGATGAAGACTTATAGAATAAATATGTAGTGATAGATGGATATGAGTCAGATGAGTCTTCTTGTAGAGAAAATGACAGAGATAAAGGTATGAAAAAAGAAGTTCAAATTGAAGATGAAAAAGCTCCAGAAAGGATTCCTAAGACTCCTAAGTATGTGCAAAATAATAATTCTGAAGATAAGATTATTGGTGACAAAAGTAAAGGTGTTTTGACAGGGAGAAATGATACAATGATAGAAGAATAAGTAAATCTATGTTTACTTTCTAAAGTTGAACTTAAAACGGTGATTGAAGCATCCAAGGATGAATATTGGATCACGGCTATGGAACAAGAACTAATGCAGATTAAGAAGAATTAGACTTGGTAATTTGTCCTAAGACCAACAAAAAAGAATTTTATTGGAACTAAGTGGGTATTCCAAAACAAATTAAATGAGAATGGAGAATTAGTAAGAAACAAGGAAAGGCTTGTATAAGGGCTACTCATAAGTAGAAGGAATAGATTTTGAGGAGACATTTTCTTTGGTGGCAAGAATGGAAGCTATTAGGATGTTTTTGGATTTTTCAACACATAAGGATTTCAAGGTTTATCCTATGGGTGTAAAGTCTGCCTTCTTGAATGGTGAGTTGGAAGAAGAAGTATACATTTAACAATTAGAAGGATTTTAGTTATCAAACAAACCAAATATGGTTTGCAGATTGAAGAAAGAATTATATGGATTGAAACAAGCTCCTGGAGCTTGGTATGCAAGGTTGGATAGGTACTTGATAAAACAAGGATTGAATAAAGGTAAAATAGATAGCAATATTTATTACAGATTTGAAAAAGAGCAAATCTTGATTGTGGTTGTATATGTCGATGATATATTTTTTGGAGGAAATGAAGCCATGTTTAAGAAATTTATAGAAGAGATGTTGAAAGAGTTTGAGATGTATATGTTTGAGGAGATGGATTTCTTCCTTGGAATACAAATTAATTAGATGAAGAAATGAATATTCATTTCAAAATCAAAGTATGTCAAGAAAATGTTGAAGAAGTTTGGAATGGTAGATTCTAAAGTGGTATGCACTCCTATGGTTACTAGTTGCAAGTTGAGTAAGAATGATGAATCTCCTAAGGCTGATCAGAGCAAGTAGAGATCAATAATTGGATGACTGCTATATCTATCTGCTACTAGCCCGGATATCATGCATGTTGTTTGTCTTGTGGCTATATTTCGAGAAGATCCTAGAGAATCATATGTTGTAGCAGTAAAGAGAATATTCAGATACCAGAAGGGTACTCTGAAACATGCTTTGTGATATCCAAAGGATATTTTTCACTAAGTGATTATATAAATGCAGATTGGGTAGGATGTGTTGATGATAGGAAAAGTAAAACTGATGGTGCATTATTTCTTAGACGTAGATTGGTGTCTTAGCAAAGAAATAAGCAAGATTCAATATCTTTGTCTATTGCAGAGACAAAATATATTGCAATAGTATCTTGCTACACATAGGTGTTGTGGATGAAACAAACCTTGAAGGATATCAAAGTTGTATATGATGAACCAATTTCTATCTTTTGTGATAATACAAGTTCTTTTAACATTTCAAAGAATCCAGTGATGAACTCAAGGACAAAACATATCTTAATCTGGTATCACTTTTTGAGAGAGAAGGTTGTAAAGAATGAAGTGAAGTTTGAGTATGTGCCTACAAAGGATCAAATTGTTGATATATTCACAAAGGGTCTTCCTAAGGATAGTTTTGGGTACCTCCAAGAGAAGTTAGGGGTTATTACCCCTCCTTCTTTGAACTAGATGCATAAGGACAAGCATCATTCTAGAGGATTTGAAGATTCATTGTTTGTTCTAGACTATAATTGGAGGCTACCTCTTAGGGGGAGTAGGTGGTGGCTTTATTGTTTGTTGTAGTTAGGGGAGTAAGTACTGGTGTGTAGGTTGGTGTTTTCCTTTGTCAATTATGTGCAAAGTTTTTTGGTTAGTATAGTTTGTTGTGTGCTTCTATGGGGGAGTATGTAGAGTAGAAGTGAGTAGGTACAAGCATGTTTAATGTCAAAGAGGGAGAATGAGAGAGATGTTTTTCCCTTTTCCATTGATGTCAAAGGGGAAGTAATAAAGAAATTCTGAAAAATGATCAATTGTCAAAGGGGGAGAGAGAACAATTTGAAAAAGGAAAGAGTCAATTGAGAAAAGGAGAATAGTAAGCTGAGGGAGAGAGTAAAATGAAGAAAGATAAATATTTTGTTGGTATGTGGTGACTAATCATGCAAATACTATTCACTCTTAATGTATCCTTGCCTAGGTTTTTTTCCCTTTTTGCACATCAAGGGATCGGTAAATTTTTGTTAATCGATAAATGAAAAATGACTTTGTAAAACCCTAATTCTAGAAGCTTCAAAAAAGATTGTTATAAGCGACTGGTATGTAAGTTGCGGTATTGTATTCATGACATTGTAATATTTTTTACACTAGATAATAAACTCATTGGATGGTTGAGTTTCTATAGATGTAGCCCATATTGGGTGAACCACATTAAAATTTTGTGTTGATCTCTTTTGTGTTATCCTTCATTGTTATTTCTAGGTTATTTAATTTGCATATAATTGTTAGTGTTTATTGCTCCAATTTTCCTAAACCCTAGCAATTGGTATCAAAGCCGCATGTATTTTGGTTGATTGGCAAGAAACCTCAAGATTTGAGTGGGAGCAATGGAAGAAGGAAAATTCAAGGTTAAAAAGTTCAATGGCCAGAATTATCAATTATGGAAGATGCAAATGGAAGATTATTTGTATCAAAAGGATCTATGGTGGCCATTGCAAGGAAAATAAAAGAAATATGTTGTGATGTTCGATGGAGAATGGAAAATTCTAGATAGAAAGGAACTGGAAACCATTTGGTTGTGCCTAGCACCATCTATGACATTCAATATAACAAAAGAAAAGACAATAGAGGATCTGATGAAAGGTTTGGCTAAATTGTATGAAAAAACCCTAAACCTCAAATAAGGTATTTTATATGAATCATTTGTTTAATCTAAAAATGATTGAAGGTGCATCTGGGTCATATAATTTAAATGAGTTTAATACAATTACTAGTCAGTTAACTTCTATAAAAGTGAATTTTGATGAAGAGGTGAGGGCTCTCTTGGTTTTATTTTCTTTGCCAGAAAGCTAGAATATCTTTGTAATGGATATAAGTAACTCTGTCTCTAGTTCAAATACATTGAAATTTGATGATGTTGTTGGTGTTATCCTTAGAAAGGAAATGCAATGGAAAAGCATGAGTGAGAGTTCAACATTGGGTAATTCTTTCACTATAGATAATAGGGGAAGAGCAAAGGAGAGAGGAAAAACCCCAACAAATCATGGGAAGTCACAAGGGAAGTCAAAGAAAGGAAAATCTAAATCGAGAGGAAGAATGGATTACTGGCACCGTGGAAATCCAGGACACTTGAAGAAGTATTTTGGTCTCAAAAGGGAAAACAATGAGACACATAACATGATGATAGTAAGGAAGCTAATGTTGCAATTAATATACTGCACGATGCTTTAATTGTGTTTAGATAATGCTAATGATTCTTGGGTAAAATATTTAGGGGCTTCATTTCATGCCATGCCCCATAGGAAATATTTTGTAGATTATGTTCAAGGTGATTTTGGACACATATATTTGGGTGATGATGAACCCTATCAGATTGTTGGAAAATGAAAGATAAAAATTAAGTTGCAAAATGAAAATGAATGGTTGCTATAGGAGGTAAGGAATGTTCCAAATTTGAGAAGGAATTTTTTCTATAGGACAACTGGGTAGTGAAGGTTGCATAGTTACCTTTCTAGACAAAGTCTGGAAGGTCACTAAAGGTGCATTAGTAGTAGTTAAAGGTGAAAAGGTAGGCACATTGTATTTGTGTAGTAGTAATACTTATTCTATGTTAGATCCTATAGAAATAGTTGCTACTGACACAGTTATATCACTTGTTACAAGGATAGAAACATAATTGTGGTATCATAGACATGGGCACATGAGTGAGAAAGGGATGAAGATACTTCACTCCAAAATGTTTCTACTAGGTCTGAAATAGATTGACTTGGTGTTCTACAGAAAATTGTGTTTATGGAAAATAGAAGAGTCTAATTTCTCAAAGTTGGGAAAGAGAAGAAGAGTGATAAATTATATCTTGTGCATTCAGATATATGGGGACTAGCTCAAGTATCTTCTCTTGGTGGCTCTTTCCATTATGTTACTTTTATTGATGATACAACTAGGAAAACATGGGTTTATTTCCAAAAAAAATTAGAACTATTTGAAACTCTTAAAAGGTGGAAAGCTTTGGTTGAAAATGAGATGGGAAAAAAGTTGAAGTGTCTCAGATCTAATAATGGAGGCAAGTATTGCAGCAGAGAATTTAAAAATTACTATTCATAAAATAGAATCCGTAAACAGGAAATGGTTCCTAGAACCCCACAAGAAAATTGTGTTTGAGAGGATGAATAGTACCATTATGGAGCATGCAAGGACCATGAGATTGCATGCTAGAATAATCTTACACTTTTGGGAAGATGTTGTACATACTACTATTTATTTATTAAATAGGGGACCTTCAAATCCTTTGGATGGTGGCACTCTAGAGGAGGCTTGGATAGGTAAAAAGGTAAATTATTCATTTCTAAAAAATCTTTGGTTGTGAAGCTTTTTTCCATGTTGATATTGAAAATAGAACCAACCTTGAGGCTAAGTCTAAAAAATGTACCTTCATTGGATATATGGAGTAGATGAATTTGGTTATTGGTTATGGGATTATGAAAAACATAAAATCATTAGGATAAGAGATTTTATATTCAATGAGAAGCTCATGCATTTAAGGATCAATTGTAGGAAAAGAAGCATGAACAAGCCAAAAAGGAATAGGTAGTGCTAGATGAGATTCCAAAAAATAAAATGCTAGTGGTGCCTAATGCTCAACAACCACAAGTTATCCCATAGACTCCTACAAGTGTTAAACGTTCTACAAGGATAAATAGACCTCCAAAAATATTTTCCCCATCATTATATTATATATTATTAATTGATTCTAGTGAACCTGAAGGTTATGAAGAAGAAATGCAGGTAGATACCAAAAAGCAGTGAGAGCTAGGCATGAAAGAGGAAATGGATTCCTTGATGTAGAATCAAACTTGGGAATTAGTCTAATTTCCTACAAGTAAAAGATCATTTCCAAATAAATGGGTTTATAGGTTCAAGGAATAAGATGGAGGCAAGCAAATATATAAGGCCAAACTCATTCTAAAAGGTTTTTCACATAAAAGGTATAGATTTTGATGAAATATTATCTCCAGTTGTAAAGACGAATTCTATTAGAACTATTCTAAATCTTGTATCCATAGAAGACTTGCATCTTGAATAGCTAGATGTGAAAACAACATTTCTCCATGGGGATTTGGAAGAGGAAATATACATGCAGCAACCACAGGGATATGAGGTCAAGGGTAATGAGGGATTTGTGTGTGGGTTAAAGAAAAGTTTGTGTGGCTTGAAGCAAGCAACTCAACAATGATATTTGAAATTTGATAGTTTTATGGTTGAACAAGGTTACAAAAGATGTCATTCTGATTATTGTGTTTGTTTTAAGAAATTGGGTAATGGCAACTATATTATCCTATTGCTTTATGTTGATGACATGCTTGTTGTTAGGTCTAACATGTAGCATATTAATGAACATGATTAGAAATTAGAAAATTCATTTTCTATGAAGGATTTGGGTGTAGCAAATCAAATCCTTGGTATGAGGATCAAACAGGACATGACAAACAAAAAATTATTTTTTGTCTCAAAGTGAGTATGTAGAGAAGGTGTTGAAAAGGTTTAACATGTAGAATGAAAAAGCAATTAGTACACCTTTTCCTAGTCATTTTTGACTAAGGAGATGTTTCCAAAGACACAAGAGGATGAAGAAAAAATGTCTAATATACCATATGCATCAATAGTTGGTAGCTTCATGTATGCAATGGAATGCACAAGGCCAAATATTCCACATGCAGTGGGATTTGTGAGTAGGTATATGAGAAATCCGAGAATAGAAAATTGGAATGTGGTAAAATGGATTCTCTAATATTTGAGAGGTACTACTTCAAAGAAAATATGTTTTGGAGGAACAAATTATGCTCTAAAAGGATATGTTGACTCTGATTTTGTTGAAAAATGAAGGTAAAACTATAGTAAAATTAGCTTAAATTTTTTAAATCCTGTGTAACTGTAGATTCAATTTTAGTACTCTTTGTCACAATCTCTTGTGTATGATTAATCTTGAATTAGACCAATTTTAATGTTGTAGAAAGTAGACAGAAGATTGATAGAAGAAATATAAGACATAATAAAAAGGGCACCACATGTACGTGGAGAAAACCCTTTCGGGTAAAAAACTCCACCAGAATTGTTCTTGCTTGTATTATTTAACCTTTGAATGAGTTAAAACAATACTAATTCAATTCTCCTTGATGTGCTTCTTTGTTCTTCAACATATCTTCTTCACAACCTGCAATATTTTCTCACAAAACTCTCTCATACAATGGCTGCAATAATAGACAATATTCTTGCTTACAAAATCATAAGAGTTAACTAATATAATATCACAAAGCCACTTGAGAAAATCCATGCCTAGGGTTTCCAATTTGATTTCAAACATGATTGAGAAAGTCAAACAAGAGTCCCCCTCAAAGTTGGCACCCAACACTGAAGTGTTAACCTCGTAGTTATCAAAAATATCTTCTGCAAGCTCATCCTCAAAGAAGGCGTCCATTCTGAGTCCCACTAAACTAAGCATTACAAATATATTTTCTTTGCATTAGTTGTAACTCAAAGATGCCAACTTGGGGGCCCAAGGTGGGCCCAAGTTAATCTTTGTTAACTGAAACACATCTATTACCGATTCATGCAAAACAATGTGCATGCATGATCCTCCATCTATTAACTAAATGTATCAACCTGTTATCTATCCATGCAACTCAACTCAACTGAGATTAACTAACATGCAACTGAAGATAACTGAAACATAACTGAACTGAACTTAACCTCGTAAACATCAATCCCATGCATAAATCAAAATCCCTATTTTTTAGGAACCTAGGATGCATTTATGAAATATACTCAATTCACCAACTAGTTAACTGAACCAAAGGTGAGATCCACCTCCCATGTAGGCATACATGTGCTCCTATTTTGTAGGAGCTCTTCCAAGGCATCCCCACATGCTCCTATTGTTTAGGAATAACTACAAATGTCAAATTAAATGTTTATTTCATTTCAAATTAATCTCTTCCTAATCTTAGAGTTGTGAAACCCATTCCAAAGACTTAGGAGACATGAAATAAGTTTAGAATGCAATTAAATGGTATCTTATTCCCAACATTCTCCCACTTGAAATTATCAATACAATTATTCTAAACTAGGAATTATTTAATATAAATCAAGCATAGGACTCAAGGCCAATGGCCTTCCTACACAAAGAGAACTTTTCTATAGGAACTAGTTTCGTAAGATAATCTGTAGCATTGACCAAAGTGTCAACTTTCTCAATCAATACCTTCCCACTCTCAATCATTTCTCACACAAAGTGATAATACACATAGACATGCTTAGTATGAGCATGATACATAGTATTTTTGGCTAAACAAATAGCACTATGACTATCACATTCAAGTTTAATTTGCTTGCAATTAAAAACAATACCTTTTCCAAGTCTCTATAACCAAATTGCCTCTTTGGAGGCATGTGTAGCAGCCATGTACTTTGCTTCTATGGTGGACAAGGAAACTGTGGGATGCCTCTTACTCATCCAACTAACCACAACTCAAAACAAAGTAAACACATAACCACTTGTTGAGCTTTGACTATCTAGGTCTCCTACCCAATCTGAATCAACAAAACCCTGTTTGTGCAATGATCTATGCATAATATTAATATCATTAGCACCATGATAAACCAAATAGTAATAAGAAGTACCTTGTAAATATATAAACACCCTCTTAACATAAGTCCAGTGTTCTTTACTAGGGTTAGACATAAACCTACTTAGACTCTCACTGCTTAGGCTATATCTAGTCTTGTATAGACCATTGCATACATCAAACTACCAACTACACTAGCATAAGGAATCTCAGACATTTCCTCATAATAAAAATCAGATTTAGGACTCATGTCTAAACTTAACTTCATGCCAACTAGTAAAGGAATATTAATGTGTTTACTATCATGCATGTTAAACCATTTCAAAATAGTATCAACATATTTGATTTGAATTAAGAAAAGATTTATGTTACCTCTATCTCTACTGATCTCCGTACCAAGGATATGTTTTGCAGCCCCTAGATATTTCATCTCAAATGTGTTAGAGATTTGTTCTTTCAATTCTTTGATCATTACCTTTCTATTATCAATAAACATGTCATCAACATACAAGATAATAATTAAAACTTGAACATCAATAAACTTCATGTAAACACAATGATCTTCCTCACTCCTAACATAACCAATTTTTAATGCAAAAGCATCAAACTTCTAGTACCACATTCTTGGTGGCTATTTTAGTCCATATAAAGATCTCTTTAACTTAAAAACCGGTTCTTCTTTTCCTTTTACAACAAAACCATAAGGTTGCCTCATATAAATCTCCTCATCAAGATCCCCATGCAAAAAATAAGTCTTCACATCCATTTTCTCTATCTCAAAATCAAAAGCAGCAACAATAGATAAAAGGAATCTAATAGAAGTTAATTTAGCAACAGGAGAGAGATTTAGTTAAAGTAAACTCCCTCTCTCTAGGAGTATCCATTGGCTACTAATCTAGTTTTGTACCTTTCAATATTGCCATGTGCTCCAATTTTATTTTTAAAGATCCATTTACAACCAACAACCTTTCTTCCTTTGGGAGAACTCTCAAGATCCCACGTGTCACAAGTATCCAAGGAAACCATTCCCTTGTGCATAGATTGCATCCAAAGCTTGTTTTCATCTAAAGAAACAAATTCCCTATAAGATCTAGGTTCATCATTAGTAGTTAACAAAGAAAATATACAACAGAAATCAAGTGGGCTATACCTATCAATGAGATTTCGTTGTCTTGTGGATCTTCTCAATGGATTGTTACACTTCCTCAATATGCTCATCATGAGAATCTATCTCAGAACTCTGTGAACTCTCCTCATCCAATCCATCTAATTGTTCTTCAACATGTGCATCTTCTTGCTTCTTAGTATTTTCCTCAAAATGCATTGTTCGAGAAGTATCCTTCTCCTTTGGTTGTTCTTCTTTTGAATAAGCTCTAAATTCCCTAAAAATCACATCTCTTGACAAAGTAATGTTTTGAGTTAGAGGATTCCAAAGCTTGTAACCTTTTACATTTTCACCATAACCTATGAATATGCATTTCTATGCTTTTGGATCCAATTTAGATCGCTTTTCTTTAGGCACATGAACAAAATCCTCACAACCAAAAATCCTTAAATGTGCAACACTAGGCTTCCTACCTAACCACATTTCATAAGGGGTTTTATCTTCAATAGATGAACTAGGAGATCTATTAATTAAATAACAAGAAGTGCATACAACGTTAACCCAAAGGCACCAATCAAGCTTAGCACTACTTAACATTCTCCTAGATATTTTCATTAAGGTTTGAATCATCCTCTCTGCTACTCCATTTTGTTGTGGTGTATATGGATTAGTTTTCTGTCTCACAAATTCTACATGCTTACAATAATCATCAAAATCCATGGAACAATATTCACCACCATTATCTGATCTCAACACTTTTATCTTATGATCTAATTGTTTCTCAACTAAATCCTTAAACTCCTTAAACTTATTGAACAAATAAAATTTGTTATCCATAAAATAAATCCAAGTGTATCTTGAGACATCATTAATAAATGTGACATAATATCTAGATTTTCCAATAGAGTCAATACCTACAAGACCCATAACATCTGAGTGAATAATCTCTAATAATATTTTAGCTCTACTTGTTCCTTTAAGAAATGAAGATTTAGATTTCTTTCCAAACACACAATGCTCACAAAAATTATTTTTTCCAATATTATAATAGAGAATACCATCAACCAATTTCTTATTAAGAATGGTCCTAAGACCTTTTTCACCTGTTTGGCCCAATCTATGGTGCCACAACATACATGTATTTTGAGCTTCAATTACATTAGATGATTTATTTAAATTGGAGGTATTTAGCTTAAACAAATTCCCAATTCGAGATCCTTGAGCAACCACCATATTCCCTTTCACCAATCTGCAACCACTTTTATCAAATGTCACATACATTCTAGAATCATTAAATTTAGATACAAAGAGTAGATTTCTAGCAAGACTTGGAATATGTAAAACATCATTAAGGGTGTTAACCCTACCATCACTTAAACATAACTTTACCTCTCCTTTTCCCATAATCTTTGTTGTGCTATTATCTCCAAAGAAGACATTGCCTCCATCATATTCAGTATACTTTGAGAACCACTCCTTGTTAGGAGTCATATGTTAAGAGATACCTGAATCAATAAGCCAAGAGTCATCACTAACATTCTTACATGAAATAATCAATGCATTATTACCATCATCCAAAGATTTCTCAGTAGAAGCATCGGAATTATTTTTCTTTCTCTTACAATCCTTCTTTATGTGTCCTGGTTTCCAACGGTTCCAAAACTTTACCTTACTCTTACTAGGGGTTTTAGACCGTCCTTTAGACTTACCCTTTCCTTTCTTGTCTACCTTAGATTCCTTTTCCTTAGGTCTACCTCTTACAAACAAGGCATCTTGGGATCGCATTTTAGACTTCCTCCTCATCTCCTCTGATAGGAGAGTAGGAATTATATTGTCCATCTTCGGATCTACACCACTACCACTAATAGAAACAATTAGATTTTCCCAAGATTTTGGTAAAAAAAAAAGTAACAAAATGCATTTATCTTAATCTTCTAGCTTTACATCTACAGATGCTAACTGACTCATAATCAAATTAAAATCATTTAAATGACGTGTAACAGAATCACCATCTTTCATCTTTAAATAATATAACTATCTTTTTAGATACAACTTATTAGTAAGGCTTTTAGTTTGATAGATATCACCTATCCTCTTCCACAAATAAAATGCATTCTTTTCATCTGAAACATTCAAGAGAAAATCATCAACAAGACACAATCTAATGGTTCCTCTTGCCTTCTTATCTAACTTAGCCCAATCCTCATCTAACATAGATGTAGGTGTCTATGTCTTATTACCTACAGATGACCACTGATCTCTCTCTTCAAGGAGATCTTCCATGTTTGATTTGCAGATCTCACACCTAGATCCATTAAACCTTTCAATATCTAAACGAGAAGTAGAACCCATTGCAACACACTAATTTTTCAAATCAGCAATTGAAAGAATTTTAAAAGCTCTCACTACAACCAAAAATCCTTCAAAATTTTAAGAGAAAGGTGTCCCAAACTCTACCCAACCTCTAGTTCTGATACCAAACATTGAAAAATGAAGGTAAAACTGTAGTAAAATTAGCTTAAAATTTGTAAATCCTATGTAATTATAGATTCAATTTTAGTACTCTTTGTCACAATCTCTTATGTATGATTAATCTTGAATTAGATCAATTTTAATGTTGTAGAAAGTAAATAGAAGATTGATAGAAGAAATATAAGACAAAATAGAAAGAACACCACATGTACATGGAGAAAACACTTTCGGGTAAAAAACTCCACTAGAATTGTTCTTGCTTGTATTATTGAACCTTTGAATGAGTTAAAATAATACTGATTCAATTCTCCTTGATGTGCTTCTTTGCTCTTCAACATATCTTCTTCACAACCTGCAATATTTTCTCACAAAACTCTCTCATACAATGACTGAAATTAATAGACAATATTCTTGCTTACAAACTCATAAGAGTTAACTAATATAATATAACAAAGCTACTTGAGAAAATCCATGCCTAGGGTTACCAAGTTGAGTTCAAACATGATTGAAAAAGTCAAACAAGATTCCCCCTCAAAGTTGGCACCCAACACTGAAGTGTTAACCTTGTAGTTATCAAAAATATCTTTTGGAAGTTCATCCTCAAAGAAGGTTTCCATTCTGGGTCCCACTTAACTGAGCATTACAAACATCTTTTCTATGCATTACTTGTAACTCAAAGATTCCAACTTGGGCACCCAAGTTGGGCCCAAGTTAAAATATTTGTTAACTGAAACACATTTTTTATTGATTCATGCAAAACAATGTGCATGCATGATCCTCCATCTGCTAACTAAATGTATCAACCTGCTATTTGTTCATGCAACTCACGTCAAATGATATTAACTAACAATCAACTAAAGATAACTGAAACATAACTGAACTGAACTAACCCTCATAAACATCAATGCCATGCATAAATGAAAATCCCTATTTTTTATGAACCTAGGATGCATTTATGAAGTGTACTCAATTCACCAACCAGTTAGTTGAACCAAAGGTGAGACCCACCTCCCATGTAGGCTCCCATGTGCTCCTATTTTGGAGGAAATCTCCCAAGGCATCCACAGATGCTCCTATTGTTTAGGAATAACTAAAAATGTAAAATTAAATGTTTATTTAATTTCAAATTAATCTCTTCCTAATCTTAGAGATGTGAGACCCATTCCAAATACTTAGGAGACACATGAAATAAGTTTAGAATGCAATTAAATGGCATCATATTCCCGACAGATTTGGCGGGTGATATATATAGCAAGAGGAGTACTAAAGGGTATGTTTTTACTATAGGAGGTATTGCAATCAGTTGGATTTCAAGATTACAAAAGGTTGTTGCACTTTTAACCACTGAAGATGAGTATATTGTTGCTACAAAACATAGCAAGGAGATGATTTGGTTACAAAGTTTTCTACAGGAATTGGGACAACGACAAGAAGATATCCTTTTATACATTGATAGCCAGAGTGCAATTCATCTTGCTAATAATTCATCTCTACATTCAAAAACTAAGCACATATAGCTTAGATACCACTTCATCCAATCAGTTATGGAGGATGGACAGTTTTGGCTAGAGAAAATTAACACAAGTGAGAATACTGCAGATATGTACACAAAGGTAGTTACATGGGAGAAACTTATTTCCTCATCAATTTACAATGGCCTTTATGACTAAAAATGGTGGAGATAAGAAAATAACCAGACCTGCAAGTGCAACTGTGTTGTACAAGACTAGTCTCCAAGTCAGAGATTGTTTGGTGTGGATCTTGATTAGTCTCCAAGTGGGAGATTGTTGGTATGTGGCAAATGATCATGAAAATACTGTACAATCTTAACGTATCCTTGCCCAAGTTTTTTTCTTCCCTTTTTGCATGTCAAGGGGTCCACAGTTAATTTTTGTTAATAAAACAAAAAATGGTTTTGTAAAACCCTAATTCTAGAACCTTCCAGAAAGCTTGTTATAAGCAGTTGGGATGTAAGTTCCGATATTGTATTTGTGAGATTGTAATATTTTTTGCACTGGATAATAAAATCATTGGGTGGCTGAGTTTCTATGGATGTAGCCCATATTGGGTGAGCCACGTTAAAATTTTGTGTTATCCTTCTAAACCGTAGATTTTTCAAGAAAGAGAGTTCACTTACATTTCTAGGGTTTTTCACCTAAAAGGAGACATGTATTTCCAACAAAAGGGATCTAAGGGTTCATTCAATACATAATGTAGATGTGATCTAAAATGTATCTAAATGCTGAAAACTAATGAAAGAAACTAACTATTGAATGCAAACTAATGAAATGCAAAAGTGTTTGAAAACACAATGTTGTATGCTAAATGACCTAGAAAACACAAGTAAACTATAACATAAATGGATGAGACTAGAGAGGTGCACCTAGAATGTTAAGTGTGATGCTGAGAGGCTCTGGAATCTTGTAGAATTTATTGTTGAGGCTAATTGGGACACTTATGCCAAGTTGGGTGACTTAGTCATGTTTTAGGAAGATTCTACCAGAACAGGTTCTGGGGAAATGGGTATCTAGAACTGCAAAAAGACACTTTCTAGGCCCAATAGTGGGACTAATTCACCAATCATGGTGAATTAGTCCACCTTTATCTTTTGAGAATCTTGAAGATGTAACCTATAGCTTTCAACCTATACTTCAGCTTCTCACAAATTTCTAGATCTGAATGTGTATACTTTGACCTTTAGGTTGTCTCCAAGCCTCTCTTAGGGTTTTTTTGACTTTGAATGATGTTGATGGGATGTTGAAACCTTTTATCACCTTGCTCTTTCACAAATCTAAAATCAATACCTACAAAACACACATGCAAAAAGGGGAAAAGGGTTAGAGAATAGGGGTTTGCCTTAGTTAAACCCCATTTTGGTAATCAAACACTAGAAAATGAAATGAAATAGAAAGAGAATGATGATTGAAAAACATATAAATGCTACAACTCACCAAACCCTTGATGTAGAAGTCTAAAGATATGCAAGTAACAAATCCAATGGATGAATGCTTGATGATGTGTAGAATGCTTGAATGCTTGATTGCTTGACTGAGAAGTAAGAGTTGTTGGGGGGTGAAAATGAGGGGAAAACCCTTTATTTATACATGGTTTTCCATAATTTCCCAAAAATACCTCATAACAGACTGACCTTAGGGTCTAGAGAACAATATCCTGCCAGAATATTAAAATAATTTTGATTTTTAAGCTAGATGGGACTAAGTCGCCCAAGGTGGCGTCTTGGTTCCACCAAGGAAATTTTGCTAGGTTTCGGGAATTAAAGTGTATTAAATGATGTTTATCAAGATTGTTGTCCAAAACAAACTTAATTAGGGCCTGTAAGTGCATAATGGGGCCATTCAAACATGGGAAAGGGTTAAATTATTGATGGCAAGCCTAGAAAAGTGTGAGATTTTGTTACAACACCTTGCAACACTTTGAAATAAGGCTTGGTAAGAGGTTATTAGGTGAATTATAATGAAAGGGTCCTAGAAAAGTGTGAAATTGGGTTACAACACTTCACAACACCTTTGTAAGACATCATTAGGTTTTTATTGATTTACAAGTGTTCAAGGCCTAATGTGAATCTGTTGGCCACATTACAACATCAAATCTAGGCAAAATCAAGCCAAAATCCATAGAAAAGGCCCAAATGTGTGCAAAAATGTCAAGGATACATTTTTCTACATTACATTTAGCTCCCACTTTAGTGAGAGGATGAACTTTCTTCAAACTCACACTAAAGTAGCCAAACATGCACATCGAGAGGGATCCAAATGCACTCATGTTGGAAAGATGAGACAACAATAATCAAGAGGGATGATGAAGCCCCCAAGATCAAGAGCCCATGGAAAACCAAACATCAGCACAAAGGAACACACAAGTGAGAGATGTGAAAAAAAATGAAAGGAAAGGGAAAGAGAAAGTCAATTCAAGCTTCAACCGTTTGTCAAGCTAGTTGTGGATCAGATCTAGGTTGTTTTTCTAGGAAGATGTATACTCACTTTGAGGAGATGGAACTCATGGATGTCCGCCTGGTGAGAAAGCCAAAAAGGTGAGAAACATACACTCATGGCTCGTATGCACTCACAAACATGCAGGTGGCTATGGGGAAAGTCATGCCACTAGTTGGGCTTCCCGCTTAACAATAATAAAGTTATATCTTCTGATAACTTTAATAAGGTGCCAAAAAAGGCAAATGATTTGGTTTTTGAGCTTCATGAGACAAGCAAAACTCCGTGTGCTTGGAGCTCATGAACAACTGTAAGATGGCACCATAGACATGCAAGCTGTGTTATGCAAGGTGGCCATATACGAAAAATGCAACATGAAACATGCAAAAGAATGTTCAAAGGAGTATTTCTTAGTTCATGCAAGGTATTTAACTTAGGGAACATTGTGTCTAATGTCTCCAAGAGAGGACTGATCAAAGAATAGAAAATTTTTCACCTAGGGATATAGTGTGTTGCATCAAGCCACTAAGAGGAATGCAATATGCTAAGATAGATTACACTTATGAAGGAAATTACACCCAATGTCATCCAAAAAGTGAAAAATGCATCATATGAAATAATAAGGCAGCAACAAGAACTAGAAAAAAAGAGAAAAATGCCAATGTATGCCCCCACTTTAAAGGAATTACTAAACATCGTGCTGTGAGAAATTACTTTAAAGTAGCAAATGAGAAATGCACAAAGAAAGAAAATACATGAGAGCCAACTTGGAAAGCCCCTATGCCAATTCATATGTTTTCGAGTAAGGTTGCGTCATGCGAAGAAAAAGAAAGAAAAGGAAAGAAAAAGGGTTTCCCCCAAAATGAAAAAACCAAACACATAAGGGATCTATGGATCTGGGGTTAGTATGTCTATTTCTACAATGTTTATTTAGAGAGCTTGAAACTTTCATCATCCCCCAAATACATAGAAATGGAAGAATGTCACAAAGAGAATGAAAGTTAAGAAAAAGAGGGATTCTTTTGGGTGAATATGGAAGATACAAAGGGTGTCTCGATGCTTTGCATCATCCCTAAAAAGACAAAAAAAGCCAAAAAAGAAAAAAAAAAGATTTTTTTTGGGTCAACACAAAAGAGACATGGAATGTCTCAATGCCTTGTGTCATCCCCAAAAGGAAGGAAAAAAAAGAGAAAAAGGCAAAGAAAAAGAGCCTTTTGGGTCAACATGAATGAGACATTGTGGTCTCAATGCCTTGCATCATCCCCAAAAGGAGAACACAAGAAAAAAGAAAAGAGCCTTTTGGTTCAACATGAAGGAGACATTGTGATCTCAATGCCTTGCATCATCCCCAAAAGGAGAACACAAGAAAGAAAAAGGAAAAAAGAAAAGAGCCTTTTGGGTCAAAATGAAGGAGACATTGTGGTCTCAATGCCTTGCATCATCCCCAAAAGGAAGGCAAAAAAAAAGACAGAGAAAAATCAAAAGAAATGCATGACATATAGAAGAATGAAGGAAAAAATAGAAGAATGACACATAGAGAGAGAACATCAAACATAACAATATGGAAGATCATGTTATGCACATATATAAAAGAAAAAGTAAAATGAAAAAGATTAGTAAGGCAAATGAAAGTCAATTGTCAAGCAAGTCATCTGCCTCCCAATCTTGTTTAGTGTATAAGGAGGGTGGGCGACTAGCTAGAGGGATAGCAAAAATTGAAGAACTAGTATCAAGGTCAATAATTGTCCTACAAGAATTTTCATGCAATCTCATGGCAGAGGAAAACAATGTGTTCAAATTGTTATGCACCTCTTCATCTATTTTTGCAATTTCATCATCATCGTTGTCCAGATTAATCACAATAGGAGGACGAATGATGATGTCGGTTGAAGCATGTAACTCAAGTTGTGATTGTTGTATAGGATCATGTTGTTGTGATTGGGGAGGAGGATCATCATGCATTGCTTCTATCAAGTGTGGATTATGATTTTTTATATTTTCTTCTTCATGTAACTTGCGAGCAAGGCCACGATGTCTATGCCTACACTCCCTAGCTCCTTTGTTTCTTTTGATTCTATTATCAAGGCATGTTTGTGAAGGAGCGGGTTGATCAACCATGGTTTTATTTTCATCCCTAAGGTGAGGAATAGAAGGAACCATGGAAGGTTGTAGATCAACTTTCTCCTTTGCTTTGTAAACTTGTTTAATATGAGGCATGATGAAGTTACTTTCACAATCATGTGGTCTCTTGGATGATGTGGGGGAAGTTTCAAGTGTTGGTTGAGCTTGGTTAGGTAGTTCTTGTTCAGGTTGGAGCATTGTTTCATCTAGGATAGGGGTATGTGTAGGATCATCATGGAAAAAATAGGCCATTAAGTGGCAAAAAATTTAGAAAAATCAAAGTTAGGCAATTTGACATAAAAATTTGAATAAGTTATCTATATTAAATTTCAAAAATATGTAAGAAAATAATTTGTAGAAAATTGAATTTAGTTTCTAAATTACTAGGTTTATTTACAAAAAAATAAAATCTATTTGGTGAAAATTTGAAATTTCAATACAGTAGTACTTAAATTTTAGGGAAAAAAAAAGAAGTAAGTGTTTGTCTGACCACCCTAACCACATTAAAATGATAATATTTTTTATAATACTTTATATGTAAGTAGAGGACTCATGTCCCAATGTGATGCATATTTTTTTGTAATTTTTTTCCAAGTAAATAATTAATTATAATTTTTTTTATGACAACTTTTAAAAAATATAAAGACTCGTATGCCTGACCACCTTAACTTGGTCAGAACTTCAAGAATTTTTTTTTTTTCTTTTTTAATCTTATAGTATGTGAAGCATAGAATGTGACACATGTTTTGGATTTAAAATATATGATACCGTTCGAAAGCTATAGATGTTTTTCAATTAGCCTAAAAATTAGGACTTTAGTCGTAATTCAATAGAAAATGAATAATAATTATTTATTAAATTAAAAGTATATCATAATTTATATTGGTGGAAATCTAAGAATCTCCTTTAAAAACCCTTTTCGTTTCATCAATTTTGGGTAAAAAAAAGTCATTAGTCACATACCCATCATATTGCCACTTTTTGGCCCATCATGATCTTGCACATACTCATAGGAGTGTTCAAAGTGGATGGGGATATGTTGCGGAGAGATAATTCAGCTATTTTCTTTACTTTAAATTTTTGGTAAGCAATGAAAAATAAATCTTTTTGAGGCATAATGGGTTCCATGGGCTCAGGCCAAAAGGCTTCTAGGGAAAAATTTCCTTTGGAAGACAAGGCATTAAAGCTGCTATGGTGGACAATGAATATGCCATTGTCAAATGGAAACTTTAAGCATTTTTGAAGATCTGAAGGGACAACTTTCATTGAGCGAAGCCATCGGTGGCCCAACCTAAAAAAAAAACTAGTCTGACTATGGGATGATGGAGAATGTAACATCCAATGTTTTAGGTCCTATTTGTAATGGAAGGACGATCGATCCTATCGTAGGGAAAGAAAAGTCATTGTGTTCTGATCCATGCTTTAGGTTTATCATAGTCATCTTGATAAAGATCATGCAATACCAAAAATTCCTCTATGATCACATTTTCTCCACAGGCGGGATCTATTAGTATCCCATTAGTAGGCTTGTCATAGATACAACCAACTATGTAGACAAGACCATCAAGGAGATTTTTAAGTATGTCCTGAGAGGAGAAAGTAATATCAAGAGATTGTTTAGTTTGGCCCTTACGATGGATAATATCTATCACACATACCATTTCATCCATAGGATTAACATGGGTCACATGTGGGATAGGATCAAAATGTTCACCATTAGTAGCAAAATTCATCACATCATTCTTGGAAGTTTCACTAGCTTTGACAAATGAAATATTATGTTTGGGCATTGGATTGGTGAAAATTTACAAATTTTGATTTGGAGGGGGAACAAACTTATTGCCTTGGGCATTAACATTTTCAACAGATATACGTCCAGAATCAATGAGGTCTTGAACAAGATTCTTAAGACGCTTGCACTATTCCATGTCATGTCCATTTTGTCTATGAAAATGGAAATAAGCATTGGAGTTAAAGTTTGGAGGTAAAGGCTTAGTAGGATCAGGTGCATGACCGACATGTAAGGTAATCATTTGTTGTTGTAAAAGTTGAGACATTTTGTTATGAAGGGTGTATGGTAAAGGTGTGAAGTGTCTTTTTGAATCTCCATAACTAAAAGGCACCACAGATTTAACAACTACTACTTGGTTGTTGATGATTTGAGTTGGTTGTTGAAGGGGGTTAAACTGTAAGAACCCTTTGTTTTTATTTCTAAATGGTTGGGAATTGTTTTGGTTGGTATTTTTGGATTTCTCAATTCAACTAGAAGTGGATCTTGTATCAGGAATACTAATCAAATTGTGGTAATCACAAAGGGTTGTGCATAAATGCATGAAAGAGGGGAATTTCATCATAGTGAGTTTGTCCTGAAGGTGAGTTAGAAGGTTTTCTATAAACATCTTTTGAAGATGTGGGTCAAGAATCTTGACATCGATTTGGGAATAAAGCAATTGATAGTGTGAGATAAAATCAGCTATCTTTTCATCATTGTTTTTATTGCATCTCATCAAATCATCCAAGGTCTTCTTGGGAGTCATATGCACTTGGAAATTATTGATAAATGTTTCAACAAGTTCATTAAATGAATGAATTAAATTGTTTGGTAAAGAAGAAAAAAATTCCAAGGCAGTATCTTTTAAAGTCATAGGAAACAATTTTTCTAATAGTTTATCGTCAAGGAAAAAGTCACTACATAAAGCAGTGTAGGAATTAACATGGTTAAAAGGATCTCCCTTCCCTCCATATTTCTGAAATCTAGGCATCTCTACTCCTTGTGGGATCAGGGTTCACAATATTTCCAGGGACAATGGGCTGCTATGAACATAATATGTGGGTGGGCCATTCTGATTTTGGTTAATGGTAGATATTTGTTGTTGCATGGATGAGATAGTTTGGAAAAGTTGTGTTATGAGAGGGTCAATGTAAGTGGTGATGGTGTGTAGGTAGTGGTAGGGAAAGTGAATGGAATACCAATGGATGGTATGGTAGAAGAGGATAAATCATGTGATGCCACATAGGAGTTAGGAATGCTAGTAGGAATACCTATGGAAGGAGTCACATTAGTAACCTAGTGCATTGTGGTGGTGAAATTAGGGGGTTTTATATAGGTAGGTATGGAGACTACTCTGGAAGGACGAGGAGTGTGAGGTCCTCTGTGACTAACCACAGTGTTTTATGGTTGAGAGACACTAGAGGTGGAAGGAACATGTTTTTGATATATCTCAACTATTTGCTTCACAACATCTAGGCCTTCGTTATTTTCAAGCATGTGATGAATATTTTCTATAGTTGGAATTGCAGTGGCTAAAATGTTGTGAAGTCTCACTTGATGTTGCAAGTGTACTAAGTCCTCATGAATGTGAATGATCTTGTCTTGTGGGATATCAATAGGTCTATGTTCGAGAGGCATGCTACCTGAATGCAAAGAGTTACTAAGGGTGGTTTCCATGCCTAGTGTACTATTGTCAATACTAGGAGTGGAAGCTCGAGATAACCCAAGATCTACAACAAGTGTGTTGTGGCTAGATGCCATGACTCTTGAACTTCTTCTCACTAAGGTATCAGAAATAGGACACCAAACACTCATACAAAGGTTTCTAAATGTGGGGTGGATGCAAATGCAATGCAAAAAAAGAGCACTAAAATGCTGATAACTAAAATTCTGGAAAGCAAAACAGAAATATAGAAACAACAAGAAGAAATGCAGAAAATGCAGAGTAAATTCTAGAAAATGCAGTGATAAATATGCAACTGGACTAAGTTGGCCAGGATGGTGAATTAGTCCAAGCAATGATATTTTTAACAACATAAATTTTAAATGGTTTTTATGATTTTTCAGATGCAGATACAATATGAAAATGTAGAATTTTTGGAATTTTTAATGAAATGCAATACAAAAATGCAAGCGATATGAGCTTTTCACTAATGCAATTTTGAAAACCCTAGAATGTAAAACAATGCAAACCCTAATGCAATATTGATGCAAGATTTTCCTAGGATGCAAATGCATTTGAAATCAGAAGTAAAAGTGTTCTAAAGGTAGGTTCACCAAAATGAACTGTAGATATTTGGGGAAAGAAAGTTCACTTACACTTCTAGGTTTTTTCACCTAAAAGGAGAGAAGTATTTCCACCAAAAGGGATCTAAGGGTTCATTCAAGACTTAATGTAGATGTGATCTAAAATATATCTAAATGCTGAAAACTAATGAAAGAAACTAACTATTGAATGCAAACTAATGAAAGAAACTAACTATTGAATGCAAACTAATGAAAGAAACTAACTA
>CM021100.1:104699973-104720837 GCA_007115665.2 Sequoiadendron giganteum | reverse complement strand
AAGTTAGGGGTGATTTCCCCTCCTAATCAGAACTAAGATGCAAGTCTTTGCATCAATCCGTGCATTTATAGTCATATCTTGTTCTAGATTGATGTTGTGGTGTTGCTACTTAGGGGGAGTAGTCAAATGATTTAGATATGTGGTTCAGATCTTGTATGCCTTTTCCATTGATGTCAAAGGGGGAGAAGTGCAATGTGAAAAACCTTGCAAAAACTAAGGGTGAGAAGAACTTAGAACAAAGGAGGAGAAGAGTAATGTGTGAAGAGTTAGTTGTGTTGATGGTATTTTTCACATCATGTGTTTCCATCAATTCAAAAGGGGGATATTTTCTAATGTTGTGGTTGTGTTGCTGATATGTGGTTGTCAGTGATGTCAACACTATTAGCATTTGATGATTTGAAGGCTGTATATGTTGAGGATATTGAGAAAACTATAATAAACATGTTGCAGCCTATCTATGAAGCTGTAAAGTTCAATGTGGTATAAAACTTAGTATGTTGGTATTCAGAAGTTGTGCTTTAAATTGTTTGTTGTTGAGCCTATCTATTTTATACTCTAGAAGTTTCAGAGGTGCGCATCAAGATTTGTGCAAGTTGTGATTTTTTGTGTTCCTATAGTTATTCTGTTACTATAGCTTATGTTTCTAGAAGAAGAGAATGTAAGTCTGGTAATTCTAGTTGCTTCATATGCTCCTGCGATGTTCGTTGATGGTTCTAGATCGTGCTCTATCCTTGCTGCACATTTGGGTTGATCAGTGTGATTGTGATTGAAGATTTTTTCGTTGTGTGTTCGGGTTTTCATGTTCTTGGCTGACATGATGGTTGTAGCACGTGTTGTGCATCCTCATGGATCAATATTATAATGTTTGGCATGTTCGAGGAAGTTGTTTTAGGTCTTCATTATGTCGTGACCAACTTCGGTTGGTGTGCATTGAGATTTGTTCATGAATTGGGCTAACAGTTTATAATTCATTTATTCTTTTATTTTTGGCCGACAAAGTTGTTGCGGATATATAAGAGCAACTGATTTTTGCTGAAATCACATATTTTTAGAAAATATAATGATTTAAGACTTTAAAAGTTCCATTTTAAGTATTCCAATTGAAGAGGGTTTGACCAAACCACCTTAGATCAAACCCCCTTGGATAGAACCTCACTAGTTTTAAACCATACCTATAAATGAGTCTCCTTTACACCTATCAAAATACTGATAAAAAATCACTTTTGATTTACCTTTTGGGGGATCAAATGAATTCATTTAAAATTTATTTGAAATTATTATGGTAGTCCTCGAAATGAGCTATCCCATGAACATAATTTTAATATGTTTTGGTTTGATTATGTATTTGTTTTTTTAGTTTTATTAAACATAGGTTTTTCACCGAAAATCAAGCTCTCTATTTTGCACATGTGGAAAAATAGAAAATTATCAAAATATATATTTTTAAAATATGTTTGTACTGGGTATTGATTTCCTTGATCCATTAAAAAAAATAAAATTGAATTTTGATACATACAGAAAAAGTTATGTTGTATACAGTTTGCCTATGTCTGAATTACAATTGGTTTGACTTCGAAACTCTATTAAGGAAAAAATATTCAATAAAAAACTATGAGACCAAATGAAAGAGCTAGATATCATAGTTAAAAATCTAAATTTGAAAAAATTATAATTTTATCCTTCATACAAAAAAAGTTATGTTGTATACAGTCAGCATCACTTTTTAATAATGTTGTTTTCTGAAAAAAACCACTTTTCGTGGGAGATGGAAAAAGAAGTGCAATCTTATTCCAAAAATTTTGAAAAAAATATTTTTAGAATCTATAGAAAAAATGTGACGAGACTCTAGTTTGTATCATCTCCAAATTCCTTACGGTTTAGCTGCTATAGGTGCCTAAATGTGAAGATTTAGTTAAAAATAATAATTTCACTGTCCAGTTTGGCCAAAAATTGTAAACCACTATTGTGGGATCACCCAAGTATGAAGTGTTTATAAAAAATGTACGAATAAAGATCAGAACATTCAATTGTAGAGTAGAGTGTGAAGAAGATTTAGTGAAGTGTGAAGAAGTATTTGTGTGCCTAACTGGAACTATCATCAGGATTTTGAAGAAGCTAATTTATCAATTCATATTCTTCAGATGGTTTTAATTTAAATATTCTTGTAAGGAAGTGAGCCTTACTTTGAGTAGTGAGCTCTAGGATGTGTGCCTAAATGCATGTGCATTCCTTATTCATTTTCATTATACTTTTAATAGGTTATAATCTTGTGGACTAACATGCACCATGGTTTTTTCCCTAGCAGGGTTTCCACATATAAAATCTTGGTGTTCTTGTGTTTTTAATGTGTTGTTGATTCATTCTTTCACTTTTATTTATCAGATCTGAGATTGAAGGTTAATAAGGTTGAATAAGTTTTAAATTATGTGACAACTAATTCACCCCCCCCCCCTCTTAGTTGTCTATTCTTATTTTGCCAACATGAACAACATGCAAATGCTACAACTCACCAAACCCTTGATGTAGAAGTCTGAAGATATGCAAGTAACAGCTCCAATGGATGAATGCTTGGTGATATCTAGAATGCTTGAATACTCGATTGCTTGATTGAGAAGTAGGAGTTGTTTGGGGGTGAAAATGAGGGGAAAACCCTTTATTTATAAATGATTTTCCCTAATTTCTCAAAAATACCTCATCACAGGCCGACCTTAGGGTGTAGAGAACAATATCCTGCCAAAATATTAAAATAATTTTTATTTTTAAGCCAAATAGGACCGAGTTGCCCATGGTGGCGACTTGGTACCACCAGGGCAATTTTACTAGGTGTCAGGAATTAAAGTGTATTAAATGATGTTTATCGGGATTGTTCTTCGAAATATACTAAAGTAGGGCCTATAAATACATAATGGAGCCATTTAAACATGTGAAAGGGCGAAATTATTGATGACAAGCCTAGAAAAGTGTAAGAGTTTGTTACAACACCTTGCAACACTTTGAAATAAGGCTTGGTAAGAGGTTATTAGGTGAATTATAATGAAAGGGTCCTAGAAAAGTGTGAAAGTGGGTTACAACACTTCACAACACCTTTGTAAGACATCATTAGGTTTTTATTGATTTAAAAATGTTCAAAGCCTAATGTGAATGTGTTGGCCACATTACAATGTTAAATATAGGAAAAATCAAGCCAAAATCCATAGAAAATTCCCAAATGAGTGTGAAAATGTCAAGGATACATTTTTCTACATTACACCTTCATTGTTATTTTTGGGTTATTTAATCTGCATATAATTGTTAATGCTTATTGGTCTAATTTTCTTGAACCCTAAGAGAGTTGATATGGAGCAGTGTGTTGGTAATCATAGCTATTTGTTGCTATGTTTGTTGTTGATTGTTTTTCACATTACGTGTTACCATCAATGATAAAGGGGGAGATTTTTATAAGTATGAGTAGTTGGTGTTGTCATTATTTTCAACTGGTAAAGGCTAGGAAGTTATGGTGATGCTTTGATTAGTTGCATTATGTTGTCATTAGTAAGTGCTACTTGTGTCAACCTCTAGTGTTGCTTTGATAATATTCTATCTTTGGATGTTGTTTGGTTTAGTAGCTATGTTGCAATTGGTTTGGTGATGATGATAATGTGTTTCTAGTGTTTGGTTTCTAAGTTCTTTTTAAAAATAATGAATAAAAGAGGAAATAGTGTGTTGTAGAGGTGATTTGCTATATAGAGTGGTGTTCTGGTTTTGCTTTGTATTTCTTTTGTGTTGAATATCTACTTCTGCGGTTCAGATATGATGATCAAAGGTGTTCATAGATTTCATATCCAAAATTTATTGGTCTAGATCATTGTACAAATTTTTTTTTGTTCACTAGTGTGTGAATAGTGTTGTAGTGGTGTCTGAGAGAAATGGTTTTTCTCTGCAGATTGGTTTCTAATCTTACAATTCTGGAAGTGTGTTGATAAGGTTCATATATACCTTCGGCTGATTTTTTTTGTGGTTTTGTGCTCTCCAAGTTGATTTATTAGTTATAGTGTGTGGAAGATTATTTGGGTGTACAAGATGAGTATATTCCTCAAGTGAAAGTTGTTTCGAAGTAATTTGTTGGATTGCAGGGTGTCTGTGGAATATTCCAGATTGTGTTTAAGTGTTGTGTGTGTTCTACAAGTAATCTTTAGATTTGAGGAAGAATTTACTATAATGTTAATGGTTTTTACATAGGTTCGACCGACCTTGGGTGTTTACACTAAATACAGATTTTCTTCAATGATTGTGGAAGCATGGCATAACATGTGTGAGAATATTTAGGTCTGAGATAAGGTGTGATGTGGTTCGCCTTCATTCCTTTTCACCGTGGGAATGTTTTGGTGATGAGATAATTTGAATTTTCATGGTTGAGGTGCATAAATGACCTTGGATAATATTTTCAAGGTTGAAGAAGGTATAAATAAGTGTTTTTTTTATGGAGGATTGGTGTGTAAAGTGAGTCATACAAATTATAGAGTTGTGAAGTGTGAATTTGTGGAGTGTAGTGTGATCTTAAATGAGTTAGACCACTGGAAGCATTGAGAATAAGGTTTCTAAAATGATTACAAAGGCTACAAATGTGTCGGTGATGCTATGGTGGAATTTTTTGTTGTATTGAAATGGGTTTCTCACTGTAACATTCTTCTTTTCTTCTTTCCATAATTTGGCAATGAGCTAGTAGCAATGAGCCCTTCTTTCTTTTGGGTAGTGAGCCCTCTGGTAGTTAGCCTATTGTATTTGGTGTTGCAATTACTTTATATTGTGTTCTAATCCTCACCATGGTTTTTCCCTTATTGGGTATTCCACATAAATCTGGTGTCCTATTGTTCATAGTATTGACGTGGTTCAATTTCTATTATTTCCTTTCATGTTAAATAATTCTAATAGATCAAAGGATAATAAGGTTGATGTGGATTTGAATTTTAATGAGGGTTTTGATGTTTTAATGAACTAATTCACCCTCCCCCCTCTCAGTTGTCTTGTGCATTCAACATAAATTCAATCTCATATCTTTGTTGATTTGCATTCTAATGTTTATTGGAAAAAGGATTTGTTTTAGTGATCTAGATATTAGATCTAAGATCCATTTTTCAACAAAACAACAAGTAGTATGAGAGGATTTCTCATCACACAACTAGCACTTATTTATGAAAATGGATGGGGCTTTTGATCCTTATGAGATGCATCGAGATTCCTTTTTTCTAGCTCAAATGTACTTAAAATATTTTGTGTGGTGAATTAGATAAAGAAGAGATCTTTGGAATAAGGTTCCTTCACATCTCAACTAGTCATTGTGTGTACATGTTATATTCTTTAAGTTATTCATATCGTGTATATGTGACATATACATGAACCAGTCACATTATGTTTAGGTGATGCATGCATAAATCAGTAACATTGTGTACATGTCTTGATAAGATTTAAAAAATAATAATAATAAAATATTTTTTTTCAAATATTTAAAATTAATCAATCACACCCCACTATGCACAAAAAAATACTTATAACATTAAAGGTACAATTAGCGAATTCATAGAGAACTATAGACTTTGTTTCAAGTTACAAATATTTATTTTGACCATGAATAGGTTGAAATTTATGGAATGAATTAATAGAGGACTAAGCCTCACATTATATAAACATGATACTCTTTCCTCCATACCTATAATCTTGTTTATGTTTCTTCAACAGTTTAAACTTTTGTTCTAGATGGATCAATTATGAAATGAAAGATAGCAATAATTCAAGCATGTTAGTGGCTCTACACCCTGCTCCATTCACTTTTGTGAGAATCATCCTTTTCAAAAGCACTATTTTGAATTTATCATTATGGTTAAAGCTGAGGAGATACTATAACTTATTACTCATTTTTTCATTCATTTTATAATTCATATTTAATATCTTATCATCAAATTTTAGAAGATTGAAACACAATAGTGTGTAAATTATGCATGCTAATGATTTGAATCAATTCCAAACAATATATTTATGCATGCTTTGCAAGGTGATTATGGATTGTTCACACTCTTCACCATTTGTCTATGTGGGATCAGACCTTAAACAATAACAATTAGTGTATTGACTAGGCTATTTATTGTCGCACTATTGATCTTCAGTCCAAACTTCTCCACTATACCAGTAAGAGGGTTTATGTTTCCCATTTTCACCATGGAAATTGCAAAATCCCTAAAGAAAGTGCTTTGATTATTGGCATAAGGGGTAACCTATGAATCAATAGATCCTCCATTAACAAGCTCTTGGTCAGAGTGAAAAAATCCTTCCTAGCTTAAGAGTTTTACATAGTACTAGTTGTCAAAGGTAGTGGGAGTTTATATGTCTGTGGATGACAGGTTGCCATCTCCACCACTGAAAGGGCAGATAGCCTGACGAGAAGTGGCAAATACATTGTATATATTTGTTTCATTGTAGATGTGGGCTCTGAAATTGGTACACCGGCCTTGAACAATTGTATGACCACCTGAATATAATTAAACATTCACACCATTGATTAAAAGTGGAGATTACTAATAATTAGGTAGCTCTTTCATATCAAGGACATGTATTTTCAATTTTTTTATTGAAAAATATTAGTCCAATTTATGTAAAGTGTGGTCGGATTTGAAATTTATGTGGGTTTTAAAGGAGGAGTAAAGGAGATAACACAAAACTTGATGCTTTAAAACAAAGGAGCATAAACATAATAATAACTTAGAAAATTTAGAGAAGGAGAAAGAACAACAACTACAGTTGTTTGTGAAATCAGATTTGGACATAAATTAGCCTTAGATATATAAATATATTCAACAAAAGCTACAACTACACATAAAATTGCATATTAATCTATTTTGGACCAAGCTTGAGCTGGACTATGCTCTTTCTTTCCAATGCAACACAATACAATGCAAAATAAATCCTCTCTTCTCTTTTCTAGACTTTATTGGGCTCACAGAAAAAATAAAAGTAGAAATTTTAATGTGTAGAAACAACTCAAAATACTTGTACAATAACTACTTAGATATGACAACTCAAAATAATTGGACAATAAATACTTAGAAATGACAACCAAAATACTTGGATGATAAATTCCCAGTCGTGAATAATTATAGTCTTTCCAATATTGCCCCTTAATTCTGGACTGTTGGGGATCAACAAATAAATTGCATCAAACTTCTCCAAAGCTGTATACATTTGCACTATCAAAAACTCCTAAATAGCTCTGTAAATACCAAAATGTCTCCTTCACCAATGGTTTTGTAAATATGTCAACAAGTTGATCTTTAGACTTTCAATAATCTAGGAAAATTTATTTGTTGTTGAAAATATCTCTAATAAAATGATATATAGTATTAATATGCTTAGTTCTCTTATGAAAAACATGATTTTTGGACAATGTAATCATTGAGTTGTTGTCACAAAATATTATAGTGGCTTCCTTTTGATCATGCAAAAGTCTTTCAATATCCTTTGCATCCAAATAGCTTGACAAGCTACACTAGTGGCTACCACATACCTAGCTTCAACTGAAGAAAGAGTCACAATAGGTTTCTTTGAAGCCCATGACACAACACATGTACTAAAGTGAAAAACATACTTGAAGGTGTTTTTCTTATCATCTATGTTTCCCCCACAATCACTATCTATGTAGCCAACAAGATTAAAGTCAACTGAAGTGGAATACAATATGCCAAAGTCCTTTGTACCACTCACATACCTCAGTATTCTCTTACCGGCCTACCAGTGAGTCTTTTGGAGACTCCATAAACCTTGAAATTAGGCTTAAACCATACATAATACCAAGCCTTATGTCCATCAAATACATAAGACTTCCAACTAGCTTCTTGGACAAAGTAGCATCCACACATGGTGTATCATCCTCCTTGCTTAGCTTCAATCCCATCATGACAAGTGTTGGGGCTGCCTTGTATTTCACCATATTGAATCTCTTCAAAACTTCATTTTCATATTTGGATGGAGAAATAAATATACTAGCGTTGGATTGATGGACTTCAATACCCAAAAAATATCTCATAAACCCCAAGTCAGTCATTTTAAATTCACTCTTCATTGCCATTTTGAAAGTATCTATGCTAAGATCATCTCATACAAGAAAACAATTAGAATGCTACCTTGCTTGTTTACTTTGATGTGAAAAGCTGGCTCAAAACTACTTCTTTGGAATCTATCTTTAATGAGATAGGATTCAATGCAATTGTACCAAGCTCTAGGAGCTTGCTTTAATCCATAAAGTGATTTCTTCAAACTATATACCTTGTTTTCATGACCTAGTATCTCATAGCCTTCTAGTTGTTCCACATACACTTCCTCCTCTAGATAGCCATTTAGAAATGTTGTTTTCACATCCATTTGGTACACAACCAACTTTTTGTGAGCTCAACAATAGCCAATATAGTCCTAATTGTGTCCAACCATGCAACAGGGGCAAATATATGCCTTATATGCCTTTGTATCCTTTGAATAACCAACAAATATACATTTTTCCCTTTATTTTATAACTTCTTCCTCAATTCATTAGGAATATGTGCATATGCAACACAACAAAATACCTTAAGATGAGAAACATGATGTTTCATACATGTCAAAGCCTCTTGAGGGACTTTGTTCTTTACACTCTTTGTTGGACATCTATTCATGATATAAACTACAATTGTGACTACCTCAACCCAATATACATTAGGTAAATGCTTGGCTGCCAACATACTACATGCCATCTCCATAATGGTTCGATTCTTCCTCTCCACCACACCATTTTTTTGAGGTGTATAGTGGGTTGTAAATTTCTTATGTATGCCATGTGATCTACAAAATTTGAGAAAATCATTTGAAATATATTCACCACCTCTATTAGTCCTCAAAACCTTGATGTAGTAGCCACTTTGATTCTCCACAAGTGCCTTGAACTACTAAAAATAAGAAAATGCATCTGAGTTGTGTTTTAAAAAGTAAGCCCAAGTTTTCCTTTAAAATAAAAGTAAGAAAATAAGTGGAGCCTCCTATAGATGATGTTTGCATTTGCCCAAAAATATCTGAATGAACAATCTCAAGTGGCATGCTTTCTCTTATTGATTTTCCATCTGGGAAAGACTCTCTATGTTGTTTTCCCAAGATACAACCTTTACAAAATCTTTATGGTTTTTCAATTAATGGAAAACCTTTCACCATGTTCTTCATATGTAGCAGCTTCAACCCTCCAAAGTTCAAATGCCTAAATCTAATATGTCACAATCAAGATTCATTGTTTAAAATTGACTAAAATGTTGTTTGAATTTCTCCACCACTACCTTTCTCTTCTTCAAAGCTAAACTGGTTTGTTTCAAAATTTATTAAATCTATAGATTCATTTCAACTCTTGATTTTATATTTTCTTCCTTATAGGAAGCTCCAAAATGTACATTTTTTTTTTTACGAACTACTTGGTCTATTTTCCCTTTCATATTTGGCCTTATCCTCAAGGGAAACATTCAGTTGCTAGTCATTTGAGCTTTGGAAAGTAGGTGGTTGCTTGGAAACCTATCCAGAATCACACACTCATTGTTTTCCATGTACACTCTATAACCTTTTTGTACCAACTGACCAATACTCATCAAGTTATGTTTTAGACCAGCAACATAATGCACATAAGACATAAATTTCTACTCACCCTTTTTGGTTAGAATATTAATTGTACCTTTACCCAAAACAATGACTTTGTTGTTATTACCAAGTGTGACATCAGTTTGAACTAATTCATCCAAGCTAGAAAAATAATCTACATTAACTATCATGTGATTACTACAACCAAAATACAAAAACCATATGTCACATGGGCTTTCTTGGAAAATATTGCACTCAACTAGAGAATTTGTAGAAATTGTTTCAACAATCCTAGTGCATGCAATGAACACAGTGACTGTGGGAGTTCCACTTGACTGATTTTGACCTTTCTTATGTTGTTCATACTATTTTTTCTTGCATTCATGAGAATAATACCCAAAATTATTACAATAATGGCATTGAATGTGTGACTTGTCAAACCTTTGGCTAGTTGGGTGACTAAATTTTTGATTTTGACCTCTACTACCAAAATTTGCAAGACTACTGCTATGTCCACCTCTATGTGAACTTCTTCCTCTACCTATAGGACTGAATTTTTTGGTTCCTCTTCCACAACTTATAGATGAATGAGATGAAAATGAATTTTCCAATGAAATGTTTGACCTATTTAGTCTATATTCATGATTGATGATAGATGAATGAAGCTCATAAACACTAAATTGACTCAAGTCTTTAGTTTCCTCCAAAGCCACAACTAGAGGATCAAATTTAGAAGGGAGGCTTCTAATCACTTTCTCAACAATTTTCATATCCTCTATTACCTCTCCATGTGATTTGATTTGATTAATTACACCAACAATATGGGTAAAGAAATATTATACTAAATCTGAGTCTCCATTGATAAATTTTAAAAATCTCTTCTAAGAATGTATAATTTAGTAGTCTTTACCTTATCCATACCTTGGTAAGCAATTTGTAGTGTATCCCATGCCTCCTTGGCTTCCTTTACCACTCCCACTCTTGGGAGTATGCTCTCATTCCTTTCTTGATGGATGTAGAATAATTCTTTACCATCCTTCTTCCTCTATTTTTTCAAAGTATATTTCTCAACTTGTGAAAGAGAATTAAATATGTTGCCTGGTCTACTAGTTCCACATAACTATTTTCAATTATCTCCCATACATGTTAAGACTGAAACAATTAATTCATAGTTAAAGACTGATACTCATATTTTTTCCTTTGAAAATAGGGATTTGCAAATCGGATAGGGATGCACCAGAGGTGGAATCCATTAATGGATTTCATGAGAATGAGAAAAGACTTAGAAAAAATAGAAGAGAAGCGGTTCCTTTGGCTCTGATACCAGATGTGAGTTTAAAAGGATGAACAGGGGAGATAAAATCAAACTTAATTCTGTAAAATATAGGAGAGTAAACATAATAATAACCCTAGAACTTTAGAGAAAGAGAAAGAACAACAACTACAACTATTTGTGAAATAAAATTTGCACATAAATTAGCCTCAGATATATAAATATATTCAACAGTAACTACAACTGCACATAAAAGTGCATATTACTCTATTCTGGGCCAAGCTTGAGTTGGACTATGCTCTTTCTTTCTAATGCAACACAATATAATGCAAAATGACTCCTCTCTTCTCTTTTCTAGACATTTCTAGGCCCATGGAAAAAATTAAAGTATAAATTTTAATGTGTAGCAACAACTCACGTAGGTTAGAGATTAGTATTAAAATAATAAACAACTAAAAGATCATTAATGCAAGTCCTCTTAGCCGATAAAACATAATTAGAAATGACAACTAAAATAATTGGACAATAAATGCCCACCTGTGAATAATTATAGTCTTTCCAATAATTTCGGCTAAAATAATATATTTTAAGTTTTGATTTGATTAGGTGACTAATCTTAAATCACATTAATAGATGGGTCTTACTGAAAAATGAGTGTTATTTCAAATGAATTGCCTAAACAAGTAAAATATTAGAGTGTTTTGTTTAAGCCACCTAAACAAATGAAAACTTAAGAGTGTACTATTTAAACCAAACCACCTTTAATCATACAAGCCACCTAAATAAATAAAAACATAGATTGTGTTATTTAAACTCACCTAAACAAATAAAAACTTACAATTTGTTGTTTAAGACCAAATGCTTTTAACTGGTTAGTTCATTATCTATTAACATATATCATTTCTACTCTATTTAGTATATAACATATAAATAATTACTTGAAAGGGATACCATGTGCTTTTCAAAAAGGCTTTGCTTATATTAAAAGCTAAAATGAGTTGGTTGAGGTTGAATGTCGGACCAAGAAGATAGGTATTCATGCCACTAAGGTTTGTAGTTGTAGAGTCTCTCCTTCCTACCAGCACATTCCAAGTCATCCCTCCCAACCAACAACCAAAATTAACAATTTGTCTCTTTAATCCATTTAACATTAAAGGCTAACATCTCACCAAATAGGTGTAAATTTTCTTTAAGGTTCCCTATAGAGGGCCTATGTCAAATATAATAGGTGGAAAGTATTTGTGGAACCATTATAGAATTTATTTATGTATACAATATATAGTTGTGCATAAATTTTGTGCATGATCTTGTTACTACACTTTTTTTAGATAAAAGGAAAAAAACCTAAAATATTATTAATAATATAGAAGTTTTGAAATTACATAAGTATAGTGTTACTACAAATGTCGAGTATATTGTGTTGAATACATTAAAATTATTAGTGACCTAGGCTAATTGCAAGATCCTTTATTAACTTTATAAACAGTTTTTCTTTAGATATTTTGGATTTGATATGATAAATATTCATGCCTAAGATAGGATATATCTCTCTTCTAAGACCTATGGGCTTCATTTTTTCTTGTTAATTCCCATAATTGAGCCATATAATAATAGTCACATAATTTTATTGTAAACAAAGATAATTTCTTATTGATAAGTAATCAACCTAGCCTTTGAATTGATAATAAATTATAGCATGTTCATGTATAATCATAGATCAAACTAATGAAGAGGTCTAATATTAGATCTCATGGTCCTTAAATAGAAGTGTTGAGTATAGGTTTTCTAAATTAAGAACTTGTTTGGGTTTTGAGCCTATAAACCACTAATCATTATTAAATTTTTATGTCATGTAGCAAAAAAATATTGGGGTATGAGATAGTGTTCCAAGACTTTGGATTTTGATATTAATATTAATATTTAAACTTAGAAAGTTTTGGTTTGTTTGGAATGGGTATTGATAAATAGTGATTTGTTACACTATTTGGTTTTAGATAATTTTATGATTTTCCTTTTATAATATTATTTCTATTTAACTTTCATCAATAGTTCTAAAACCCTAGGAATGGGAACCCATGTTAATGCTCTTTGAGAGATCAATATGAGGAGAAATACATGTGGCTTTGATCTCATTTGAAAGTGGGTATGTAGGTAGTCCTTGGGGAAAGATGCCCTTGTGGACCAAGTAAGTAAGGGGAGGATTGAGGGAATAACTACAAGGCTTGGTTCCATTCTTAAAATTGAGTAACCTTCCCTTCTTAGAATAATTTAGTTATAGATAGATTTTCAAGAGATGGAAGTTTGATAGGGAAGCCGTACGACCTCCCTAGCACATAGTTCAAGGCAGATTTCAAAAAATATTTTTTAAAAAGTGCTTTAAAAGAGGTGCCATCGTTGCACCACCCAGTGGCCACTAAGAGCAGCGACCACCAAGTGGTGCCCCACCCATGCACTGTCATCACCCCAGTTGTAGCTCCCGAGGGCTTAAAACTAGGACCCTTGGTCCTGTGCACGCCCAGGCGCTAAGCACCCAATCCCCAGGCACCGGCTCTAGCACCCATGCAGGTCACATGGGTAACAGGGGGCTCCACCCTAGCCCTCATCCACCAGCTCCTTGGTCTGCCCAGGCAACTAGGGGCTTATTTGTTTTAGCCCCCAAGGTTGCATGTAGGCCTAATTGGCCAAATTGGAGCAGTTTCACGAAATTAGGTATAAGTTGAGTATACGATCTTTATTTTTTGCAAATGAGAGACCATTGGAAATCTAGTTTTGAGCTTGATCTAGTGGTTTAGCTATTTTTTCCAGATTTTTCTCCAGATTTATTTTGTAGGCCTTTGAAGTCAAATGAAGCAGTTTTCACTTCAGAGGGCATATCTTTTGCCTCGGTTATCAATTTTTCGTGATTCAAGCGGTACTAGATAGCTGATTAAGTCCTCTACATAGATCTAAGGTCAATTTTAATCATGGAGGTAGATGTGAACATTGATTTTAGCATGCACTCTTTCTTGTTTTCATGCATTAGGCTTGCATTCTCTCTTTGATTTATGCATGTTTTGCATGCTCTCCTTTTACAATCATGGGGTATTGTAATAAATGAACTTCTATAAAGTTCCATCAAGGGGAATTATTGCATAATAATTTGATTAGAGTGTAGTTGTATTGCATGCACTTTGATCTCATATTCATATTGATGACAACTCACATGAGTTGTATCTGGATTTTGTAGTTTCTTTTGGCCACAACTTGCTCATAGCTTGACACATTTTGGTTCGCATCGGTTCACATATTAGATTGAGAGCCTATGGTTAATGATCTTAAATCACATCAGATTCACATTAGGTCACATCTCAGTTTGAGGGGGGTGATCCCACAATACTGGTTTACAATTTTTGGCCAAACTGGACACTGAACTGATTTTTTCTAACTAAATCTTCACTTTCAGACACCTATAGTGGCTAAACCGTGAGGAATTTGAAGATGATGCAAACTAGTGATTTGTGAAATTTTGTCTATAGATTCTAAATATATTTTTTTCAATTTTTTTGGAATCATATTTCATTTCTTTTTCCATCTCCTTCGAAAACTAGTTTTTTTTAGTAAACACCATTTTTAAGGAGTGACACTCACCATATAACACAAAATGTTTCCATGAAGGATAAAATTCTTTTTTTTTTTAATTTAGATTTGTAACTACGATATGTAGTGCTTCCAATTGGTTTCATAGTTTTTTATTGAATATTTTTTCCTTAATCAAGTTTCGAAATCAAACCAATTACAATTCAGAATTAGGAAAATCGTATAACACATAACTTTTTTTGTATGTATCGAAATTCAATTTATTTTTTTGTTGGATCAAGGACTTCAATATCTAGTGCACTCATATTTTTCAAATTTTTTTTTGATAATCTATTATTTTTCCACATGTGCAGAATAGAGAGCTTGATTTTTGGTGAAAAACCTACATTCACAAGAAATAAAAAAATAAATATAATAATAAAATTAAATTTATTTAAAATTATACTTTTTGGGAAGCTTATATAAGGACTACATACTTACAATTTTTTTTATATAAATAAATTCATTTGATCTCCCAAAAGGTAAATCAAAAGTGGTTTTTTATCTACATTTTGATAGGTGTAAAAGAGACTCTGTTATAGGTATGGTTTAAAACTAGTAGGGTTCAATCCAAGGGGGTTTGATCTAAGGTGGTTTGATCAAACCCTCTTCAATTGGAATCATTCAAATGGAAATTTTAAGGGCTTAAATCATTATATTTTCTAAAAATATGTGATTTCAGCAAAAATCAGAATCTCCCAGAAATTGTAAACCAAAATTGTGGGATCACCCCAGGGCCATTCATTTTATGGTTAATGTTCTAGAATCTTCATGGTACTTGCTCCTATGGATCAGTTTTACTCAAAGTTTGGCATTGGAATCGAGATACACATAGCTTCCAGATTCTTTCATCATATCATTCCCTCTTATGGGGGGCATCATTTATTCATCTAGTGTTGCTTCATAGATTCCAGGGTTGTTCCAAGTTGTGAGTTTTCCAGTGTTCCTTGGAATCGGGTTTGTTGTTGCTTTATCATGATTCCACCTGAGTCCTTTAGTGACTCTCATATGGTTTCTTGTAAACAAAGGTATCTTTCCTTTCTTGATAGATTCAAGATTCCAGTGTTAGTCCACCAATGTTCTTCCAGTGCTTCTTTGCAACAGGTCATCTTATTGAGGGGGGGGGGCGAGTTTGTCCCACTGGGTTTCCTCCTCTTTCCCATTCATTTCATTTGTACATGGGTACCTAACATGGACTAGTTTCTGAGACCCATTCATGCTTTCATGCATTAATCCTAGCATTAGATGCATGCTTTTTAGTCTCCCTAAGTTGCACTTAAGGGGGGTGTTGGTGTAATTGATTATTTAATTACATTTTATTAAGTTTACTTAGGTAATAATTAGTTTTACTTTAGTAATAAGTAAGCTTTATTTAGTTGAGCTAATTGTAGTTCAAAATTAGGTTTTACCATTAGGATTATGCATACATTACTTTTATAAAGAAATCCATCTCTTGTATTTTTGAATTCCTGAATATTATTCATTTGCACATCTTCATGCAAATTGCTCTTGCCTTTTATGTTTTTCTCTTGTGGAAGGTATTTTATGGTTTTCATTTCTAATCTTGGTTTCTGACAAATATAGCTTTGAGATAATTAAAGGAAATCATCATCAATCTTTTTTACTCTAAGGTCTATTATGTTTGGATCTTCAAAATATACTCCAATAGTTAATGAACATTTAGAGTCACTTTCATTGTGTTTTTCCTTGATGCAAATGTTTGTGAGTTTTTCTAGACTTCTCTAAACTAAATGAATAATTTTTTGTGTGTTGATAATTTTATGGCCTTATGTCTTGGATCAGTGACATGTACAGGACCTAGTCTCAAGACCTAGTGAGGTCTATTATTCCTAGAAATAAGGGCATGATAAACCTTTCCATGACTTTTTTATGAATGATCTATGAAAAATAACTAACTTACACTTAATGATGATATTGTAAATTAAGACATTATGATTTGATGGTGTGAAGAAAATATATTAAGTATGGATGATTAGTTTTCTCTAATTATGTACATAGATTTATGTTGAGTTTAGGATAAAATTCCTTATGACTACCATTGCCAACTGTAGTGTAGGAAAATGCATACCCTTTCATTTTCACACTTGTTTGGGCCTGCCTTGCTCTTTTTATCCTTATTTATGTCTTAATTTGTCCTATTTTGCATCCACAAGCCTAATAAATTATATCTTTTTATGGCTAATCCCAAAAAACTTCAAAGGATAAATTATAATTTAATGATCTTGGTTGTGTGTCCTTGATTTTTGGGTCAGGACTAAGATGCCACCTAGGGCATCTTTGTCCCCCAAAGTTCTTGGGAACCTCTTTTCAAATGTGCCTTAAAGAGGCCCCTTTTTTGAGTTTATGCCTTGAGTTTTAAGCCTCAAGACTAAGATGCCACCTAGGGTGTCTTAGTACCCCTCAAGTTAGTTTTGGGATTTAATTTCAATTCTTGGAAGGATCTAGCCCCCTTTAATCAATGATTTCATATTTTAGCTTATTTTGGGGTAATTTTGGAATATTAAGCATAGATAAGTATAAATACAAGGTTCTTTCACTCATTTTCACCTAAGAATTTTGTGAGAGCATTCCTAATAGCATAATTGAGTTCACAAGAGAATTCAAAAGAAATTTATCAAGCATATGGAGCCATCATCAAGATTCAAGCATCATGTCAAAGGTATTCTTACATCATGTGTGTTTTTGAGCTAACATTTGTGATGTAGCGTTTTTATTCAAGCAAGAAATTCAAGTCAAGATCTATCAAACATTCATTTGATTCAATATCTGCATTCAAGCTAGCCACTTCACACAACTTTGTAGATTTCATAACAAGGGTTTGGTGAGTTGCAACATAGCACTTTGTTCATTCATCATTTCACTCCATTATTTCATTTCATTTCAAGGTTTAATTACCAACAAGGGGTTTGACCAAGGCAAACCCTCATTTACTAACAATTAACAAGTTTTTCCTCTCTTGTGTGTTTATGTTTGTAGATTTAGGTTGAATATCATTTGAAGTGAAAAGTTGTAAAGTTGTTGTAGTGTAGTAAAATGTATACCTTGGCATTTTCACACTTAATTTGTACCTATTTTAGCATCCCCTACGTTAATTTCCCTTTAGGTCACTTATTTTAGGCACCTAAAACCCCTTTTTGTGCATCCTGAGACATATCTTAACTTTAAACTTGACTAAAACCCTTAAAAAGTCATCAATCTTGGAAACCCACCTTTTGAACCGGTAGTTTAAGCCTTGTGGGACCAAGATGCCACCTAGGGCGTCTTAGTACTGCGGGATTTGTTTTCGGGATTTAAAAGCGGGAAATTAAAATATTTGAATTTATTTGACCTTTTGTTGGCCTTTAAAATCCAATATTCGGGTTATTAGGTAGGAATTCCTATAAAAGTAAGATTCTCACCCATTTTTCACCTAAGAAAGAAGTAGCTAAGTAAGCAAGAAGAAAGTAAGTAGAAAGAAAGTTGAGCAAGTAGAAGGAAGTTTCAGAGTTTTGGAGCAGCCTTCTATTACATTTTTGTAGTTTTTTCAAGTCTTTCCAAGTCAAGATCTAGGATTGCCAAAGATTACTAATGGTTGCCTATTGTGGATCATGAGAGATTCTAGGTTGGAGATGCAACTAGCCATTTATCCAAGTCTAAGGACTTGTTTCTTGATTGATTCCATCTTCCATTATTGCTCTATTTTCTACCTAAGGAAGGTATACTTCATGTTTGTGACTTTTTAGGGTGATTAGAGATCTCCTTTATAGGTCATTTACATTTTCATCTTAGGGATCTTATTCTAACACGTTTGAATAGGGTTTCTTCATATCATAGCTTGCATAATCCTAGACACATTTAAGATTAGGGCACACACATTTCTATTTTCAGATTCATTCTTTTTCATCAAGGTTTAATTACCAAACAAGGGGTTTGACCAAGGTAAACCCCCATAAATAATCAATCCAAATTCCTTTGTTTTGCAGGTTCAGATCCAGAAACTTAGTGAAGAAGGAAGCTCAGATCTTAGGTTTTAGGATCACGCTCATAAATTCTAGAAATTTAGATTGAGACTAATACACCATCTTTGGCGTCTTAGTCCTCCTAAGCATATCTTTCAGAGATTCCTTCAGATCTAGTTCCGACATCTAAAGATTTTGTGTTTGCCCTGAAAAATAGTAGTGAGACTAATACACCATCTTGGGTGTCTTAGCTCTCCCAGGCATATTTTGATAGCTTCTCTACATTTCCAAAATCCTTATTGCATCTCCAAACTTCCTAGGTACACATACCCTAACTCAGTGTTGCTTATTTTTTGTATTTTCATATTTCATTTAGCTCATTTTAGGTTGTTTGCATATCACATTGTGTTTACCAACATTGTCTTTTCCAAGAATTTTCTTGTTGGTGAACCCCTTAAAGTTGAAAATAACCCCCTCCTAAGTCCTAGTCATGAATTGACTCACCTTGTGAAGTTGATAGTCAATCCAATTAGGGTTCTTAGGACATAATTGAATGACCTAGATAGAATAGGAAAGAAGGATATCCCCCTCTCTTCTTTGATTTTACCTACAGTTGATTTTGGTGAACTCAACATCTTTGAGCATTCTTCTTTTCTGATTTGTATTCCTTTAGAGTCCTAGATGTAGATTTCATTCATTGCATCTTGCATTAGTGAAAGTGCATCTAAGGTTTCTTGCATTTTGTATTAGTGAAATTGTTTCTAGGGTTTCCTATTTTTGAATTAGTGAAAGTGCATATAGGTTTCATTTTTACTTTATTGCATCATTCCATTTCATTCAAAAACTGAAAAGTTCATTATTCATTCTCTTAATTTCATTCAGAAACATTCTTATTGCATCAAAAATTGAAAAATTACATTTCAATGAAAGGAAATATAAAGAGCAATGGAAAGTACTAATGAATGAGCAATTGTTTGAAGGAAATATATTACCAAATAGATTGAAATAGCCAAACCAATCACCACCAAAGCAAGAGAGACACAAGAAATTTTTAAGTGCAAAAAACAAGAAAAAACCCCAATATTATGAATGGAGGCAAAATGCCTAAAGAATAATACAAAGAGAGAGAGAGAGAGAGAGAGAGAGAGAGAGAGAGAGCTTCAACCTTAGATTTCTTGATTGAATCATGAAGAATGAGAGGAGAGGCACCTCAATAAATAGAGGTGAGAAGGAGGAGTTAGAATGTAACTCCCAACTCAATGAATGCCACCATTCATCTATGTGTGTGCAAAGTGTCACCTCTTAAGGAGATAGTTACAAATATTCATTAATAAAGGAATTAAGAATAAGTCATCACCACACATGTGTGAGATGAAAAAAACACAAAAGACTTGTAGGATTCCTTTGGAATATTCCTACAAGTTAATAAATAATTACAAATAAAGAATAACCTTTACTAAGTAAAGATTAATCTTCTAACATCACCCCTTAAGATTTACTTGGTGAGGTTACATCAAGCCCTTCAATGGGTTGTAATCCAAGATTTTTACAATGAAAGCGAAATTTATCTTTACAAAGAGATTTGGTAGAATATCTGCAACTTGATCTTCACCTTTACAATACAAAAGAGAAATTTTCTTTTCTTCAATTTGATCTCTAATGAAGTGAAGTTGAAGAGCCATGTGCTTGGTCCTTGCATGAAAAAATGGATTCTTTTCTAAAGTAATAGCACTTTGATTGTCACACTATAAAGGAGTAGGATCCATTTGAGGTAGACCTAATTCTTCAAGTAGTCTTCTTAACCATAGTTCTTCTTTCGATGCATTAGTACTACCTTTATATTCAACGTTTGTAGAAGGGCATGTGCAGGATCATGATGGGCCAAAAAGTGGCAATATGAAAAAAGTAGTGTTTTGCACTTGCCAAAAAATGCAAAACTCTCGAGTTGACTTTTTTTTGGGTTGGGTGTCAGTACATTGCTCCATAGCAATGCCCAAGCCTAAGTTTTACAAATTGGATATCTGATTTGAATTAATTATCTGATATCCGATTTGGGTTTGGGCAATATTTTAAAAACATTTAAAAATTTATTGTGGCGGTAAGATTTTGGTGCCACAAATCGGATATCCGATTTGGGTTTGGGCAATATTTTTTTTAAAAAAAATCGGATATCCGATTTGGGTTTGGGCAATATTTTAAAAACATTTAAAAATTTATTGTGGCGGTAAGATTTTGGTGCCACAAATCGGATATCTGATTTGTGGCACACATAGACCCAAGAGTAATTAGGAGGTCGAGGGTGGACAAGAGATAAAGAGAGAAATGGAAAGGGAGAGAGAGAGAGAGAGAGAAGAACAAAGGGAAAGGGAGAGGAGAAGAGGAGAGAGAGAGAGAGAGAGAGA